>CM021776.1:17540145-17692081 GCA_011076525.1 Nettapus auritus | reverse complement strand
TTTTTTTGAAATGTTTAATATATGCTAATACTCTAGATCTTTGTACCCCTCTAGTGGCTGTATACAGTGGAACAATGATCTCAGACTTTGAGTGTACTCAAAAAGGTTTAGTTTTCCTGCTTTCCATTTCTGAAATTTGTTGAATCTATGGCAGTGTCTATGATTCTTGGTTTAATCATCTGCTTATCTGAAACACTTGAGTAACCGGTGAATGTCTTTCTTTCTTTGTTCACTAAAATTCTTTGTGATAGAGCCAGTCTCGTCCAGTGTGAACTGCGATACAGGCACATACCACCCTTCAACCTTAGGATGCAATTGGAAAAAAATAGGGCTTGTGTGTGAAAGTGATACTTTTGCAGATTCCAAGTGATGAGAGTTACAATTTTATGGAAGACCGCCCTTTGGGGATAGCGGCACAAGAAGTCCAATGAAACCTCACAAATTCTGAACATCCATATTTGGGAACTTGTGCGTTGCATCAACAGGAACAACAAAAAAAAAGAAGCTTTTTCCTAATCTTTGTCTTTTTGCCTTGTCATCTATTCATCTAGTCCATTATAGCTAATTTTCATTCAAACTACTTAGTTTATTAGGTAGGGAAGTTCTCAGGATGCTCTCAGTCAGCTGGGTAAGATAAAGGGAGATTTGGAGCTGTGCTGTTCATGTTTGTCTCTGTCTGCTGCCTCTTTTTTTCTCCTCTTTGTTTTTCTGGAAGTTAGAGTTGACCCAGTGTATTAAAAGATTTCTTAAAAGCTGTAAGAATGAAAAATGCTTATTTTGTTATTGGTGTTTACCTTTCTATTAAATCCTAAACATTTCCTACACAATAATTTTGTTCCTTTGACCATGCAATATATGCAGGTGCCTCTGCTGCGTTGTCTGAGGAGGAGGAGGAGGAAGAATTTGAATGGGAAATAGAGCAGATCCCTTACAGAGAAACGGCACAAAGCTTTCCACCACTACAGTACTACTATGGATTTGGGAATTTGCGTTCGGGGGTGTTCCAGCGGCTGCAGGTAGATGCATTTTTGATTTTCCTAACAGAAGTTCCAGGTAGTTTCCCTGTTGGATAAGCTTCCTGGCTCATTCCATAGTCAGGAGGGAATTGTTAGGCAACAGTTCTCCATTGTCCCATTCTGAGACTGAGTATATTATGCCCTTGCATACAATAGTACAGACACATCTTTGTTTTTCTGTGAAAATAAGGGTGCTTGAGTGAGTGAGTTGTGTATCAGAGTTATTTCGTATTGGGTGATTTTTAAAAAAATAAATGAATAAATATTTAGATTTTTAAAAATGCAGTGAAGCCCTTCTACTGTTAGACTTGTAAAATACTTCATGAAGAGGGCAATGCTATCTACTATATTGAATAAAATAAGCTGAAATATAAATAGGTGCTATTTACTGGTTGAGATCATGATTCTTCGAGGTGTTGCCCACCTGGTGTCTTAGATTTACTAGGGTTATGCTGATGGACTGGAACTTCCTTTTGTGAATTAGCTAGCAGGGCAGGAGCTTTAAAATGTGGTTACTTTGCTATTGTACATTCAGAAGTTCTTTTATTTCATGAGTAAATGGAAGGTAATCTACACCCAGTGACATGTAAGGTAGGAGAATACCCTTCATAGTGTACAAAGCTTTTATTAAAGTAGTAGTTGATATATATATTGTTCTACTTCAGTTCTTACACCAAGCAATTCTGGCAGTAGTTGCTTAAATCATGTAACTGTAAATTACTACTGCATGAATTGTAGGATTTTAAGGGTTTGGAGCAGAAAGATTGCTATTTATGGAGAAAGTATTTGCATTCTGTTCAGATCTATACACCAGTTTATTGCCGTGAAATTTCTGAAGAAGTGCATTTCCCATCAGCATTAAAATACCACTGCTTAATGATGTTTAAAAGGGCACTACAATTGCCTGTTAATTAATGTATGGCCACTTCAGAGTGTAGCAGTAATCTCAAGAGTCACGAGAACAATATCTGTGATTTTTATCTTCTTGTGGTTGTGTGCTTTTGTTAAACGTTACAATTGTCCTCATACTGCAAAATAACCTGTCTGCCTTATGGTAAAAAGGCGTTAATAAAACTCATAATATTTGAAGCTCATTAGCGGTTGTTATAATCGTAACTCGTTGGAATTTAGATGTTTTATTTGCACAGCAGAGCCTGAACTTGAAAGATTTGAAAAGGAAGTTGGACAGCATCTAGGCTTTACCCTGTAATGCTTATAAGCGTGCTTCATAAACTTTTACTAAACAAATCTTGCACACTGTATCTGCAGCTTTGTCATCTCACTCTTGATGCACTTTCAGGACGAACTCAGTGATGTTGTAGACGTTAAGGATCCAGACAAAACTCCAGTAGGTGAACGCAGGAAGAAACGCCTGGCAGCAGAAGCTGCCAAGTTCGATTCTGATCATTACCTGTGAGTACTGATTGATTTTACCTGGTCAAGTAAAAGTATCTCAGCTGAAATACTTCTGTGGGTGCTTGGTTTTAAGAGGAAGTAATAGCTTTACTTCTTATCTGCCCCGTTGTCTCATCACAGTAGGCCTCAGTGGATGTTACTGAGAGCAGCTCTGAGGAGAAGGACATGGGGGGTGTTGGTTAATGAGGAGCTTGACTTGAACTGCCCTTGCAGCCCAGAAAGCCAACCGTGTACTATGACTTTTATTTTTCCCCAGAGCTGACCTTTTTGAAGATGAAGCTATTCAGCGTGTTTTGAAATACAAACCGTGGTGGGTTGAGGCTCATGAAAAAATGACAGCCTTGCAGGGAGAAAGTCATCAGAAACACGACAGCAGTGCATTTGGTGAGAGCATTTTTTGATATGTGTATGTGTGTGTATGTGCGTACCTGTTACAGAATAGTTGCTGTGAAGCCTTATGTTCTGGATTATCGTTCTTAAAGGAAAAAGTATGGTGTAAGCCTACAATTTTTAGTCTGGAAGACAAGTATCTGTTACTGTCTTGCTTCTTTGAATGACGGTTGTGTACTGAAATCTTCAGGAGGAGTTGTATGTGGAACAGTTCACAGTACATTATAACGTGGTCATTTTAAGTATTTACCTGTTAGTTTGTGGAGTGTAGTGCATGATCTGGTTTTGGTCTCCATAATAAATTTTGGAATTAACTGTTCTTAAAGGCCAACTTAGAATTTCAGATGTCTGCAAAAAAAAAAAAAAAAAAAAAAATCTCCCTTTTAAGAGTATTTTGGGACGCTTCAGGATTTCAGAGGAGCTGCCACGATCAAAAAGTCACAGCATCTGTTCTCAAACCAAGCCTGTCCTTGCGTTCTCATTTTATTAGTTAAAACATTAGTCGTGTTTGCTGGTGCTTACCCCCTTTCTTCTGATTTTTCAGGTAATTGGTTCCCCTTTTTTAGTTGTGTTTTGAAAGAAGAGGTAGTCTAAACTGTATTTTGCACCCACTTAAGAATGTAGTGCAGACATTTCACAGCAAGTTTTCCAACAATCAGTTGTGGAAGACTCCTGTTGTCAGCCCTGGTCTCTGTTTGATGGTCATGTCTCCTGTGGGATGTTTTCATTCTGTTTATACAGTGGCACAGACATTCACGGTACTTACTACATAACTGTTTTTATAGTTCCTAGAGACTTTTTTCTAGGGAAAATCTTTGTGACAGTTTAGAAGCTAAATAGATGACCTTGTAACAGTACTGTTACCAGATAATTGAGATTACCTTTCTGAACACAATGATTGTAGAGACTATTACAAGTTACTATTATGCATATTCTTTTATTGTCCTTTCCTCATTTCCTCTATAGTATGAAAATCCTATGTTTCTGAAGCAGATAACGATAATCCCTTCAGCAGAGGTTCTGTAACAAATAAAATATTAGCACACTAATAATACCTGCACTTTCACATTTTCTACAGGGGTAGAACAATGGAATTTGGGTAAATGCTGTGTATTTTACTGCAAATGTAATCTGATCTTCATTACTGATCTCTCTTCACCCTTTGAAACCAGAAATTAATTATATCCACCATAAGCGTTTGATTTAGAAAGCGTTGGACAAAGGTACAAGAGGCTTGAGAACAGAATAATGAGGAGTTCTTTTGTTTGTTTTTACCCATTCTCTCCTTAGTGCGTGAAACATTGATGTTTGTATATAGGAGTGTAACGAAAATGAAGAGCTGCTGGATGATTTTATTGATAAAGAATACTTTTTTAAAATTCCAAATTAAAGTTTACAAAAAACCACATGCATATGTTCTTGGACTTCAGGGGAAGCAACAATACAGAAGCTGCACAAAAGCCTGGCAAGCCTGCTAAGGAAAGTTATACAGAAATTGAGACTTCACAAAGGCTCATCTTTTTTCTAAAGCACTTGCTAAAACAGGTTTTTTTGTAACAAGGATGATCAAAAAAAGCTTAGTGTGGCCTTCATGTGGCAGAGTGAAGAGGCTCGTGTAGTTCGGGGGATCTTAAGTAAGTTTGAATAACGTAAGTGGCCATCTGGTGTCTGGGCTAGGTAATGACAACAGACCCCATGTGCCCTCCAATTTAGACCTCTGTTACGGTAACAGGGTTTGGATGGCAGCAGCAGCTCGCGATGGCAGGCAGCAGAACAGGGATCTGAAGCCATCGGAGGCTGCTAAACCGGGATGAGTTGTGGTAAAAGAAACTGCCATGAGAGGGAGTACAGGTTCCACTTGAACTTCTCTTACGTGGAAATAAGGGCAGGAGGGGGTCCGGGCTATTCGATCTGGAATCTGATGATCAATAGGAGGATTAAAATGATCTTGTATTGCTCTTAAGGTTTATCCAGTCGAAGGGATTAATATGTTTTCTAGCGTGCATGTTGAGTAAATGGAAACGACACAGAAAACGCACATAGAAGAAATCAGGACTGTGCTGAGTAAAGGACCCTCTTTACTACTTGAGAAACTTTGCATCATTTCCATTAGAAGTGGGGAGAAATCTGAATGCATTCCGCCAAGGTGTGTTACATACCTAGAAGGATTCAGAGACGGTCGCTGGTATTAGATTGTGCTTCTAGTAAGAGGCCTCTGAACAGCTGCTGAGAGGGTGAGGTGCTTCCACGCATACAGCTTGCTAAGAGACTACAAGTTTTATGGTGTTTAAAACTGTTTATGACTCACGATAGGTGTGCTACCGTGGGCTGAACGCTGGAGCTGCTGATTTCCAGATGTCCTGTCTGACCGAGACTGCTCTGTGGTTCTGCGAGTCTGACCACTGAGTTGGCTCTCTAGGTCGCACATCTCATCTCCCCTAACAAGTAGAACCGTAAGTTTCACAACAGTCTTGAGATACAGATACTACAGTCTGTTGAGTGCTGAATACTCCGAACCTTACCTAGAATTTCAGTGATGTGATCAGCTGTATAAAACTTCAGCCACGCAGTAAGAAAGCACCCTCATCGTCCTGTTTAGAGATTAGATTGTCCTTCACTGACAGTTGGGTACCGAGGAGCAATTTGGAATGTGTTAATGAGAAATAAGTAGTTTAAAATAAGTAAATGAAGTGATTAAAAAAGTGAGGGTAGTCTCAGTATAGCAGTAAATTTGTATATGTAATTAACTTGCACAATTCATTGAGATGTGCATGTAAGAATACACCGTCCTGCTGTAGCAGGAAGAGGCATGATTTTGGCAGGGACAAACATAGAAAATGCTTTAAAATCCAAGTTAAGTTGCAAATTTAGGATTTGATAAACAGCAGCAGATACCGCTTTTCAGAAAGCGAGTGTGGATTGTTGTGGAGGCATTGCTAGATAAAACATTGGTAATGCCAGTGTACCAAACACAGGCTTAATATAGCAGAAAATGTAATTATGATTTTACCAGTTCTGATTACCTTGTACTATACACTTGGATTTTTGAATTAGGAAAACAAAGTAGCTGGTGGTTTTGACATGTTAATAATTAATTTTAGGCCTGGATAATTTATTCTTCAAGATCTTTAAGGAATTGATAGGTCTTTATTTGTACACTTCAAGTATTTTCTCCAGAGAGAAATTTTATTGAGAACACCTGGTACTTTGCAGTAACTAAGTTAATGAACATCTTGTAGCATTTCCCTTTGGGAACTGTCTAGTCTTGCTGCTTCTTTGCTCTTGTCTGGAAGACTTTTTTCTCTGTATATAGTCCAGTTGTATATGTTAAAATGCTTCAGAGTTTGCATTTTAGAGGAAGACGAGGCTCATATTTTGTGAAATTCACTGAACTCACAATTTCTTTGCTTTCTGCTTAGAACCACTGTTGACATTTTACTCGTACCTCTGGAATATGGATTCTAGGGAATCCAACAAATACTCAATAGTGGAATTTAAGATGTTTGCTGTCAGTGTTTTGCTGTTTCTTAACCTGGATGAGAGGTATCTCATGGGTGACTGTCATCAGCTGTGAGACAAATGTCCACCTGGAGTTGTTAAGGCACTGATGAAGAACAGTGGCAGGTGAGTTCTCAGTGGTAGATCCAGTACTTAATATAGTGAGAATTTAGAGAACAGAAGTGATACTGATGCAGGTCCATCTTGGCTGCTAATTGTAGCAAGCACGGTGAGATAGACCTAGAAATTGGAGAGCATTGGGTAAGTGTCTTGCATCCAGCAGAAAAAGTATTCTGGGATATAATTCTTCAAAGCATGAGAATCTTTAGTTTCTTTGTAACAAACTGCTTTACTACTGTAGTCCCTGGAAGTGATTTTAAGCTTTATGAATGTGATATGACATAAAAGTCTTTGCTTACCAACATGTGCTTTTTTCATTTTTTTTCCTTTTTAATTTTAGAATTTCTTTTTCTCCTTTACCTTTGGTTTCACTTCTGCTGTTTTGTGTTTCTCTTCAGGATGAAAGTGCCACTTGCATATGCTATTAATAATAAATTGTGTTCTACTCCAGGAGAGGGTTTTCTGTAGAAAGCTTGCCGAAATTGGAAATGCCTCTTTTCTTCCCAATCGGATCTCCTAACTGTAAACACCCTGTTGTGATCGCTCATTAAACCCACCCTACTGTAGCAACTTTCAGAGTGGTTTTATGCTACGCTTTTGAGAAACTAATTTTTTTTCCTGTGTGCTACAGCATTGCACATATGGCTTTATGGATAATTTTAATGTGAATGATGGAGGCGACTCGCTGAACAATCAATGCATTTTAAGAACTTGCCAAGAAATTTGCTGATAGACTATAGATGTGCCATCTATAGTGCTGATTTAGGGGATAATACGGAGCTGCATTGCATTAATGGGAAAACAGAGTCGAATTGCCACAGTCTGACTAAATTGTCATTTTGTACTAGATCATGGCAAATGGAAGAGATCGGCTTTCTTAGGATGACATAAAAGCTGGAATTTTTTTGTGGGAGCTTGTAAATAAATGGAGACTGGCTCGGCTCCAGAGAAATGTTTTAGCTCGTAAAGAAGTTTCCATAGGAATTTAAATCAAGTATTTCATGGTTATGAAGCTGATAGAAACATTTAAAAAGTTCATAAAGAAGAAACATTCATAAATGTTTTTCTTAATTTGTAATTTGATGCCTCAGTACGAGGTGTGCGCATATGTATGTGTCTTTGGTATAACAAACATTTGTTTCAAAGCAGTCATAAAATTAGAAGTCTTGTAGAAAGCTCCTTGGATGAAGAAGTTCACGTGTCTTGCAGAGGGGTAGCCTCCCTGAGAATGTGGATTGTATAAATGATTTGAGGAGATACATCTCTAAGCACCTTTGTGATCATCATCCTTACAATAGGATGTATACATCCTTACAATAATCAAAAATGAGTAAGGGATGTGAAAAGAAATTTGGTTTACCAGGAATTGCAACCTTTTCTCTCTGTAAGCTGTGCTCTAAGCTCTCCCGAGGGATTTATTTGTGTTCCAGGAGTCCGGGGCTCTGATATGTCCCAGCCGCATAACTTTGGCTCATGCTGTTGACAGCTGTGAGAAAGTCCACAGAAAAGTCAGAGGGGTAAAATCACAGGTAAGGTTGTGGAGGCAGGATTGCTAGTAGCTGAAGGATTCCAGAGGTAAATGGTTAGGTGGAAACTAGGGAGTCAGGGTGGGAATTGTTGGGTTATCAGGTCAAGCTCTTAGTGCTGATGAAGCTGGTGGAAGATGGCAGCTCAGTAATATTTGAGGATCTGTTTTGGAGAGCTGCAGAAGCTGACCTTTCCCCTCTGGACTGATGCCTGGCTACCAAGGCCTCCAGGTGTTTTATCAGGGTGCTGAACGTACTAGGCAGTATCACCCCTTCGTCTTGGTGTGTTGACCAATAACTGCTTTTTATTTTCAAGTTTGAATGTTTTGCTTGCAGCTTCTTGCTGCCCCCAGCTAAGTATTGCAGAACATGGTGACTCAAAAAAGAGGTGGTAAAAGAATAATTGAAGAGAGATGTCAGTATTATACGGTGTTGTTTATTCTCCTTTCCTAGAATAAATCTAATTCAGTAAGCTAAGGGGCACACCATGTATCCACCCTTGTGCTTAAGGCTTGTTCTGAAGGTGTAACTGGAGCGCTGCACTAGGCTTGTACCCGTCTTCTCAGAAATCTCCCTAAAGGAATGGCATCTTTAAACTCAGGCTGGTTCCAGTTTTGCTGGTGCTTGCAAAAATAGTGGAGTGGGGCTTCTGCAAAGCAACAGAGCATCAGCTGGTAACAGCTTTCTCCTGTCAAGTCGCTTTTTGTCTGTAACTTTCTCTTGTGGTGTGACCAAAATGTGTCTGCCACATCCATCCGACTCAGTAAATCAGAGCCTGTTGACATGGAACGCCTGCATGCCATGCTGCCTGAAAATCTCTTCACTCAGGCTTCTAGCTGTTTTAATTTTACTAAATGACTTCTCGATGTACTTTGAGTTTGTGCAGAGATGGCTTTTAGTCAGTTATCTCCTTAATCCGTGCTGTTATTTCAAGGTAATTTTGACATCCTTTCTGAGGTGCTTGAAGTACTCTTCAGGAAGTTTGCCGTTCAGTATGCTATTTCAGCTATCCATGCCTGCACCGCAGATCCCTAGAGAAATATTTTGATGCGTTGTCGCAGCACAGTTGCTGTGGTGGTGCCTTCCTCTTGGTGCATCCCAAGGGGAAGGTGCTGGGTGAGGAGGTTCACTGCCTTGGCTCGCTACAGCTGTTGTTAACTACATGAGGTACACTGAAGGTGGGCAAAACGTGATGGTCGCTGGCAGTGGAAACCACAACTCTTTGGAAGGAATTGTAGCTTTCATACTGCCATCAGTGGGATAGGTTTTGATCTTTTGTTGATCTTCTTTAAACATATTATCAGACAGTGTAAATGATGCTCCTAAATCCTATCTCTAGGTCCTGAGGCAAAATTTGATGTTTAGAAATACAAAATTGTATATTTCCTTTTTTCCTTCCCTATTTATTAGTTCATACACTTTCCTAAATTAAGAAAAAACACTTGTTTTCTTCTGTGTACTTCTTATCCCATACAACATGGACTTAGTAAATTTTCTTGAGGTCCCGATTATGCATTTACCACTATGCGAGTTACCCACGCATCCACGGAAATCCTCGGTGCTTTCTGAGGGCTTCAAAATTGCTGGTGTATACATGCAGTGCTTTCTAGGGCTGGAACTTTGCTTTGCAAAGAGTATACCAGAGTTTAATAAATAATAAAGAATGATTTAGGCTTCTTCTTGAGTGATGAGTGACTTGTAAGTAGTAATGCTTCTTTTTAAAGATACTGTCGAAATAGTATTGCCACCCCTTAAATCAAAGTGTCAGCTTTTAAATTCATAATCAATTATCCTTTTACTTTATGTAGTTGTCTTCACTGAAGAAGAGAAAGAGCAGCTGAGAAGGTTCACAAATAAATCCTATCTTCTGGATAAAAGAAGCCGTCATCACGTGTATCTGAGCTTAATTGATATCCTTCTGGCATATTGCTATGACATCTGTGTCAACGAAGGAGACCAAAATGTAAGTAATTAAAAAAAATGAAAAAAGGAAGCGTAATACACTTTAATAACCTGTTGCCAGACCCTGTTCTGTTGCTTGGAAAACTTAACTTTCAAAGTGAACTTAGTCCCAAGTGTTTAAAAATAAATAATTGACTAAGTTACAATGAAAGACATCCCATCTTTAGATTGAGCTGTTGGGATGCAATTAGGGATTATTGTAATTTCTAAATACTTCTTCTGGAGCAGAATTTTAGTGATGGGAGCAAAGTGGAGGGAGATGCAGGAGATTACAGATCTTTGTACAGATCCCTTTGGTTCTGGTTTGTGATGTGTCTTATGTAAACGTAGATGTCATGAAAGCATTCTTATATAGACAGTTCTTCAGATTTTTTTGAGAGTTTCATAATAGGCATGTTTGATTGGATTCTGAAAAAGCATGGAAAATCATTAATTCTGTAGGACTGAGACTATGAATTCAACGTTTTATATATGCAATCAGTATGTGCTTTTAACAAAATTGATTTTTTTTTTTTTTTTAAGACTGATTCATTTTTAATTTTAAGCTTGTGCAGTGAGTATGAAAAATGTTTGAGATGTTCTGGAAACTGTCATTAGGCATTTAAAATCTTAAAATCTATACGCATTTAAAAACAAAACAACAACAATTTTTTTTTTTCTCCAGAAATTCAAATACTGGAGGGAAGTAGGAACGTGGTTTCCATTTTCAGTACTGTGTTGTTTCTGTCTCTTGCACAGAACAGCAGCCAGCTTTATTTTGTGTTTTGCATCCTAGGCTTTTTGTAGGGTATAAAGAAGGAAGAAAATAGCACAAGTTTAGTGTGGATTCAGTGCAGTCCTTTGGAAAACTTGTCTTTTTAAAATGGACCTGCTTTCCAGAAAAAAAAACATTAACATCTCTGCTGACTCTACTAACCAAGGAGATGTTTTTCTGTATGCTTTTAATGAAAATATTGCAACATACAATCAAAACCATTCAGTCCTAATCAGACATGAAGCATGGATTTTAGAATTGCAGGCAGAAGCGTGCAGACCTGCCTATTGAACAGAGTAATCGTGGACTCTGATATTATTTGTTAATGTTGCACTAAGATGCATATGCATGAGGAACACACGTAGAAATCTTCATTGAGCTTCGCAATAGTCATCTATGGTATCAGTAGAAAACACATTCTGTCTTGTTTCTCTTTAATGGGAAGACTGAGCCATTCAGGCCACACAAATCTTTACAAAAGTCAGGGTTTTAGTTGAAGGCTTCCTGGCTTTTAGCCATAATCATCCCCCTAGACCACGCTACCACAGAAATATTACGAATCTGCCACATCTTAAGAATAATGACATTTTATGTGTACTGCTGGCTTTAGGACACCCTCTGAAAGCCAGAAGTCTTGAGCTGTTTTCATGAAACAAGGCATTTTAGCTTGATCTGTATTTATGGACTAGGCAGACTGACGTTCCTGTTGCTTGCTGAACAGGGCCAGAATTCCACAAAAATATTTTTCTCTGTGATTGGTGTTGTATTTTAAAGGCTTTGTGCATGGGCTGGATATTCCCAATACAGAAACCATTTCAGATGTTTTAACATCTGCATTGCAATAAAACTTTTAATGCTGTCCTGTGACCATTTTAATGCATATAATATAATTATTCCTTCATGTTCACAAAGGTTCTTAAATTGCTGCAGGAATGTTATCTTAAATAGTTCGCCAGCAGTCTTGAATGTTGAACTGGATGATATTTGTTTTATGGTCTCCACTTAAAATCAGGTTGAATCGTCTTGGAATGTCAGGAAACTGAGTGCAACATTGTGCTGGCTGGAGGTGAGTTCAAACCTGCGCTTTGCAGTATTATTTGTTCTTGGCATTGTATGTTGCATTTGGGGAAAGCTTACTAGTTCAATATTGAAGCTAAAACAACTGTATATCCACTTGTTGATAAATACTAGAAGAAATTGATCCTGACCTCTGGGCTCCCAGTTAGCAGTAGCCCCAAGAGGCTTGAGCATGACCTCTGGTCTGTCTCTTGGTGCTGGGCCTTGCTCTAGGCTGTTGTGGAAAAGTTGAGCTCAGGCAGTACATAAAAGCAGCTTACCTGAATGCTTTTCTTTCAGATTTCTTGCAAACTTAGCCAGTCGATGTGTGTTGTTTTACTCCATCCCTTCTTTTCAGCACTGTTGTCCCATTACTTGTGGGGATTTGCTAGCCCTTTGAAATCAGCATAGACTGGAGGGAACAGACTGTTTTTTTTTCTATTGTGTGCTTTCACATTGTTTACTGAAAGCTCACAGGCCTCTGTAATTAAGCTGTCACACAGCTGGGAGTGGAAGGGACATAACCTGGCCTGTAGACGTTCACTGCTCATGATGGCAGCGGGCTAGAAAGGTCTGGCCCTCTGTTCCTGATATTACTGAGCCACGTCTCAGTTTGTGGGATGGAAGATGAGATTTCTGACAGGCTATTTGGGTTCAGTCCTATGACCACTTCTAGCATTGGTGAGAGGTGTATTGGGTAACAAGACCTCGGTTCTGTTCACTACTGATTTTCCAGGTCGGTCAGTCTCCCTTTGTGTCCAGCTGGGTGTCCTCTTGTAGCTAGTCATGGAGTGCAGCTAAAATAGTGATTGCCTCAGCTCTTGAATGTTTCCAGATCCGAACCCTAACACAGCGAAGGAGTTTTCCGCATGTGCTCATCCTATAGTGTAGCAGTTCTTGGCGCAGCCTGCGCCAACAGTATACTTCACACCCAGGAAATTCAGTCTCCTGGCACCAAGCTGTTAATAACTATATCTGTTACACAAACCATGTAGAGGCGGGTGTTTTCATCAATCTGTAAACAAAATTGCCTCAGCTCTGGGTTGGTTGAACTGACTGCCATTTTTGAACTGATTGCCGTGTGTACACACCTTCGACTCAAAATGTTAAATAACAAAATATTAAAATGCTTATCAGCAATCATTAAAATGAAAAATGAGTTGAGGTGGTCATATAATACAAAAAAAGTGCTCACTGTCAGCAAAGCACTTTTATTAATTTTAATAAGTTGTGGACTCAAGGTGAAATAGGGTATTTTTATTTGAATTCATAAATGGAATATTTTGTCTTTTGAAAAGTGAAAGCTGGAAAAGAAATGGCTCTTATAAGAGAGTGTGTAATAACTCATTAATGCCTCTCGTCTGAGTAAATTAGAGGTCTTCACTCATAAAGGAGGACAATGAACTGCTTTCCCTAGGCAGATATATTTATCCTTGTCTCAAATATCTATAATTTTCATGAAAGGCAGAGTCATGTATCATTTTTAGAGATCTTACATGTACACATGTATTTTGTTAATATCGTGTGTTTTTAATTTTTCTTAAAAGAAAAAAAATCTTAAAAGGCTTTTTATAGCTTCCCCTTAATATATATAATAATGTGGGGCAGATGGAATTTATTGCTTTAATCTGAAGAATGACAAAGTCTCAAGTTAGACGTTTTATTCTAACGTTCCCTACTTTTTTTTTAACTCAAAACCACTGAAATGTATAGGACTTCTGTTGTTCTGCTTTGCAAACTAACTGCACAGTCTTGTTTCTATTTAACGTGTTGATTTTCATGTCTATCAAAGTACAGATTTTAGATGCATAATACATAAACTACTTTTTGTCTGTGCTACTTTTCCTTATGGATATAAACTTTTCCTTATATATATAAAAAGAAATAGTTCTTTGTATTGAAAAGCACACAGACTAATTCAGATATTTCATTGATATATGCAGAGTTTCTATGACGTTCATGATGTTCTGGTATGTTTTGGAAGACGAGTGCTCTGCTATCCACTGCACAGACATTTCGACTTGGTGACGCGTGCCCTGAATGATACAGTCATGATACTACAACTAGGTAAGCATTCAACTGCGTTGTTGGTACGTCTGGTTAAAAAAATCCACACACAAACCAAAGAAAAGACAACAACAAAACACACTTTCTAGTCTTCTGGCGAGTTTCACCTGAACTTGATAGATAGCCACATTCCTGGACATCTGCTGGCTTTGTGAAAAGGAGGCTGGGAAGTGAAGGGAACAAAATTAGTGTACTTGCCAGGAAAGAGCCTGTGAAGCAGCTCATTAATTAAGCAACAGGTAATGTAATGCAGTTGGGGGTGAAATTCAGCTACATTATTCACACCAGAGAATCCACACAAGTGTTACGAATCTCATCCTCAGAAAAAGCTTTGATCAGAGCTAGTATCTTAATAAATCAGTGTAGCCCAACTGTTACTAGTAAAGCTTTAGGGAAAAGGTCTTCAGAGAAAATTATTGTAATTATTAACAAGGTGTTGAATTCTAAAGTATTTTTCTTTATACTGTATTTTCCTGTTTTTAAAGATTTTTTTTTTCTGTTAGTAAATAACATAAATAAAGCTTTTTTATGGTAGGTTAGATGCTGTAATTGTTTTAGACCCTATTCTAGAGGCATCTGGTTTTTTCTTACATATTTCAAAGCAGAGTCACTGCTACAAATGTAGCAGGAGTTCTGTTGTTTTGTTGTTCTTTGTGTTCAATTGCCTGACTGAAGGCCTGATGAAAGACTAGAAGCATTTCTGATAACTTCCATGGTTCGTCTCCATTTAAAGGAAGTTCTTAAAGCATCCTCTTCAGTTTATGTTCTGCTGATCACAGTTTGCAGTCATGAATCTGAACAGCTTCCTTAGTAGGATTTATTGTTTGAAAGATCAGTTCTTTTAATTTAACCCTTGTCAGTCCTGTTAGGATTTTGACAGAAAGGAATTTTAACGTAACGTTTAATTCCTGCTCTCCTTGCCAAAGGACAAACTTTTGAAACTGTGGTTATTCCGGCTTCACTTGTGCAGCTGTGCACAACCACACTTGTGTACCCATCAGTGACCAAAAGAAGAATAGATTGTGGATGTGCATCCTAAAAAGGGTTCAGGATGAGGGCTTTGTCTGCCTCAGCAGGGCTGGACAGGCACGTGCGAGCCTTATGAAAAGGGACGTGTGCCCATTTCAACCGGAGCTGTTAACAGCAGAGAGGAGGGCGATATCTTGAGCGGGAGCAGTGATTATCTCCGGGTGCTGCCCGGGTGGCTGACACAAATACGGGATTTTCTTCATGTGGCCGCAAGGCTGTTGAGAAGGATGTTAGCAAGTTAGCAGTGTGGTGATAAGAGTCATAGTGATTATTACTGGCTGTTGTGAAAACTCTGGGTTTTAAGCATCAAATTAGCCTTTCCTATTACTTTCCTATTATCGTGTGTGTTTAGAGTGAAAAGTTTTTTAAATAGCCAACTACCAAAGTACTGGGAAAGCTAAAAAATGGAAATAATGCCTATCTGCAGTCAGTTTGGGGGGGGGGGAACTGTCGGAAGAAATGGGCTTGTAGATACTGCTTGTACTGCCGAGGCCTGTTTGTTCAATGAGAATGTTTTTGCCTTCAGATTTCACTGGAGGTCAAGCCATGCTTTTGAGGGATTTGTTTTTACTTAATAGTTTAGTGCAAGGGATGCATCGCCAGCCTGATTCAGCGCTGTGTTGCAATATAGGTGTGATGAATGCAGGTAAAAATGACTGCCAGCTCACAGGTAATGCATGCAGTTAGACAGGACCACCAAACTGTTCCTTGCTGTGCAGGAAGACAGGTGTAACTCCAAGGAAGTGTTGGGTTCAGTTGACCGCATCCTGACTTAAGTTTTCTTTACAGAGTGCTGGTAGCAGAAGATGGGATGTATAATGTTTTTGATAATAAAATCAGGGCATTTTGGATGCAATTTGGCTCAAGTGTGTTCGTATATGTATTACTAATAATGTGCTCAGAATCTTAGCTGCAGATTAGAAACTCTGTGTCCCAGGACAGGAATAGTCCAAGTGTAAGATGGAAGCAACTTAATAGACAGGTGTTAGGAAAGTCATTTCTATTTGAAAGCTTTTCTGTACATTTTTCTCACTGTTAACAAAATAATTAAGGAAATGAATATTCGGCTTTTTAAAAGTTCTTGTATTCTAAAGAAATGAGCACAGTGAAAGAATTTATTGAATAGTAGTAAAGAATTCTGATGAAATTGAACTGTTATATGTCAAACTATTTGACTTTATTTTTTAAATGTTGATGCTATCTCGATGTATCACTTCCAAAATACAGGGTACTTTATTTTTAAGGTGTTAAGGACTTTGCCTGTGGTTGAAACGCTTAACTTGAATTATGACTTCCCACCGAAGTGTTAATCGTAAGACAAAATAGATTAAGCTGATTAATATTAAGGTCTTTAGCAGATTTTCCCATTCGGTTTTAGTTAGCAATAATACATAAAATATTTCAGCACTGCTGTTCAGACTTCATTGTTGTCTAAGATATGTGCTGTATTGTTCTTTGGATAATTAAAAAAGGGAATGAAATAGTGGCACATACTAGCTACAGTGCTATTTCCAGCAAAATTCTGCATTTATAGAAATACGTGGAGCCCCTTTTCAGGAGACTTGTAGTAAGCACGTGGCACGAGCTGGTTCCATCAGTATTTACTGCCATTGTGCTACCATTGCCTGATGCTGATGTGGAAGCCATCATCTGTGAGCTAAAAATAGGGGACTTACTTATCCTCTGTGACATAAAATACGCTTCAACTCTTCCCACACAGAAGTTAATGCTCATAGATTTAGGGTGAAATAATTATTGCTGTTGGCTGCAGGGTAAGTTATTGCCAGGAGATTTTCATTCAGAAGTCGGGAAGAGTCCTTTGCTTGTTTTTCAGAATGGCATTCTTCTCTCTGCTTCATGAGACAGCAAAGTTTGGTTTATTTCTTTAGGTGAATATTGCTTCTTGCACGTGTGGAAAAATACAGGCTATAGGCAAAATAATGTAAAATAAAAGGATGAATTTACTTCTAAACAGTCAGTATTAAAGCCAGTAGAATTTCATGACCGTATAAAAACAGTAGTTGTGATATCAAGTGGCAAATAGCTGGAGTTGAATTATATCAATTTCTGAAGTTACTCGGGGAAAGAACTGAATTCCTGAAACAATACACAGCTTAAATTGTGGGCTGCCCCCTGCCAGCTGTGGTAGCAGTGAACTCCAGCAGAGCCCGGTGATCTGCAGCCCTGTGCTCTGACTTCTGGAACTTCAGCCTGGGGTGCTCAGCCTCTCGGCTCTTCCTCTGAGGCTGCAACTGTCCTCATCCTGTGCCCAACAGCAGTGGGATGGTTTTTAAACATCAGGAAAGGAAACCAGCTTTGTCTCAGAAAAACGGAGGGTTAGTACTTCGGTTTGATATCTCATTTTTACAATATATCCAATTTCAAGTTGATGTTGTGCTCCTTTACCTCTAATGCTGATCCTTAGGCTAAAGGTAGAGGGTATTGCTGTTTGTATTGACATTTACTTTTAGGTTCTACATCTTTAATTTTAATAGCCTGGAATGAAAAATACTCGACTTCCCATTACAGAAGTTGAAGTCTTTTTATGTGTACTTTTAAATAACTAGTTGGTTTTTAAACAGTCAGAAATAGTATCCGTACTTAAAAAGCATTCTATTTATTGATCAGTATAATGCAGAACTGTAACTTCACACAGCTCATTCACGTCTTCCTGAGATTGCTGGTGAAGTTTCTTGTGCCTGCCTTTAAACATTTAGCTCTTTTTTTCCTAAATAGATTACTTTCCATCCTCACCCTTGAACTTCAGTGCTTGCCTCTTCATGGTATGCGAAGAAAATGAAATTGGTTATGCTTGATACGTCTTCATGTTCTGTTCCATGGCTTTCTTAACTACATTGTATGGTGAATTAAAAAGAAGTGAGACTTCTAAGACTAGCGTGTTTTAGGTTTGCTTTGACAGGCAACGTTTTTGTGAGTTGGACTGACGTAACTGCCAAAAAACTCCCGTACCTGTTCATCTTTTGGCTTCACCAGTTCCGTGTTCCAGCTCGCTGTATGGATTCACAGACTGGCACATCACAAAGAGCTGTGCAAAAGCAGGAGGTGCAGGAGTGCAGCAGGGCACTGCAGGCAGTGTAAGCAGGAACGGTGCTGGGTACTGAGCTGCAGCCTGGCAGTTAAGGCCTGCTGAAGACTGAAGTAGGTGTATCCAAAGGCAGAACCTAAGGGTATGGGATTTCACAAAAATTGGCTAAGAATCATCTGTGTGTTACGGGATACCCTACTTCAAGGCTTAAATAGGGTTTATTCTTCAGTGCTTTTGATTCCTGTGGTAAGGAGTTTTGTATAAGGACTTACTTACCGGGTACATGTGTAAGATGCGTATCGTGAAAGCAGAAGTTTGTTTGCTGTGCTTTGTGTTCCTCCTGTGTAGGATTCCCTGTTTGATGTACTGCATGCATGTGCATGCATAAAATCTCCATGTGAACGTGTGAACCCAAGCAAATCCATTGAAGAGCTGTTTTTCTTTTCCATGTGCTTTCATTTTGTTTTAGTGTTCTGTCTCCTCAGCTGAAGATCGTCACGCGTATGTTGCTGACACTTTCATCTTTTCCCATCATTGTTACCACATCTGAAAACCACGCTTGTATTCCTCCAGCTATTTTATTGCTGTTGTTGATCGACAGCAGTACCAGGCACTTGCTCTGAGTTCCCAAAGGCAGGGAGACGTTGTGCTTCTGTCACTTCTTGGCCACCTCCTGCAGGACTTCGGTTGCCTGAGGAAGAGGAGGGTGGCTGTTCCTAAGGGCTGCTGCAGTCAAGCAGAGGGAATGCCTACCTCCAGTGTAACTTAACTGCACTTGATACAACTTTCTGCTGACTTACTTTAAATCAGTGTCCCCTAGAATGTCAGGACTGGGATGGAGTTGCTGATGGCAGTGTCACAGAGTCCTCAAGAGCCATGTTTTCACCCGTTCTGTTCCCAGCCTGCCTTCACCTTCTGGCATTCCCACTCGTGTATCGCTCAGACACAAATTTATTTTTTTATTCTTGTAACAGAAGAGATGTATGATCTTGAGAGGCAACACGATGAAAATTTAATCTACATTAATGTCGGTGTATCTTAGCAAAGAAGGCTTAAGCTGCCAAAAAAAGCAGCTGTCTTGTTTCCCATTCTATCTTGGTATGTGCAGTGTGGCTTAGTAGAGCTCATTTCCACAATCTGTAAATTAAATACAAAGCTATATATTCCCTTTCCAGTGCAAGTATGGGGGAAAATACCCATAAGGTTACAGAGTCGGTATGTTAGCTGTAATAGCAAATTGTCAGAAGAGTCAGAAAAACAACCCAGACCATGAAGACAGCCTCTAGTGCCCTGTCTCTGGAATGCTTCATCTGCATAGTTACTCAAAGTCAGTTTTGTAACTATAATGTCATCTTCTGCTCATGTTTTACAAATGAAGTGTCCCGTAGTGGTATACAAAATCATGTCTTTATTACAAGAACGTATAGCATGTTTTAAATATATACAGGGTTTGGAAGTGTTGCTCCAAGGCAGAGGTAAGGCAGGTAGTGGGCATCACAGAAATCATCTTTGTGCAGAAGATGCTGTGATTCTCCAGTGCACGCAGCTGTTCGCTTTGCAGCCATGGAATGAAAGAGGAGATGCCTCTCTGCTAGCACAGGCACAGCGCTGGGGTCCCTCAATGCCCATGCTGAGCAGGGATTAAGGCTGGCTAGAACTGCAGCCTCTGTGAGGACAGAGATGTTAAGCTACTATAATCTAAAATTGTAATTAATGAAGAAGGACTACTTCTTTGTGGAGAAGTAGTGCTCGAGTCACTAATTTACATAGTTACTTGGCAGTTGAGTAAATGTAGTGGATGTTGTAAATGGTTCAGGCTGGCAGCTTGACAGCTAGAACCAAAAAGTTGAGCAAAATTTTAATTCCATGTATAATTTCTTCTTCAAAGAGCATACTTCTTTGTAGTCAAAATAGTTTGGTTTGACAGGTTTGGTTTGACAGGCATTGATGGTGATGGAATCTGAAAGTTCAGCAGTTATACTTGGGGTTGTCATGTCTTCTGCATTCTTCCCTGACTTTTCTTCAATTGCTTCTTTTCCAAAACAGTACTTTTCATGTTCCTTTTTTATTTTTGTTTGCCATACTTTGTGCTCTCTGTCTTCTTTTTTATACTGTGGTCTTCCCCATCTTTTTACTTTTTGCCTCTGTCTATATGTTTTTCAGCATGGAATTACTCCACAGCAACCAACAAACAAAAATTTTGTGCTCGAACAGCAGGGGGAGTTCTGCTCTTTTTTCCTTTTTTTAATTCTGTAAAAAGTAATTTCATCCATGTTCAGGTTTCATAGCCTAGGAGGAGCCAGTCTCTTGGGAGAGGGTTATTAGATTCCATTTGCAGTAGTGGCTGTTTTCATTTGAATGTTTTTTCCCCCATTAAGCAGTGAAAATATTTTTTTTGTTGTTGTTTAGTGTTCCAGCATTTAACCCCTTAGCAACTTCCATCAGAAAACTAAAGGAGGAGATTTTAGTTAATTGGAACTTACATGAAGAAAAGAAGCTACTAATAAGGAATAATTGCATATGAACAGAAACAAACCGGCTACAGAAAGGTTTCTGGTTGTGGAATGAGGAAATGTTCAAGGCTTTATCTTTTTCTGCATTTATCAACTGTACGTCAAATGGCACTTTCTTGAGCCTGAAGTGAATTTTTCTTTCTGGAGGCTCAGCTTGCCAAGTTACTCTATAACTAGCAGCACTAGGAACAGTTCTGCTTAATTTAAAGCAATTGTTAGCTGTTAGGGCAGTGGTATCACTTACACGGGCTTACACAATTGCTGTGGCTTCTGGGTGCGTGATCCTGCTCTGGGCTGTGGGTTTCCAACCTTATTTTTTTCCCCAATGCAGGTGTTTGTGTAGGCATACAGAGAAATAGGCTTTATGCTTTCTTTTCAGCAGGGGATTGATGCTGGGGCATAACCTTTTTGTTATTTGCGAGTTACTTTCCAGCTTGACTTTTTTCTGATGTGGTACAGAGCCATACAGTGAAGAAAGGAGAGGCAGGGGGAGGGGGCTTCTCGAGCTGTTGAGAATTACACGCATGACTGTGCCTCGAGGCTTTAGTCTTGCAGAGATTTTCTTGCTGAAGTCAGAAGCTCTGCATCCACAGAGATGTGGGAGCCGAGGGGCAGTCAGCTGACTGCAATTCTGAGATGGTGAATCAACTTCAAGTTACAAGATGGTTGTAGATAGCAGTTATTAAAGTCTCAAAGGTGGGAAGAAGATAGAAATCGTAATGACTAATTTTTAGTGCATTACAGAAATAAAAATCTGTTTCCAGGAAGAGCTGCGGTTCTGAAGTGTCTGCTGGACGTTCACAAGATTTTTAGGGAGAGCGACCCTGCCTACCTCCTTAATGATCTCTTCATTACCGACTACTGCGTCTGGATTCAAAAAATCAAGTAAGTTCTTAACTTGGTATTGATGTGGGAAAGCTTTTCAGCATACTGCATGTAGGAACAAATAATGAGTAAAGCCAAAATACACGCTACATCCTATAAATGGAAATGCTCTCAGTCATTTCATTTCATAACCGTGTTATCCAGGTATTCCTACAGCATGGGAGAAGACATCCAGTTCATTTTTTTTGTGTAGTGGCATCACTGGAGAAGGGAGGGAGCAGTTGCATTTTAAATATCAGTGTGAATTTTCATTGATTATTAATGGTTTAGGGGAAAAACAGCTTTAGGGGAATTTTCATGCCATTGCAATCCTAGGAGTAAGAGATTTTAGAGGACTTAGGTAACATTTGGAAGATGGTTGGAACAAATTCAAGTTCAGCACTGAATTTATAACTTCTTATAGAATTGACAGCTTCCAATTCAGGTCAAATGCACTTGCAGACCATTTAAATCTGTATGAAACAGTTGATTTATGAACTACAGCAGGTGTACCAATTGATTATTAACACCAGAATAAGTGTCTCAGATCTGTGTGCTGTTACCCCTGTAGTTGCTTGCCAGCTCACTCTGCCTGGCAATATGCTTTGGCTTCCACTCCTCTGGAGAGGAAATATCAACTCTGCCACTTTCAGACTAAATCTGGAAATCATGGCCTTACTAATACAAATACAAAAAGTGCCATTGTCGTGTTTCATATAGCAGCAAACAGATTTCCTAACTATGGTTAAGCATAGTCTTTGCCTTCTAGTTCACAATTCAAGAGGGGTTATCTGGGGGGTAAAAAAAAAAAAAAAAAAAAAAGTGCAGAAGATACTGAAGTGATGAGGGGGATATAGAGGGAGCTTGGTAATTCTCAATTCTCATGATGAGAAAGGGTAGTATGCAAGCTATCTCACTTTACTTTCATAAGTTAAAGGCTTAGTATGTGCTATTCATATAGATGATTCTTACTCTTCTCTACATGTTAAAAAGATCATGCTCCTGCAGGTGATGATGCACAAAAGCAACTACAGGTGTTTCCAACATTTTTGATTGAAGAACCCTGATTAGTTACAAGAACAGCCAATTCATTCTGAATCTCCATTTCTGAGGGGTCTTTTCCACCCAGATGTTAAATACAAGTATGGGGAAATGCATGTTGAGGTTGAAGTTGACTTGAAAAAGTAAATGAGAGTTATTTCATGACCTTTTGCAAAGAAATGAGTCACAGAACAGTGATATCGCTGCTGCCCATATCAGTGAATACAGTGATAAGGAAGTCAGTCAGAAAACCCAAGAATTTCTTCAAATGTACCAGAAGAAAATGTATGGTAGCTATAAGTGACTGATACATGAACACGTTTACTCCCAGACACATACATTATGTACCAGTTAAGCAGAACTGACAGCTTCTGGAAAGAGGGCAATTAAGCTATCTCACTGTCATAATGACATGGCACAATAGTTGTCTGTCATTAGGAGAACAAGAGAAAGAGGAACAGTAGAAACCATTGCCTATTTTTAGGAATGAATTTGCCTGAATCAGGAAAGCATTTAAGCATATGCTTCAGTCATTCCTGGTTCAGTTCAGCAGTGAAGCATGTGCTTGAAGTTAATAAGTGAATGGGGGCACTTTTCTTCCCCTTGTAAGTGTTGAAGGAAAGTACTGAGTCCACTTTTCACTCAAAAAATAGCTAACAGATTCGGAAATGGTGGTGAATGGTCTGGTAAGAACAAGGGTTCCAGCTCCCCAAGGTGAGTAAGGCATTGGGGTGGGAGAGTGGTACACATGCCGTTCCAGTGGAAGTTGTTAGAGCTCTCTGATAATTGCCTCTGTGGGGAAGAGATTTGGGAGGGGAAGGAATTTATAGGTTTCTTTAGTGGTCTTTTAATGAAATAATCTGCGTGCCCCCTCGGTTTGGATACTTTCTCTGTTTTGTTTCTTAGCTATTCTTCGCTCTGTATAAACTTCGTTAACCTTTGTCTCCATTTTCTCCTCTCTATTCATAGTTGTAGTCCCAGGTTACTCTCAAAAATCTGTGAAGGGTTTTTCTTTTCTTCCTCTCTTTCCATGATACGTGACCCAGTCCTAGTGGAGGTTGGGGCCTCTTTAAACAGTTAAAACAGATTGTAGGTTATTTTTAGTGAAGAATCTTGGTACTTTAAAAAACAGCTGGAGGCAAAATTTTTAGCTCACCTGCACCTGCAGAGAAAACTCTGGGAGTCTTAGGTTTAGGAAAAAACCTATGACACAGGCAGAAATACAATGGATATATCATATGGTAGTAAGAGAATAGTCGAGATGAAGCCTTCAGGAAGGGAACACCACAGGTAGTTACTAGCTTTTACATTTCAGAGTGGAAACAAAACCTTATAGCCAGCAGTGTGTCAATAGCAGATTACAAATTTGGTTTGAGATCATCGTTTGGCTCTGGCTAAATTAGATGAATAAGTGAATGTGTCACTGGGCTGGCAGAAGATGATTTATTTTAAGCACAGTGTGTCTGGAATTGGAAATGATTAAGCTTCTGAATAAAAACAAATGCAGGTGGCTAATAGTCAGCTGGATATGGTGAGTACAGTGCAGTTCTTTATTTCTAAGGATTTTTTGAGAAACTGATTTTATTGAGGTACTTGTTACTAAAAGTAAATCCTTGGAAAACCTTACGTAATAAAAGATATTAGCAAGTATAGCTAATTGTTTCTTTTCCTTTCCAGTCTTCAGTTTTACCTGCTTTTTAGATTTCTAGCTTGCTTGTGAAATTAATATGGTTCTGTGGTATAAAACGGCATAGAAAATCATTTTGACTTCAATGTGTTTTGAAGGAAGGGAGCGTGTTGCTCCCTATCAGAAGAGAGAGAAAAGTAAAGGTTAACCTGGGTAACAAAAGCTAGACAAAGACCTATGCAGGCAGCTTGTAGTAAGTCTCGGCAGGTGGTGTCAACATTTATGTTGAAAAGCCAGGTGCAGCCAGATGGAAAATTGCATCTTTAACCCCCGAGGTCATAATGACATGTCATCACTTCATTTGATCCCCCTGCTAAGTGAGCTTATCATCCACCCTGCTGTCAGTTCTGTTCCTACTTTCATTTCCATAATAAAATTAAATTTAATTTGTCTGGTTTGCATGCTTTTCTTCTTTAGGTCAGAGCTTTTACAAACTGCTATGATACATACATATGGCAGCCTCTCCAAAGTGAAGTTACAACTGAACTTGTAACAGAAGTCTGAGCTTTCCTCTATCTTTCGTGCCATTCTGGTATAAAAAGCGGAAGATGAGGGAGAGGAGATGGAGCTTTGGGGAACCACTGGTTGTCTCATAGCTGCGTGTGGGCTGTGAAGAGCGGGGAATCAAGTGTGGGTTTATTGCAGAAGAACTTTCCTTCCCTTTCCTTGCTGGAGGATAGTTCTGTCTGTGACCCCACAGGAGTTGTTTCCCCTACAGATAAATGTCAGAGTAGTTCACCCACTGACTCTTGCTGTGCCGAGGTTCCTGTGTGTAGCCTGATGTCTTTCTCCAGTGCCTTGTACTCCAGTTTGCACCATTCACTATTTGTAGCTCAGCCGTGTGATGCTGCTGGCTGTAAGATCAGCGTCAAAGTGCAGGGCTGAACAGCTTCGAGTCGTGGTGCAGGCAGTTAAGTGCATGCTGTTCTGTATCCCTGTGGAAGAAAACAATTGAGCCCACGCCGATTTAAAGTATGTTTACCTAACATTTAAATACATGTTTAGGTTTAAACATATACCACTTCGTTATTGGTAAACGTATGTTTCCTGTGTTCCAGAAATGGATTTGAAGCTGTTAGGGCCCCTGGCAGTCCTCCAGGGGTAGTTACACTTAGGCAGCTTTATAGTTTATACATCTTCAAAGTTCATGGGTACAAGGAATGCAGAAGAGTAAGAAGTTTGATCCCATATAATCTGCATTGTATTTTCAACAGCACTATTTTTATCTTACCATCTTATCTTTTTTCACGACCTGTTCTATTGCAAAAAATGCTGAAGTCGTTACTGACCTTGTGTATTGCTGTAGATTTGACTCACAGCAAAGGAGATGGGTTACGTTGAGAGGGATGAGCCACTAAATAGCTTCAGCGTGTCCCGTGGAACTGTGCCTGCAACTTGATTTATGACACCTGCGTACAGGCTGCTTTGGCGTGTACATGCTCTGCAGTCACACCTTCCCGTTGGAGTACATATACTTACACCTACAACAAATGTAATCTCGCTAATTTTGATGACTCCAGGTATAACATGCCAGTTCCAGCATGGACTGTTTGCTTTAGAGTAAGATTTAAAGAACCAGGATCCCTGGTGTCATTTATGCAGCCTCTGTAGAAGCTGGTATCCTTATTGGAACTAGACTAAAGCCAGCTCAATATTCCTAAACACGTTAGGTTTGCTTCTGTTGATTTGCAGGTTAGACATACCCTAGAAGATATCCTAGCTTCATAGCTCTGTCTTCCTTTTCATCTCTTTGTTATAATCAAAACCTAGTCCTTGTTACAACATAATTACCTAGTCAGAAGCCAGCAGGGAGTTGCTGCTTGATGTGTAGGGTGTGAAGTTCTCTAAATAAATGTAGGATTAATTACACTCACAGTGTGTCATTGAGGTGATGAGATTGACTGTGATTGTTCAGCTCCCCTTTGCTTTTCCCTAGGCTTTCGGAATTACTGTTCTAATCGATACGGGGTAATGTGGGCCTGAAGGTTTACGGGCTGCTGTTGCAAAGGCATCAAGGAGTGCACGTCTTTCAGAACAAAGTAAGATCAGTGAGACTTAGGATTTTTAAGGTTAGAAATGATAAAGGCACTGAAGTAGGGGAATAAGGACCGCAGCCTTCAGCATCATCGTTCCAGTCCAATGCTGTGGTTAAAGTTTGGTAGAGGGAGGATTTCTGTATATTGGTTTTGACCTCTTTAGTTGGCTTTAACTGATACAAAATATTTATTTTACAAGCGATCATCTGTTTATATTTGGAAATAAAAAGGCAGCCTACTAATGATTTTTTCCAAACCTACATTTGATAATCAGTGGTGCTGATGGCTTGCTGTTGTGCCCATCTAAACAAACTGTACCATCGAATTGTCAAAAGTCTCTCTTCAGTTTATTTAGCTGTTAGCATAGCTGGATATGTCTATTATTAATTTGTGTTTTCTCCTCTGTGGAGCATCTTACCTGTAGTACTTTCCTTCTGTTTTCTTATGTCAGCTCCCCCATATACTCTTCTGTGCTTGCTTGTAGGGCAAAGAGCATTTAAGAGCAGCTCACGTATGACAGCCCTCCTGGAAGAACTGCTTCAAGCTTCGGCTAGATTTCAGAAAATATTTTATAACATATAACATCTTTAAGCTTGTGCAGTCAAATATTATGGTCTTTAGGTAAATATAAATAATATAAGGTAAATATAAAAAGCTGTATGTTAAAAATTATTTGTGAAATTGATCATCCATCTGCAAACTTAACATTTGACCCTGTTACTCTTTGCTGAGATCTGGAAAACTCTGGAAGGTTGTGTAGAAACTTTGTGCCGTTTTTGCATCTGTTTCTTGGCATTTTTGTTTTCTTCAGTGGAAAGGTCAAAATAGTTTAACAGAGGAAAAACAGACTTTCAAAAATCTTTTGGTCTGTGCTTTTTTGCTTCTTATAGGGTTAATGTTCATGAAGTCCTGTTCTCTCTTGTTGACTGTGCACATCTGTGATGAAAATACTAAGTTCAGAAAGAAAGATTCAGGAACAAAACTATCCAAACAGACTGTTAAATGGTGTGCTGCTAGCAAGCTAGTTTATTAAATCTGTGTGTGTGTCTGTGTGTGTGTGGGGATCATTAGCAGAGAAGAAGTATTAATCAGTGACTCAAAGCATTCTCATGTTAGAAGAATATGCTAATTTTCAGCTGTTAACCTCTCAGATTCAGCAGCCATGATTCAGAAGAACAAAAGCATAAGCAGTAATATATTCTGGATGAAAATCCTGTTTCTTGGTTCTGTGGGATTAAACTGATTGGTACGGCATGCTTAAAGCATTTCCTACAGTTAAAATCTTAGGGAGCATACAACTCACAGTATTGTATTTTATGTGAATTACACTTCCATGGTCAACTGCACTCTGCTTTGGCTGTAGTGTAGGTTTTACTTCACTTTCATTACTGCCCAAATTAAGCTTAGTTTATTGAAAGATACGGTAATTTCAGGTTTGAAATTCCAGTACTCCAGGTAGGTGGTGCAGAGAAAAGTAAAATTTTCACATTGCTTTGAAAGCAGCCTTACCATTAGCATCTGCTTTTAGCGTATGCTCTCGTGTAGCTGGTTATATTATTTGTAAGTCACCAACCCCATTGCCACCATTACAGAATCCCTTCTTTTGACATATCTTGTAGTTAGAGAATTACATTTTTCACTATCCTTCTTGAATGGTACTGTTATTTGAATACACTGAAGCCCTTTAATTCCCCCCTACATTCCGTGTAAAACAAAACAAATTGTTGGACTGTGGAGATCATTCTTTGAAGGTTATTCTTTCCTTTGCTATTTCCACTTAATATTAAGATCCATGCAGGTACGAGGGATAAAATTAAATAAATCTTGGTGTGCTGCATTGTGAGCACACTTTTTCAATGAACAAAGTAAGAAAACTTTAATCTGGTTATGCAGACTTCACCCTTACTATCCTGTGATGCCTTGCAAGAGTAGCTCAGTGTTCTAGGTAATACTGGAAAAAGGAAAAAACTGGGAAAAGACAGGATTTTTTTGTTTCTTTATGAAATTATGATCATCCATTATCTTCTGAGTCTTTGTCTGAGGACTGCCGGATAGCTTAAGCTATCTGTAATAAAATACAGTGTCTGTCTTTTAGATAAAAATTTCTGGTGACATTTAAAGTTGTTCTTTTTTCAAAGTAGGAAATAATGACTTGAACAGATGAGTTGCACAGACTGACCCAGATTGGCAACATATGCTTATTTGAACAACATGCATTTTAATACAATCAAGTATAAGATGGCACATTTACAATAAGAGATTGTAGATCATGGTTATGAATTGAAGAACATAAGACAGTTGAGGGCAGGAAAAATTGCTTGGGTCATGCTTGAGAACAGTTTGAACTTGAGTACCTATTCATCTCTCAGTAGGTAAGAGTGCGCGCGGTGTTTCACTGGAGAAGCAGAATGGTATTGTTTAGGAGAAGAGTGGCGCGACCTCAGACTGCATCATTTGTGAGCCTGCTAACAGACCGACAATTCTAGTGCCTACTTTTAAAAAATGCTGAAAATTGGAGAGAGTTACAGGAGAAAAAGCTCCATGAATGTGCAGGTCTGAATGACCCGTGTTATGGCAAGAAACTGGAAAAACTTAGTGGGTCATTCCTAAGAAAGATTGATTTTTGACATGTCTGCAAGTATGCTGGGGCAGAGATTCGGTGTTTAGCCATTGTGTAATACAAGAGCAACAACAGAAAATTACAGCTAAAATCCATCTACTTGAATATGAAACAGGAAAAATTCAGACCAGCAATACGTTGAGTTGCCTCATTCTCCCTAGGTTGTTGGGTGATTTTTGTACTGTTTTGTCAGTTTGCCTCAAGACAGCGTAACTCATGGTTCATACCTTGCAGCTCAAACACTGGCGATGGATCTGGTGCAGAAAGTATTGAAGACATTTCACAATGTATGTTACTAAAATAGGCTTTTCTATTTTTTTTTTTTTTAAAGGAAATGATATCACTTAACGCTTAGAACTTAGGTAAGGGCTTACCAGTTTATCGGAGTGCAGGGGCTGTTGGTGCCTGAATTTGGTAGAGAACCCAAATTTTATTTATTTCCATGCCAAGTCATCTGCTTTTAATCCTTAGATCACGGTTCTTTGATTTAAAAATAGCAACTAAGAATTTGCAAGCACACTATGTGTTTGTCTCATCTTTCACTATTTTGATGCATGTTTTTAATATAGTTTCTCTTTGTTTACTGTCATCCTGAGCTGCCATACTTCTCATTAAATATTGCATCTTATTTAAGGCCCGAGGTGTTGCTTCAATTGTCTGTAGAGCAGTAGGTGTACACGGAGCACTTTGGAAATAACAATGTCCAAGTAATGTAATATACTGACTTAAGAGGCTTAAAGCAAGACAGTGTTTGCCCTAAAGGCTGAAAAATGTGATAGACAGGTGGATATAATGCCAGAAATTTCCCATTATATATGTTTTAGCAAGCCCTGTAAAGCATGGATTTCTAACAAGGGATTTAATCTCTCCTCCCAGCTGCTAGCTGCAGTTTCCTTTGATGTTTTCCTCTCCTTTCCTCTCTTGTTTTTTTCCCCTATTTATTCCGTCACTTTTCTATAGCTCATATTCCCTCAGGCTGTGTCTGCATGCACCTTGCTGTGGGTAGAGAAGGGAAAGAAGAAAGCCATTTTTTCCCCCTCAGGCCACCGCTTTGATTTCCCAAAGTTGTTGGGAGGCAGCTCCTGTCTGCCTGCCGAAGGGTCAGCGCTCGGTGCCGTGCCTGCAGTCGGCACGTCTCGGCTGCCTTCTGCTCTGACAGGGAAGGACGGGCTGGTGTCGTCGTTGCCTTTCTGAGCAGGTGGAGCGTGCAGCTGTGATCAAAGCGGGGAGCCGATGTGCAGCCTGATAATGCCTTCCTGTTGTGTTTTCAGCCCTGTCAGTGCTGCCTCGGTCTCTTCCGCCCGCTCCCGCCCCTCGCAGTGATTCCCTCGTAAATCTCAAGACCGAACGGGGCTGGCACGAGGGAGACCATGCTGAAGGGGTTGGGGTGATCATTTAGCTTGGGGCCTGCCCCCACTATTCCCTGGGGACTCCTTCCCACAAGGACCGCGGCTGCGGGCTGCACGATGGCCTGCAGGCTTTCCTGTGGTGGTGGGGAGCCAGGTGTGTGACTGTCTTGGTGGGATGTGGCCTCATCATCACCAAAAGGTGAAGGAGGTGTGATCCTGCCCCAGGGCAGCCCTGGATGGTGGCAGAGGAGATGAGAGGAGGCTGTAGTGAGATACTACATTGTGAGAGGCCGTGGTGAAGCCCAAGCTACAGGTAACAGCAATTAAGAAATTTTAGTGAGGTGATGCTGATGTGGAACAAGTGTCAGTGTTCTGTCACACAGCCAACACTTGCTATCACATCTTAAAATCTGTTCCTTTCTCTGTGTCTGTTCTGTGGCGAGCTCCTATTCATCTTGCGTTATTTTATTTACCGTATAGAACTCTGGAAGCCGTGCAGTTGCTGGATGTTTAGGCTGGTTGCAACTTATTGAAGCTATTTTGGCAACACCGTGCTGTTTCTAAACTCAGTTAAAGCATTCTTAAACATAAACACTGTTCAGTTTCTTTTTATAGTCCAGTATTAATTATAAGCCTGTTTTTTCTTCTGAATATTTTCGTAGCATCATATACATAAGCTGTCCTTGATTTCTTTTATAATCTATGGTATGTTTAGTTTCAACTTATCAAAAGACCAAGTAATGAAAGTAAAACGTTACACTGGAAAGCTTCATCTTTTTTTTAAATATTTATAAATGTGAAGTTCAGCTCATACAGTATTTAGATTCTTTATGAAAGAAATGCTGTGGAAGTACAGAATAAATATGGAGGGAAAGTCACTTGAAGTATTCAGATTTATTAACATAAAGAAGTCACTTAAATTGAAATGATGGCGCTGCATTTTATATTTGATTTATGTTTAACAGACTGTAATACTTTAAGCTCTGTAGATAGCAGTTCATGTTTACAAGACTGCGAGTTGGCTTGCAGCGTAAGTATATCGCTCGTAGCTTCAGAATTCAGGCAATGCCCTTTGGAAGCCAGAATTTCAGGATGAAAGCTTTTTCTGTACCCATAAGCCTGTTGGATTCTCCCACATCAGCCTTTGTTTTATGCTCAGGACTTCTGTCTGTCACCTGAAGGCAAGTGGTAGGTTTCTCTTGTCTGTTCTCCCTTGCAATGGGAGACTTTTTGAACCCAGTGCTCCCATTTTTATGGTGTGGTTTTCTTATCTCGAAGATAAAGATTCGGTGAGCAGCGAATACGTTTCCAGTCTCCGCTTCGTCTGATGTCTACAAAGGAGGAAGGGAGAAAAAAAGTTCTGTAAACTTTGTACAAATCCCATCCTTGTGCCCTGGTTTCTTCTCAGCCCTTGACACCTCCACCAGGCAAGAGGCAGCAGCTGGTCTGAGCGCTGATGGGCTGGTTGGTACAAGCAGTTGGTATGCCATGATCTCCCACCATCCCAGCACACAGTGGTTGTGTTCTGCCTGTCCTTTCTCATGGAGCTGTCTATTTCTGATCTGTTTCTGCTTATTTTCCTGAAATGGGCAGGACTTCAAAGATCTTTTTCATCCTGTAGTTGCTCTTAAATTTGATTGAAGTTGCCAGTTATTTCCAAAATTTGTTATATAGGAAATAATTAACAGTAAGTATAGCGATAGACAGTATAACTGCATAGACCTAAATTATTTAGACTAAAAATCAGAATCCATTCTCTTGAGAAATGGAAAGAATGTATTCTTACCTGCACTTGCATAAGATACCTTGAATAGACTGGGCGTGTTGCTTTAGCAGCTGGCTTTTTGTAAGGATGTTTATAAACTATGTGGTTTTCAGTGCTGTGTTCTGGAGACTTTTTTTTTTTTTTTAACTTAAAAAGATAGTGGTTGGTCTCGTCCTAAATTGTGTGAACAAGTGTTGCATTGTTTGTGTTGTGTTTACACTCATCTGTCTTTCTTTTGCTGTAGATAATGTAGAAGATTAGTTAAAGTTTAGGTCAATTTTTAGCCAAGTCCTGAAGAAAATGGTCCTGTTCCTCCCTCACAAACACATTAAATTCAGGTTTGTTCTTAGGTTAGCTTTGGTACGCATTGATCAGAGTTAATGAGATTTTAATGGGGTTATTTATTGGTTCTGCCTCTTACTATAAAATATGTAATAAACTAAGTGCACAGAAGTGTTGAATGGTGCTGCTTGAGTTTATCTCACTGCCTGTTAATACTGTTACCTTTTCTGTGATTCTTTCAGATCTCCTAAGTCAGGTGGGGTTATGATTGGCCACCTTTCAGGTGGTGCATCTCAGGAAAACAGATGAGATAACAGTAAAGGCTGGAAACGGCAACTTAATAAATATTGTCTATTCCGTAAAGGAACGGCTTCCTGTTTTACTGGTACAGTAAGAGGAATTTTGAGGGAAGATGTGCCATTTTTGAAGAAGAGAATGAAAATTTTAGACTTCTGAACTTCTCTGCTCATTAGGAACCTAAGGTATTGTCTGTGTATGGAGAGAGAGAACAATACTGTCTGTATTCTTCCGAATGAGTGCATTTCCTTTCCAAGAAAGGGTTGCCCTTTGGCTCAGTTAATGTGTATTTTTCTTTTCCACTTCATGCCTCAGACTTCAGGGTAGCGTTGTTCTGCTTCGTTAAAGTTTTAGCTCTTATTTCACAGTAGAGACCGGTTGTGTTCCCAGAACTGGATAAAATCTGTGTATAGTTCCCCAAGCCTGTGGGAAATTGAGGTAAAGGGGTATGTAAGGTAGTTTTCAGTAAAAACAACGTAAAGTTGGGATTGTTCTTGCAATTTGTAATAGAACAGAGTGTGCAGATAGGCAAGCTGTTTATCACTGTTTAAAATTTACCAAGATTACAGACTCTGCTGTGAATTACTGTCAGAGTTTAATTTGGGGAAGGGGGGAGGCTCACTGTTGGCATGTGCATTACCTCTTCCAGCAAATAAACACTTAAAAGTCTGGGCTAATTCTGAGCTTGCTTTTTCAGAACCATTTCTCTTTGGTTGGAGGTCACTGCAATGAGGATAAGTTGAAGCACTCATTAGGAATAACCTTGAAAGTGGAATAAAATGTGGTGAAATACGGTGTCTCGTATAAAACATGCTAAAAGGTGTAATTGAGTCAGAGACTCTCATCTCCACGTAGATTCTGAGGCTTTAGCAGCAGTTTTGGCAAATGGATGGTTTGTTTAGTGTGATGAGTTTCTTAGGATTGCAGCTAAATGTCTGTCTGTAGGGATTATGTTCCTGGACTGGAGGATTTTTTTGTTATCTAATCTCATTGTTTGACCATTTATTAGTACATGTTGACTCTAGGTGTTTCTACATTAATGAAGTCTGCTTTTCAGTTCAGTGTCATTTTTGTTATTGCTTCTGTGTTTTACAGTCAGGGTTGATCAAACCTGAACTTCATGTCTTGAATATTTTATTAAAATCAAATTGTCTTTCAATTCTCTATCATGAGAATTATTTTTTTTTTTTTCTTGTGAGCTTTTTGTTTTTCAGGTGTGGAGGGATGTTCGACTTTGTTAGTTGCATTTCTAGGGGAAGCATTCTACTGTTGGTCCAAAGCCCTGAAGTTTTAGTCATGTTAGGGTAATTCAATCCACCCCTGGATTTCAGAGTATGCTTTTCCAGTGATTTACCACATCACTTAAAAGGCTGAGCTCAGTTACCATCTTCAGCATTCCCTGAAGATCACCCCTTTTGGTTGCTGAAGCAGCTGTGCAGGCTGGATGCAAGCTGACGTCCAAATTTTAGGTGGAAGAACAACACATTTTCTTCTCAAGTATATGTAAGAACGGCTGGGTGCTTGGTCAGCTGTGTCACTCCTGTATGAACTTTCTTTTTGATATGGTCAGCTGTAACTTACGGGGTCCTCTGCTGCAAAGGAGCTTAAGCAGTAGGTGTACTGCCTTAGGGAGATTAATCTTCATCCAGATCATGGCAGAATTCCTGTAGAAAGTCCTGTTGGCATTATCGACGGGCTGAACGTTGAACAAGGTCTCTCCATGCCCCTTGTGTAGCCCCATAAGCCAAACTGGGCTTGGAAGATAGCGATGGAGTGAACCTGGTGAGACCCCCTGTGGGCAGGAAGAGGGCCGAGCTGCAGGGTCTGCAGCTTCTGGTCGCCGTTGTCGGTGCTGAAGCAGCAGGTACGTTGGATTGCAGCCTGTCCTCCGCTCACCTGGGGCAAAGCAGAATTCCCTTATCCCTCAGAGCTTACCTGGTGTTCCAGTGTCCTGCAGATACTTACACCTAGGTGCCCTCTATCTGAGCTGCTGGGGCTCTGCTTGGGGTTTCTATCTGGTGATGCCTGGGATAGTATTAACTCCAGGGTGGTTCTGATACTTACGGTGCCGCTAGCTAACAAGTAATTGTGGGAAACGGTAAGCAGTGCTGCCAGGTCTGTCGTCTGGATCACCTTTAAAGTGGTTGTACGGGCTGGGCGTGCTGCTTGTTATCTTATCTGTTGTATCTGAGAAAAAGGATGTCTGTGAGGCTTTCTCTCCTAAGCCTGAATTTTGCCAGGCCTTGTCAGGAGGGAGTGTTTAAATATAGACTGATGCTTTCTCCTTAAAGTCAGTAGCTTCTTGTGGAGCCATCCCAGCACACGGGGGGCGGTTGGAAGATCCAGCAGACGGGAAGCCTTTAGCTTAATGCAGCAGCTTTGCTGTTAGATCAATCCTAGGTGTCCGGAGCTCCTGTCGAGTGGAGATAAGTTATTTAACTGCCCTTTTTATATCTGTCAGCCCTGCTGGCTGGCACAGCACGCTGCTAGTTTGTCTTTGAATGCATCTTAAGGAGCTGTAGGCCTACCGGGGGATGGCTGCTTAGCAATAAGACAGGCCTGCTTCTTACTTGGTGGAGCCTACAACACTGCACAGACAAGTCTGCACTTGAAGTATCTACTGTTTCTTTGAGAGTTGTTTATCTTGCCTGTAAGGCTTAAATATAATTAATGGAAAGTGTTCTACATTTAAAACAGGGCTTGTCAGCTCTGTGGAGCCAAGTTAGAGCATTGCAAGGGACTGATTCCCATTGTAACACAATTAACAGGCCAGAGCCACATTCGAACAGCCTCATACAACAAGACTTGAGTTATAAATCTTGGTTCCAAGACCAGTTAGGTTGCATTCAAACACCAGGCTGGTAAACAAGGCTGTTGTCACTTTTTGATATACAGGTTTCCAAGTTTTGTTGCTTTTTGAGCTATTCTTGCCCAAGTACAACACAGTCTGCCATGGCTTAGCGCTCTGTGCACTGACTTGACTGTGATTGAGCAGGGGGAGATAAAAAGAAAATTGTGTTGTGTTAGGGTTTGGTTATCTGTTACACCTAGTTTATACCACAGACTTCAGAAAAGTGGCTGTTTGTATACATCTGTAAAATGCAAACCCAGGCTTATGATTCAGTAGAAATAATTTTTCTATTGTTTACAAAAACAGGAGCAAGCTAAAGCTTGTACCAGTACAAGAAGACACTCTTCATTCCTTAGTGAAACATTGCTGACTCCTGTTTCTAAAGGCTGTCATGCCAATTTGGCTCTTTACTCCTGTGTTTGCAAATACTTCGCGCAGCATTTTAGGTATGCGACTCACAATGCTGCGATCGAGTATGCAGTGCCACACGTCACGTAGAATGAGGAGTAGAATGCTGATTTTCATATTTTTCAAGTTCTTTGTTTTCTTGTTTGTTTGTTTTAAGATACCGAACTGCTAAGCAAGGGATTTGGATGCAAGGCAGATACCAGGCAGATGGAAAGGCCTGGCCCATTAACACTTTTTCTTTAAACCTTTTCCTTTCATAGTGCTGTTTCTGACTGATGAGCATATTATACACAAGCACTTTTTTTTTTTCTTAATGTTTGGTGAAAACTTACTTTGTATTTTGTCCCCAAACAGAAAACTGGGGATCTTATGTCTGGATGTATCCCCCCAAGTCCTGTGGTCTTTACCTTCAGTGGCTGGGTAGGTTACCTTGGTAGCTATCTTCATCCATCAGACCCCAGTGCCCTCTTTACTCCCTTACAGAAGGTGGAACCGGAGCCTGTCGGGCTGTGGCTGGGGACGTTGTGTCCTGCTTCCCACCCTCCCCAGCCGCCCCTCGTGTCACTGGGCACTGCACTCAGTCCCCAGTGCTCTCACCTCTCCTGGTGATCATCCTGAATGATCAGCACTACAGGAGGTGTGGACATGAGGGAAATGAAGGAAAGACCATCTCTGTTTTCTGAAAGGCCACTGAGGCAGAAAGTGCTCTTACAGTTCCTATACATCCGTGTTACTGTAGACTGCAACTTATTTGAACTTAAAGTTTTTTCTGTTGATTGGTCCTTTAAATAGCCATCCTACACCCAGTTTTGCCTTTCCTGCTGCCATAATCTTTTTTTCCTGTTCTGTCTCCCTTTATTTACCAAATCTCCCTCAATTCTTTGTTCTTTTCACCCCAGTTCTTCTCTTTTATAATCTGAGATCCGTGGAACAGCATCTATTGTTTCTTTCAGACAAACTTTGCTGCTGCCTAGGCAAGGATTACAGTACTTCTGTCTTGAAATTTTAATTTCAGACTAAATGGACAGGACCTGAGATGCCTCTGTTGTTACCTGTTTCTTGAAGCTGTACATTAAACAAAACATGCATCTGATCAGCTTAACCTGTAATTAAGCATTTTCCTTAAGCAACTGACGTCTTGATAACTAATAATTATCTTGTGTAGCACCTTTAAAGCTTATTATGCAGGTTTATGTAAGAACACTATTACCATAATAATAAGATACCATTACCACAATGTGCATACGGAATGAGCGTGTCTTAAAGTAATCATGCGATTCCATTAATCATACTTGAAAAAATTAAAGTATTTGCTGTTTTAATCTCTAAAATGCTACTCAAAAGATTTTGGAAACAGCAGGACCTATTTACTGCAAGTCTCTCACATCGTATCTCACTTCTGGTGTCTCACTTCTGTTTCCTGAATTGTTCCTTATCTTCCAGCCAGGGAAACTGTCAGCTCAGAGACCCACAGTATCCCTTGAAAGCATTTCCATGCTCTGATTTTAATGCAGTTTGCCTTGTGTTTGACCAAGGAGTACTGCCACCTTTTCTTAAGGCTGATGTGAAGTGCACTCCTGAAACTCAGTTCTCCTTGGAATTAGATAATTCCCTTAAACAAGATGGACTGATAGCTAATTGCAGTTCTGTTAGTCCCTTGCACAGGACTTCTCTTTTTTTTAATATAACGGATGGGAACGTTGGGGAGTGGGGTTTGCTGCTTTAATGTATAAAATTGTCAAGAGCATGACAGTTTGAATTTGTTTTTCATATTTGAAATGTCGAGCTTTCCATTTTTTTTCTGGAAGAGTAAAAGTTGGGAGGAAACAGTTCATCTGATAAGAAATCTGAGTAGCTGAAAAGATGCTTTATTCACGCTCTTTTAAATCCAGTTAAAATCAAATAGCCGATGCAGCTAAGAGCTAAAAAATAGTAGTGGGGCTTCGAGCAACCTGATCCATGGAAGGTGGCTCTGCCCATGGCAGGGGTTGTAACTAGGCAATCCTTAAGGTCCTTTCTAAGCCAAATCATTCTGTGCTTTCTATGAAAATATTTTTTTAGACGTTTTATGGCTTACCAGAAGACTTCTATTCTGGTTGGTGTAATGGGATTCTTGGGTTGTTGGAGGTGCAGTTAGAAAAGGTGCTGCAGGTCTGCACAAAGTCTGCACCCTTTCTTTTTTGTGAAACGTGCTCTGGGACCCTGTGCGTCCTGGTGGCCGTCACACTGCTCCCTGGGACCCCGTGGGAGAGAGCTGAGGTAAGGCACATCTGGGGAGCAGGAGGATGGGTGGAATTGTTGGCCTTCTGCAGGCATTTGCTCGTTCAAGCAGATACCTGCTTGTGAGGTTGAATCAGTGCCATATTTTGGTTATCTTTTATAAAGATTAAAAGCATCTCCTCTTTGGGTAGTTCTTGCAGAAGTTTTGAGGAAAAAGGAGGACACGCGAGTCTGGAAGCCGCAGCTGTTTTGTGACTTAATTATCATTATTTTGTAGTCTACTTTGATCACTCAGGAGGAATTGAAGCGAGATGTTGAGAAGAATGCCTTTTGCAGTTTTACATTGGCCAGTAAGACAGATGTTCGCCGCTGTCAGGCACCAGCATTTTCATTCATTCGCTTTGAATTCATTGATAAAAAGGCATGTGAGTATAGAGGGCTGAAAAACTTGCTGCTTTAGAGGGGCCATTCTTCTATCTGTCAGTGGTACCACACAGCTAATTTAGTAAAATAGTGTGTGTTGAATAAAATGAGCGTACCGCTGTATATTTTTTCTGTACCATTTGTCATTAGTAATCTGGAGCACAGTGAAGTATTAATGTAAAAATGTACACGATGCCATACATCTCCCTAATACTAGGCTTGGTTATGTGGCATATTTCTTTATCTGAAGTGTTTACAGCATTATAAGAAAATACTAAAAGAGGAGGAAGGAGTTTTTAAGGAAGTGATTTCAAGGACAGAATACCTTGCAGGAAAAATACGCGTGAGAAGTTAGAGTAACAGAAGTACAGGCCAAAAAATGCGTACAGGATTGGGAAACAGCGACAGGATAGAAAAGGTATGTGGATAAACAGGGCTTGAAAAATTGATTTTCTATCTATAATGCTAGTAGTAAAACAGGTAGTGAGAATGGGGTTGCTGGAGTTGAAGATGTGTCACCAGAGGAAACTGTGCGTCAATGAAATTAAAAGGAACCGTGTATTCTCTGCCACGATGCAAGGAAAACAATATTCTCTGCCACAATACAAGTTGAGGTTGTGGGGCTTGTCATGTTCTTGTGGACAGTCAGGTAATAGGACAAAAACAATTGTGCCTTCGTGTTGCTAACAGCTCCTACAGTGGGAGGGGGCACATGCACACGTATGTGCATGAAGTTGGAAGGAAGGATGTACACTGCTTCAAAAGCAAAGGAGAAAAATGCTTTTGGAGGGGACATAAGCTCTTGTGACTTAGAGCATAACGCAGCTTCTCACTGGTGTGTTCAGGAAACAAATCTCCTTGCAAGCCAGTTATTCCTGTACGACTTACCTGCCAGGCCTTAAGAACCTTCCTCTGCATCGCCTGGTGTTTCTTTCTGCCTTTCTTTTTACTTAAGGAGAAAGGAAAATGTTTCCTTTGTTATCAAGTTGGCAACTTGTCAAATCCTCTGGAATTTAAATAAATAAATAATCAAGTTCTTGATCTTTTTCTTTTTTTTTTTTAAAAAAGGGAAGTATTTTACCCAAATAAATTTGGGCAATGTTAAGTAAGCAGCTTTTTAAAATCTGAAACCCATGTTTACACTGGAGGCTGTTTGGATTTGTGATTTAACTTCTAGCTTCGGAGCTAAAAGTCCTAAAAATACCATTTTTCTGTTGCTTCTGTTACTTCCTGTAAACACTTATTTCTTGGTTTTGACTCTGCGGGTTGAGCAAAGGAAGGTTGCTGTCCTTCATTCCAAGTTCAGCTTTTAAATGTTGCGCTGCGCCTACAAACGTGTAAGAAGCCGCGTTAAATTTCCCTTCCCCCAATTTTAAATCCAATTCCTTTAGGAGCAGGGGGGGGAAAAAATTGAAGAGTATGTTATACTGAGTAATTATCCCCCCTGGGAAATAGAATATAAAGATCTTTAAAATCATTCAGCTGAGAGAACAAGCACTTTAACTTGTGCCTCGCAGGAGTCATGTATTACATTATCAGCTGCTTGCTCCGGTGTCAGCGTGTCGTGCCTTGCAGGTTAGCAGGTTTTGGCAGAGGAAATGAAAGCCAGTCAGTTACTGCAGGATTTATAGTAGACCTGCTGTTGCAGGAAGTGGTGAAAAGTTGATTGATGGTCTGGGGCAAAACTCTGCAACAAGAAACAGGATGTATGCTTGCCATTTTTATACCTGCTTTCCCCTCTGTGTGGTGGTGTCCTCCTCCCCACCCCAGTTCGAGGCATTCCCTTGCTTTTTGTTCTGTTTTTAAATCCACGACGCGCTTTTCTGGTAAAGCACGTGCTGACTTCAGAGCACTTGAGGAAATGGATACGGCTGCTCCAGAGATCAGGAGCTGAGGTAACGTGCCTGCTTTTTTAGTGGTGCTTATCTGAACGGTCCCGATAACTTCATTCACTTACATTTCAGCTGTCGTACAAATGCAGGGTAAAGCACGGTGTGTTGGACACCTCCTGGATGCACCAAGGTAGCTGTGAAGCGAGGAGAATATATCAGAAACCAAGTGTAGGATAAAATGGCGTAGTTGCAGAATATTTTTCTCAAACTTTTTAATGCAGGAAAGATGGATTCCAGGAGGCCTGGAGTATGGTTATGGGTTCTGTCAATATATCCTATTTTTTTAACTACTGTCTCATTTTGTGTTAGTAAATGCATATAACTCAAATTTATTTTATTTTTTCCTGTATATAGATATATTTTTACATAGATCCTATAAAGTGTATGCATTTTGAGAGAAGGTGAGATTTAATTTCAAATAACCTTTAAAAATGAGGATTATTTCCTCTCTGTAGAGGAGGGGAAGGGAAGATCCGCTTCCTCTAAAGAGGCAGGTTTTAAAGAAGTCTTCAGAATTAGCACAAGAGCAGGGACCGGACGGAGAAGAGCAGAGCTTTAAAATAAGATTTCTGGAAATGCTTCCTAAGCAAACAAAAAGTTTTGTGGAACATGTAGAAAGTGGTCACCAGGAGCTGTACGTTGGAGGGAGCTAGCTTGAACTTCTTAGACGAGAAACTTGTAGTTTCAATTAAGAGATTTCATGCTTTTTATTTGGAGTTGCAGTGTTGAAGTTTTCAATACTCTAAGAATACAACTCAGTGCAGTGAATTACTTTTATGTACGAAATGAATGTCACTTGGTTGCATTGCAAAGAGAGATCAGTGTTCCCAGAGTCTGCTGATGCTCGTTAGGAGTGTGCTGTTCTGCGGAGTCAGCTTATTCTGGACTGTCATTTGTGTTTCTTAAAGAGGTCGGAGTTAAGAGGTGGTTAAACATGTAACCAGTATAATATTTGAAAAACATCGGATAGTTCTGGGAGAGTTAACGGTAAAAAATTAAGCATTTAAATAACGAAGACAACCCACTGAGATGGGCTTGATCCACTGAGATGGGCTTGATCAACTGTGCCCTGTCAGTTCATCTGCATTTAGCAGACATCTGGAAGGGCAGTAAAACAAAATGATTCTGCAGCATGCTAACTGAATCCAATAAGCCAAATACTGCAGAGTTCACTGCTAAAGACAGCAATCCTGAGGAGATTTGCTCTGAGATCAGTGTTCTGAAAATCACAGTGGAATTGGTAGTTTACTATGTATTGCTGAAACAACAAAGCAGTATTTTTTCCTGAAAATGTCACTGAAGGCTTTCAGTGGGATATTGCTTAGCCATATGAGAAAAATGACTCGAAATAATAATAGTAATCACCAGTACTTTGGACACTTTTGTTATCTTCTACCATTATAACTGAAATAGGAAGTTGCTTGCAAACCAAGTGAATAGTAGGAATGTTTGATTTGTTCCCATTATCAAATGGGAATGTTCCGTTTGTAACGTTAAATATGTTTTGTTCTTGTTTAAAGGTCAAAAAAGTTGGCTGCACTTGCTGAATCCTTGCAGAAAACCGCAGTGGCTAAGTCCCACCTCGGATTTGAGCTGGAAGAGCTGGAAGCAGCAGCGCGGCTGGTACAAGAAGAGGAGAGACAGTTAAAAGCTGCTGCTGCAGTTTCCAAGCAACAGCTGCCTTCCTCTGAGTTGGAGACGAGAGACTCTGAAGAATCGAGCAGCACTTCATCTGAGACAGAAGGCTCTGATTCAGATGAGCAAGAGTCCTCAGCCGGTGAAGAGGGGAAAATAAATTCTTCACAAGGCGTGCTTCAAGAGGAGGGGACAGCTCCACTTATTGACTGTAATGGACTAAGGCAAGTCGCAAACACTTCGCTGGTTGAGGTTAGTGATGAAAAATCAAAGGCTTCTTTGCAATCTATGTCTGTTCCTGGAAAATTGATAGAAGAATTAGAAAAGCAAATGCACACTGCAATTAGTCTTTCAGAACAGCCCGAAGAACTGGCTGCTGCAAGTTGCGTTGCTTTACGGGAACGAGAAGAAAACCATGGGTCTGAACCTGACAAGTATTCAGAGGTTTCTACAGGGAAGGGAAATTTCTTGGAGGTATCTTCAAAGACAAATCCTTTGCTTTTTCTTTGCAGTACAAATGAAGATGAAGACTAAGGGACCATGTTAGAGCAGTGTGACCCAATAGCAACACAGCTCGTTGCTGTAATGAGGTGTTCCCAAGGCTATCCTGAGCTGCAGAGAGCAGTTGATATTTTTCTTTGTGTTGGCAGTCTGGAGGACAAGACTGCTTTGAAAAGAATTGATGTGAGTGTATGATAGCCTCACACTTCTTTATTCTTTGGTTTTACAGAGTCAGGTTTGATCTCTACATGAGGGAAAGTGTAATTTCAGTGAACTTATATTAAAAAAAAAAAGTTAAAGAAGTTTTTGTTAAACTTGTTCAGTAGAATTATGTCCTTAATCACAACTGAAGTCAGTTGCAGAATGATTAAAGATACCTTTAGATGTTGGAATTTACTTGGAGAAATACTCCGGTTATGTTTGTATATCAAGTTTTCTGCTTTTTTCATTTTGAAATGGTTTGTAGTTAACCACTTCAAAAATGGTTGTAATGTTAAAAATGTAAATTCTGTTAAATAAGATATTTTTCTATTTTTGTGCAAAAATAAAGGAAATTTTTCAGTGCAAGACAGAGCTTATAGCTTATTTCTGCAGTTCTTAATACATCACAAGTGCTGAAGTAACTTCATTCTTTCATCTGAGATATTTCCACACGTGAGCACGGCCATTGCTTTTTGAAGAACACAAGTCCAAATTATTTCTTTCTCTGTGTGCTCTTCTCATTGAAGTAGCATTAACCAAAATGAAGAAACAACGTCATGCAGTGGTCTTGAGTACAGGACTGAAAGCAAACCTGCACTGTCTCGACCTAGCTTTGTTACTTACCTGTTGAACAGCTTTGGCCAGCTGCTTTGCTCCTTTTTGTCCTCAAAATATTGAAATCATCACTTAGTCTTTATATTCTGTGCTAACTTCTGTTGACCGTAGATAGGTCCTTGAAGTCTGGTGGCTGCTGCAGGTGACGCACTGCTGTTCAATCTACAAAAGGACGTGGAGGGGCAGCACAGGATGTGGAACACCAGGTAGGGTCCCCCAGAGCAGGACCATCAGATTCACCCCTCTGGAGGAACAAGCCGTGATTGAGCGACCTGGTGCAGTGCGAGGCGTCCCTGCCTGTGGCGAGGGGCATTGGAAGTAGACGATTTTTAAGGTCCCTTCTACTCCAAGCCATTCTATGATTACTTTTCAACCTTTTTATTATTATAAAACATAAAAATCCCATGCTTGGAGACTTGTTCTTCCCCAGTGCTCTATACCCTGCTGGAAAGCAGCAGGCTAGCTCTGTTCAGTTCTGTTCCTCTGCTGACTCCTTTTCAGTGAGAACCGCAGCCCCGACCTGCTGGTATTTTTATGTCCTTAAATACCTACCCGTCGCTTAATCAGCCTCTGTGTTCCGTTCCCCAGGGGAGGAACCTTTCCCATCATGTCAGGGAGCACTTACTCTTCTAAATGCTAGCAATAAAATCTGCGCTGTAGCTGCAATTACGCGGCGTATGTCTGAGTGAAAAAATGTGTTTAAGGGAAAAAAAGTAACCCTCCTCCCTCCCTCCTTCCCTCCCCAGATTACAGGTGTGAACTCTGAAACTTCCTTCAATTGAACACGGGCTGGAGAACCTTAAATTAGTATGAGTTAGGAAATACACACCTTAAAAATTAATAGGCATTTGTAATATCCTGTATCTTCAGCTCTTTTTTCTTCTCCTTTTTCCAGTTTTGTGGCAGACTATTAAGCGTACTTTTTTCCAGTAGTCCCACTTAATTTGCGGGGACTGGCTGCCAATTAGGGAGGACAACATTGAGTTCATCTACACGTTCTTTGCTCGTCTAAAAGCGTGATTTCTGAATGCCACTTGTGAGCCTTTTGCACAATGTCTGTGTGAATCCTGTGTGGGTGTAAATACCTCCGGTGCCTGTAGGACGTGACACCATGATGGAGTCCGGACGAGAACGGGATGCGCACACATGTTAACTCGCAGAGAGCTTTGATGCCATCGGGTATGTCCTCACCTTTGAGGCCCTGCACAGGTGAGCTCTGTTTCTGTCTCCTAAAACGGTGCCTGTGCCGTTCTTGCAGGTCTGCTGCGTGCTGCCTGTCCCTCTGCTCCTGCTGCTCCTCTGCAGGTCTCCACCAGGAGAAGCGTGGTGTGCTGGGACCCAGTCCCGTGCCCAGCTGGCTTCCACCTGGGGTCATTTTGATGTTCATCACTGCCTTTTTGCAAAATCCTGCTTACTGCTTGTGGAGCTGATCATGAATGTCGATTTTTACATTGACTGGTGATTTTACAACCACTGGAAGTGACTTCTGTAGCGGCGGGATGTGAAGTTTTTCCGTATTAGGGGATGGGAATTCCCTGTGGTTGTGTTACCCAGCACATCGTGTGCTTGGCAGCAGCAAGGGGCAGCACGAGCAGCCTGTGGGGCCAGGAGCAGTCCCTGAGAGCATGCAGATGCACTTGGGTTAGGCTGGTTGATGTGCTTTAGGAGCAGGGTTAGGTTTCTGTGACAAAAGCAACAAGTGGACTGCTGGAAACAATCCGATAAAACTTCTTATCTTCCTCTTTTTTTTACAATGTCACCCCCAGGACACTGCCACCTCTTCGTTTTTCTCCTGAAAGGAAAAAACGGAGCTGAATTGATTTTTCTTTTCCTTTTTTTTTTTCCCTCTAGCCAGCTTTCTGAAAAGTTTATAGAGACTTTGTTCTATATCAAAAGAAGAAAGCATCGATTAGGCTTGATTTACTACAGTAAACGATGAATATGGCAAAGAAATTGATTCACAGCCCTGGAGTGAAGGGGCCGGGCAGCCCCCGCCGCTGGCACAGCTGAGCGGTGTCAGAGCTGGAGCTGATTGTCTCAAGGCTGGAGAAAACAAACCGGGAAACACATGTCAAACAGATAAATAGCTCTGCTGTTCAGAGCTCTCCGTGGAGGCCATTTGTCTCCAAGATAAGGAAGAATGCACTCCAAAGCCGTGAAAAGATAAGCCGGGGGAACGAACCGACTGTGGGATTGCTGGTGGTGTTACAAACCCAGTGCCCCCTCCCTGGGTGTCCCGTGGGCATGGCCAACGTCCTGGGTGAACTTGCAAGCTTCTTACTAAATATTTCAACCATGGATGATATTTGTACCTTTCTGGTCAGCCGAGCAGAGCGGTAGGTTTGAAGGTTTGCTGTCGTGGAGCTGTTTCTCTCCTTTTTCGTGGTGAGTGGCTGCAGGCTGTGGTTATGCAGGCGTGTGTGAGGCACGATTTCGCACTGACAAAATAAAGTGGGGTTTGTAGAATTGTGGTACCCATAAATCATACTATTTTCATATTCCTAGGCTTTGGAGAAGTGACAGTACGATTTCCACAACTACTGCGTTTTGCAGACCTGGCTCAGATCGTATCTGAAATGAGTTTGGTAATGTTGGTTTGCATTTTCTTAGACGTTCTCATATTCAGAAGCCACAGCACAGCTCAGCACGGTGGACGGTGCTTTGCAGGATGCTCGAGGACAGGAACAAAAGCCGTGCAAGGGCTCGGGCGTTGGCAGAGCTCTGTTCCTTCAGCCAGGTAGTGCCGGGCGGTGCTTGGTGGGGAAAAGCACCCCACGTTTCTCAGTCCTAACCCACTTCGTGAAGTCACTTAGGGCCAAAGACAAAGTCCTGCGAAGGTATCAGAAAACAGCCCGAAAAGCCAGAGGAGAACAAACAGCCAAGCAGCAACACCCGAAGGCTTGGCCCTTTGTCCTGCTGTGTGTGGATAGATCTGCAAGTGCCCTCTGCCCAGCAGGACGTGTGAGGGCTGCTCGCCATTTGACCAGCACTGTGGTGCTCTGGGGGAAGGTCTGGGCTTCTCGGGCAGTCCCCTGCACAGCGGTGCTCCTGTTAATAGGCTGGGATAAGCCCCACTGTGTGTGTGAGGCTGTTTGCAGCGCTGGAAACACACCCCTGGTGTTTCCTCTTGGCAGACGGAGCCCCTTCTCTGAAGAGCCAAGAAATGTAATGGCCTCTCCACTTCCAGCACAGCTTTGGCTTGCTCTGCTCTGTGTAACGCCGCGTCAGGCTGAGCCCCGTGCTCGTACCCGGGCACATCCTGCATCCCACACTTCTCCTCTGCTGCTGGAGGTGGGGAGCCCACCCCAGGCTGCCCGAAGCTCCTCACAGCAAGGGTTTTGCAGCCTCCAGCTGTGCCGTTCAGCCTGGTGCCAGCGGTGATGTGAACGGCAGCAGCCCTCACCCTGCCTAGGTTGGGTGTGCGAGGGGCTGGGGGTACAGCACATAAATAGAAATTGATGTTTGAGGCATAAATCATGTACCAGGAGGAGAACAAGTCCCCTCTGCAGTCCTCCAAACCCTCCAGGCAGCGACCAGCCTGCGGCACCTTTCCTGCCATCGCTGTGTTTCGCCTCGTGCCTGCAATTTTTGGCAATCAGGCAGCAGCGTCCCATTTCCTGCGGCAAATAAATCGGGATTCGTGTTTTGCCTCGATGTGACTCCTCCCACTCTAATATGCTGCATTGTCCACTGATTTGCCTAATTACGTGCATTACCGCTGCGCCAGGCGCCGGGTAGCAGCGGGGGGCCTTGCGGGAGGAGGAGGAGGGCGACGGCTCCATCTGCTCCTCGGGCTGAAGCTGGGGGGCTGAAGCTGGGGAGCGAGGAGGGAAGCGGAGAGGAGGAATTCCCATCGAGCAGGTGCCTCTGGCAGGGGAATCCCACCGCCAGGTGCTGACAGGCAGCTCTGCGGAGCTCCTCGTGTGCTTAATTACCCTATAGCGAGGCTTCCCGTTTAAAATTAGCGCAGGCGAGTGCGACTGAAGCCTTGGAACAGACCGGGGAGTGGAGCTGTGCTGAGCCTGTTTCCCTGCTGAGACCCGCACTTCTCAGTCAGCGAGATTCGTGTCCCACTCGGCGGAATTTAAAAGCACTTACCTGGAATTAGATGATTAATTTAAAAACCGGAATGGAGAAGCGTAGAAGCAGACAAGGTCAGAGCGTCTGTGCTGGGAGCCTGCTTTGGCAATGGTGATGAGCTACGAGACGAGTGCCGTGCTTCGTGCTGTGGCTTGAGGGGGATCAGCGCGATCCGAGCACGGGCTGGGGCTGTCCTTGCTCTTCTGTGTTGCCTGTCTGTGGCTCAGCACCTCCATGCTGCTTCCCCATTTCAGGCTTTCAGGACCGCTGGTGGATTGCTAATGCCAAGAGGATGATGCTTGAGGCAGGCACCTCTGCCCGTCAGCTTGTCTGTCGGTCTAGGGAGAAAACACCCGAGGAACAAGAACTGCCCGGTGCAAGCTGTGTGCCCTCAGGACCAGCAGTGCTCAGGGAACGGCGTGCTGGGGACAGCTCACGTGGGAGGAGAGCGGCTGTCCCTGCTGGTCACGGTGTGTCCCCTCGTGCTTTCCATCGCCCCGACACCAGGATTTGGTGTGAAGAACACCCTTCTGTCCTCAGGTGTGTGACGGCAGGCTTCCCTGGTCACAGTGCTGCAGGACGAGTAGGACAAGCGGAAGGGGGTTGTCTGACAGCTGGGTGAAGTCTCTGTCCCCAGAAGGCAGCGATGCTAACGTGGTCACGCTGCAAGGCTGTGCTCCTTTGGGATCTGAATTATGAATAATTACACCGATAACGTGTGTCTTGGACCTCCTCTCTAGTACCAAAACAATAAGCTTGTGGGGCTTTAATGCTGTGCTCTTAATGACCCTAATGAAAAGTCCTAAATCAAGCCTTTTCCATTAACTGCAAAGCTGCTGGGGTACCAGTGAATATCTAAGCACCAGCAGAGGAAGCGTGCGTGCTCACGAGCGTGTGTGTGTGTGCACGTGAATCACTTTGCTTTTCCAGGCGGCTAAAACCAGAACCCTGCGGAGCTCCCTGGGTGCCGCTCAGCTCGCTGCCCGCTTGCAGTGCAGCCTCTCAGAAGAGCCCGCGGTGTGCTTCAGGGCTCGAGTGGCTGGCAGGACTGCAGCTGAGGTGTGAAATGCCTTGCCACATCACCACCCGTGTGGGCTGCTCGCCTCTCCAGCACCGCTAGCGGGGCCGCCTGGCACCGAGCTGCGTGTAAACGGGGCTGGATGCACGGCTCTGCTCCTGCTACTCGCATCGCTGTGCCTTGAACTTGCGACTTCAATCCCTTGAAATAAAACAAGCATGGAAATGTTATCACATCTTCCTGCAGTAATAAATACGAGAGAACAAAATATTTATAATGTAAATAGATATTTTTGGCCAGCAAGTGGGATTTGGACGTAACCTCCGTGAATTCTTTAAGCCAACATTTTTTTCCCCACTCAACATATCAAAACTGAACTACAAATAATATTTTTTTATATTGCTGGTTACTAGCACAGGAATTCGGAGGCTTAGAAACACGGTTTAAGACCGTTTTTGCTTAATGGATTGTCGGCTTTGCTAATTTAGTATGGACTTATATGGGAAAAAGAGAAACTAAGGAAAATAACGATGTACCAAGCTGCTGGGAGGCATGACTCAAATTAATCCACGGAAGCAGGCGAGGTCCCAGAGCAGTCCTTTAAAAGAACTGGTCGGATTTGGGCCATCATGGGAAGATAATGCCCCTGAGCATGCCTGGCAGCCCATGTTGGTGTGGATGGGACCCGGTGCTGTGGTGGCTGCTGTGCGCTCTGGGCTCCCATAAGGACATGGGTGTTGTGTTTGGGGTAGTCCTGTCCCTCCTGGGCTCTGTCCCTGAAGCTCAACCCCGTGTCCTTACCATACTCTGGCATCACAAATTCAACTGAGCAAGCAGCTGGGGGCACCGTGAAGGTGAGAGCGCAGCACCCACCTCTCCTTCCCTCAGGGCTGGGTTTGTGTCTTGCTTCGGGGAAAGACTGGACAAGATTCAGGTTAAACTTAACAATAATGGAAAAATAAACAACTGCCAACCTGCAAAACCCACCAAGGAGCCTGTGAAAACGTTCTCCAAGCCACCAGCCCCTGTTTGCACTCCACCCCAGCCCCAAAGCAGCCCCTGGCAGCTGAGATTGCCGTGTGGGCGTCCCCAGCCCGCCGCAAGTCAGAGGAGTTTCGCTCTGCGTAAGCTGGTGCTGGCAGCAACTTCTCGTTCTCTTCTTCCGTTACTTTTCTCCATCTCTATGGCAATTAATTAAGAACAGTTGTGCTGAACCCCATTGATTAATTTGGCACTTGGAAACTTAATGAGGTGTGAACCTGCAGACTGCTGCAGCAGCACCACTGGTGCGGTGATTTATATTGACCGATGCGATCAGCGCAGGCCCTGCCTCGCTGTGGTTCCTCCCCGTGACCCATCCCGGTCCCAAGAGCACCCTCGGTGCTGTGGCTCTGTTCTGCTGCCCCTGACGAGGAACATACAGCTGGTGTCGTACCTCGAGAGCAGCACCGTGGAGAACCCATGCATTTTGCTCCGAAGGTGGCTGAGGTGAGGACTGTCCATTTCTTTCCCCAGGCCGAGGGTCCTGATTGCTTCTGACTGTTACCAGCCTCTGTGAAACTCACCCTGTGGGCTGCTGTGTTTACTCTGCCGTGGTGATATTGGTCATTAGTAACGATTACTTCTGCAAATTCAGCCTGGGAACGTGGGGTCTCCCTGGATCTCCTTGTTGTGCAGAGCCGGGTGAGGCTGTGCGGGCCCCGTGCTGCCCCGTCACTCCCCAGGTGGTGCCAGTGCTTCCCCAGAGCTCCATATCCTAACAAAAAAGCAGCTCAGAGCTTTGGGAACAGTCTTGTTGGTGAGGTGTGACGAGAAATAGAAAGAAATGCTCCTGGGCAGCCAACAAACATGAAAACATAAACCAAGAGCTACGTCCCTGTGCTCAAAAAAGGTGTTTTGTGGGAAAAGCAGTCAGATCTGTGGTGCTGTTACGCAGGCTCTGGTTCAAAAGTCTTTTGCCTCTTGCTGTAGTGGCTCTGGACATCCCTATAAATGTGTGGCTCGGTCATGCCCTGGCCTGGGGCAGGGGCTGGCCTGAGCTGGGGGCCGCCGGTGGGAGCTGCAGGCCTGGAGGCGGCCGTGCAGCTGCACGGTGCTTAGCAGAGGGCAGTAAATCAGCCCTGTTAGCGCCGAGTGCTTTAAATCAGCTTAATTGAGTTCGTGCAGCTTGCGGGGAGATGGCACTACTTTATTTTTTTGGCCCGATCGATGGAAAGGGAGAAAAAAAAAAAAAAAAGACTGAAACCAGAAACATCAGGAATTAAGCTGCACCAGAATAAACCCGTCCTTAAAAATTCTCTAAAAATGGAATAAACGGGTTAAATGGATAAATGAAGAAGTCTAAAACGCGTGGTTTTGTTAGACGGTTTTTGTGCTGGCAACAGTGAGGCAAAGCCCCTTCACGCCCGAGCCCCCCGGTCCTGGGGACACACCGGTGACACCAGTGCTCCCAGTGGGGCCACACCACAGGCAGGGCCTGCGAGTGCCAGCAGCCCGGCTCCGCAGGCAGCGGATGAAGGATTACGGTGATCAATTTGGTGAGAAGGGAGATTTTTCTCCATCTGTCCACCCTCAAGGCTCTATTTCCTCATAAACCATTCCCCGAGACATCAAGAAAATTGAAGCTGTTCAGAAATGGAAAAGATAGTTAGCCCAAAATGAATGAATATCCGATACACTGCCTGGCTTTCAGGAAACATAACGGGAGCAGGCAGCTGAACCGATGGCTCTCCTGCAGCATGCTGATTTTTTAACACAGAAAAGCACTTCTGCAGCCTGGTGTTTCCACCAGCAGTGCTCATGTTGCATCGCACCACCCAAAGAAAATCCCTGCAGGCGGCCACGTCCCTCTCCCCAAGCCATGCAAGATGGGGCTGGCATCCAGCACCTGAAGCTCACCTGTGGCACTTGTGAAAGACGAAGAAGGCATTTAAGGGTGTTTGTGCAGCTGTTTTGCCCCCTGCTTCATATCCTTTTGGCTCCATGGACACTGCCACTGGCTGCAGGAGGCAGGAAGAACCCAGGAGGGCTCGTGCAGGTTCTCAGGTGGGACCCGGGAGCAGCGGGGGCATCCACCTCCCTTCCTTCCTGGGGCCAGATCAGCAGGGGGAACACAAACCCATGTCCCTGCCTGAGGGTGCCTTGCTCCCTGCCTCGCTTCTTGCAAGGAACTTAGCTCTCTCTCCCTCCTCTATGGCTTTTTGGTTTTCCCCCACCTACTGCCATTTCCAACCACCCCACTGAGGCTTCTTGCCTACTCCAACACTCTCAGGCATTTGTAGATTTTTCTTAGAACGAACGGTTTTCAAGCCACCTGCCTTTTTTTTTTTTTTTTTTTTTTTTTTTTTTTTTTTCATTTTTTCCCATCACATTTTTGAGCTAATAAGGACCACTGGGCACATGTCGAACGAGCCACAATTACGGAGGGGATGAAAACCTATCCAAGTATACCCAGCCGTGAGCTGTAGGTGATGCAGGAGAGTCACAGTGCAAGGGACAACAGGACAAGGAGGTAGCAGTGGCCACGGCTGGGGTAGTGCCTATGGCATGGTCATGCTGGGACACAGAGGGTGTCTCCTCACCTGGTGGGGCTCCCTGCTGTCCTCCCAGCCCACGGGCATCACGGGCACTGTCCCCACCAGCCCCAACCCACGGCAAGTAGCAGGAGCCCAGCTGTCAAGAAGTATTATTTAGTCTCAAATAGCTCTCGGGAGCTTTTTGTTGTTGTTGTTGTTTCCTCTAGTTTGGTTCAAGAATGTTGTTGAGTGTGAGAAAACAGGAAGCGATGTCGATAACGCTGTGGCTTTTTTCCTTTTCACAGACACCCTTTGAACTCCCTTTACTCTGCCTCCCCTCCAGTTACGTTTACACACCCTATAAATAACCTTCCACTGCTTTGAAATGCCTTTATTAAGGTTAAAAAGGTTTTTTTTGTTGTTTTTTTTTTGTTTGTTTTTTTCAAATCCACTGTTATTTTCTACATTATCTGCAGACAACCTCCAGAGCAATTATTATAAGTGGCTTTAGGTTTTAACCTGTTTCACTGTGTACGCCGAATGGGAAGGAATGCAGTGCACAAAGCCACCAGGAGCCCACAAAGATGATGAGTGATGCCTTCCTCCAGCCCGTGTCCCCCTGGGCCAGCCCCCAGTGCTGGGCAGGACGGGGATGCTGGGGGCACAGCCAGTACAACCTGGGGTGGGTGTTTCTGGTGCTCAGCTGGTTTTTTAGGCTTTACTGCAGGAACCCCATGGGCACTCCTGATTGCCTCTGGCTGCATGTGGTGCTTCGTGTGCTTGCTTTCCTATGGCACAAGGATCAGGCAGTCAGGCTTTGGGACAGCTCTGCTCCAGGTCGCCTCGTTTACCATCGCTGTTACCCTTGGTATTGCAGTGATTCGGCAACACAACCACCCTCACGGTGTCTATTGCACTGCATTTCTCTTTTCCCATTTTTTTCTTGTCAGACATCACGAAGACTGTGTTCCAAGAAGTGCCTGGAAAAAGTTTTGCTGTGTCCCTGGGAGCTGAGCCACTGGAAACCCAGCCAGGCCCATTAGCAGAGCGCTTAACGATGGCAGATGAAGCTTTCTGGAAGCTTAATGAACCAGGAGGTAAGATCACTCCCACCAGCCTTGCAGCCTAAAGAGGGATTTATCTCTGCCTCTTGTTATCTCACTGAATGATGAAAATCTTGCTCGCCGTCATCTATCTTCAGCCTCCCGTAACAAGACGCCGACTGCAGCCCCCGTGGCGCGTCTGGGTGAGGGACGGGGCTGGTGGCACCTCGCGTCCTGATGGATATCCCTTGTAGGCACTGCCACAGCTTCTGGGAAGTGTGGTGTCACCCTGAGATAAAATGCAGCTGCTCTGCTGGTATCGGGGTGCCAGGCACTCTGCTTCAACGTTTCACATCCGACTTTTAGTGGAAGATGAAGGTTTGGTGCCAGGATGTTCCTTACAAAGCAGCTGAGCCGCTTGTCACCTCCACTGACCAGTCTTTTATTTTTTATTTTTATTTTTTAATAATAAAATTACTTCTCTCTGCAAGCCTTTTTCTTTGCTTTGTTAAGATTTACAGGTGTACAGAAAAAAGAAGCAAACTGAACATACAGTGTGAGGCTAGAAAGTTAAGTCTTTCTCATAATTTTAAATAGAATACTCTAACAGTGGATGGACGTTCTTTAATGCATTGACATACATTCCTTCACATCTGGTTTAACCATTTTGAGGTGGACGCTTCTGGTAAGGAAAATGAAAAAAAAAAAAAAAAAAACATTTTTGGAAAATGTCATTAATGCCTAAGAACAAACCCACTACTCTTGGAATATTTATAAACGTGTTGTTGTATTACCGGCGATGGTGCATTTTGCAGGAACTGAGTGAAGGAGGAATTGTTTTGACCAGCCTGTTGTAAGCCTGGCAGGTCATTTTCTATTCTGTGTGTGGCTTTCGCCGGAGAGTGCAAGCGATGAAGGGCATTAGCTAAATAAGAGATGATTTAGTGGTGATGGCACTGTTGGTCCGCGTATCCCACAGCTGCTAAATTTCAATATAAACTCCATAACTCTGGATGCAGAAAGGAGTGAACATGCACAAGAGACTGTTTCTGAATATATTTTCCCCCCTCTCTCCAATAAAAGGCGCAAATAATGGCGTATTTTTCAAAGTGCAAAGCACTTTACATTGCAAATAGTTGCATTAAATTTACATTTCATGGGTGAGCGGCTGTAGCTGCCTCTTGCCACATCCTCGCCGGTGACAGTGCCGCAGTTGTACATGATCTACCGCCCGGCTGGGCCCGGGCTAACTGGGCTCGTGGCTGAGGGCAGAGCCCTGCCAAGGCAGCACAGAGCCTGCCGCAGGTACCGGCTGCTTCCTCTGGAAAGGTCAACACGCTCGCCGCCCCTGTTTTCTCCAGAGATAATCAATGCACTGCCAACGCTGCTCTGACAGTTATGGCCACCAAGGAAAACTCATTTTCTGCCTCTCCTCCTTGGGACCTGCAGGAGGGAACGTGACCGCAGGAGCAGCTGCCTCCTGCTATGGGCAGCCTTTTGGTTCGGGTTAGTAGAAGCAATTTTAATTAGCTCCGTTGGGAGCTCACAGGTTGGCATCCTGGCACCCCACCAGCCACGGACAGCCTTTCCCTCCAGCACCAAAAAGCAGAAAGAGGTAAAAATTCAATGACCACAACAAAAAGAGCTGCGAGGGGAAGGGCCGGCCGGCGCGCTGCAGGGCGGGTGGCAGCAGCAGCCCAGTGCTCCTTTGCTGCCCCTTGCCGTGATAAGAGCATTTTTTTTCCTTCTCTTATCTGCAACAGCCTTGATGACTTTTCTGGTCAGTCCCTATCGTGACCTTTCTGCTCAGCACATTGTTTTATTTCTCGTCTCAAGGTCCATTGTTTGTCGTTTATCTGTGTTGGTTTTGGCACCTGTTAGCCTGGGGAATGTGCCTGAGTCACTCTTTACCTGGCGGGGATTGCTCCTCGTTAGTTGCTGTGCTGCCATTTACCCCCCAGCAGCCTCCAAGTCCTGCCCCGTGCGAGAGGCCAGCCTGAGCCTCAGCTGCCTTTGCCCTGCTGGAAAATGGAAGTGACACGAACAGCAGCCCTGCGGCCTGAGGGGCTCCAGGAGAGCAACTGCCAGGTGCCCGAGCCTGAGATCAGCATTATCAGGGATACCTCTACAGAAGGATGGCGTTAATCCCTGTGGCATTTATCCTGCTGCCACCTCCTGTGCTCACACTCTCGGTGCAGTGGCACCGAGCCATGCCACATCTCGCGGCCTGACTCCTGCTCTCTGTACCGTGCTTTCCAGCGTGATCCCTCTCTGAAAAACCTCAAATAGCTCCTTCCTAAACTAGTCCAGCACATAAAGCATTTAACTGTTGTGCAATTTCCTGGCGAGCCAGCAGGTCCCCTAATAAACGTGCCAGCACTGCTCAGACATCCTCGTGCATTCCCGTAAGCCAGCCGGGGAAGCGCTCGCTGCCTTCACCCCCGGGCAGGGCTCTGCAGCACCCAGAGCCCCCAGACCCGTCCCAGATGGGGCTGGCTGACTTCAGCCTCCACCGCCCTGACACAACCAGTTTTTCTCCTCCGTGGAGCCGTTTGCCCACAGGCCTGGTGCTGATTTGTGGCCTGAAATCTGAACCAATACCTTCTGGGGACCAAGCTGAACCTCGGGCAGTGAGCTGAAGTGAGAAAGCCTGCGGGTGCTATAACCCTGCTGGTGCTGTACCCAGCGACTTGGGTACCCAGATGTCTGGCAGATGCACAGCTCCTGGCAATCGCTGCCTCTCCACCCCTGCTGCTTTTCCTTCCCTGCCTTCTGCAGCGCTCTCACCTCAGAAAGAAGCAGTGCAGAGCCTGGCTTACCAGGCAGCAGGTAGGGGCTAATTTTCTAATTTTGCCCTGTCCCTCACACACTCCCTTGCTATATTTTTTGGTCATCTCTTACTGTGGGGTGACCAGTAAAAAAAGAAAAGAAGTGGGGTTTAAGAGCTCATTGCTTCTCAGGTGCCGGTGGCGAGGAACGCCTTTTGGGCCAATTCCTTTGGAGGGGGGCAGAAGGGGGGGTCCTGTGGCCGCAGCTGGGGTCAGGATTCAGGGAAAACAGCTCCAGGTTCCCTGCATGAAGCACGAGGCCTGCTGCCGTCCCACGGGTCGCCTGCCCAATGTGCCGGCCAGCTGATGGAGGCGGCCCGGCCGCACCGCGTTTGAACCGGGAGGGAGGCAGGGCCGGGATTAAGCTTCAAAGGCTTTGGACCAGTTGCCAAGAATTTCAAAGTGGCAACGCAAGGCTGAAGCGATCCAGATTCGGGTTTTGTTTGAAGGCTTGACGCCGTGTGTTCAGAGCCGTCAGGGCTTCGCTGCCGCGGTGGGGAGGCTGGAGCAGGCCTGGCAGCCTCCGGCTGCTCGGTCGGCTCTCTGGGAAGGGCCGGGGACATCAGCGGGCAGGAGGGGGCTCACAGGGCAGGCTGTGGGGTGGCACCAGGATCCCACAGCCTCTGTGTCCCCCAGTAAAACGAGGAGCAAAGGACACGGCCTATGTGCACGGGGCCAGAGCAAAGTCTGCCGAGGCCAAGGGTTTCTGCTGGCTCCTGGACTTTGGACCCTGCCCGCCAGCACACAGCCAGGCATGGCGGGGGAGGCAGCGTGCCCCATGTGTAATGGGGGAGAGCCCGCAGTGTTCTCCCATCCGTGGCACCTGGTGTTGTGTTTGTTGTTGTTTAGCATTGTTGCTTTATTTTTTTGTACTGAAACAATTATGTTAATATGTCTTTATTGGTCAGGCCAGATACAAGCACATGTAGAATCATTTTTTGCATTTCTAAAGGAGAACTGCTCACAGGCCCTTCACAGAATTTGAAAAGACCTCTTGGATCTGACCAAGACGTGTGGTTGTGGCAGGACGGTTTTTGTGTAGTGTAACCTGTGCCAAGCCGAGGAAGGAGCACGGCCATCGTGGTCCCTCCACAGAACATGCAATGGGAGGATTTAGTTCCCCTGGGACTTTTGGTAATGAACATTTGCTTAGCAGAGGACTTTGGGATTTGGCAGTTCTTATGCTTAACGCACGAGAAGGTAAAATCTATTGGCAGAACTTCCCCCATAAATACTCTCAAACCCCAGCTTAATTTATTTCAGCTGGGTGCTGAGGTGCATGTCTCAGTTCCATCCATGCTAGTGGGACTTGCAAGGGCTCTTCCAGCAAAGTCCATGCCTGTGCTTGCTGCACAGGAAGGTGCCCGGGTACCTGCCCAAGTCCTCTGCTGAATCGTATCATTACAGCATGAGCTGTGGCCGTAATACCAGCTGGGCTTTTATTCGCTATTTGTGTGAGATCTGTATGTATTTTGTTGCTTTAAATCCGTGTCTTCTCTTTCCAGGCCTGAAAATCAATTCCTTTGGTTTGCCTGTCCTGGAGCCATTTGCTACAAACAGCTTTCATTGTTGAAGGTTTTGCTGGGACACTCCATCTCATGAAGAAATCAATTGCTTTTTTGTCTGAAATCAGAAGACAACTAGTTAGCCGTACTTCCTTATTTTTGTTTAAGTGGCCATCACATCCTAATTATAGTTTCTCTTTTTTTAACTACTGTACTCAATTTACAGCCTAATTGCCCTTACCTTGTTTGTTTAATGAAGCTTATATAATGATTCCTGTGATCTTCATGAAACATTACACTGGGGTTTTATTTTTTACTTTACAAACTGTGTTTTTGTATTAATGTTTTATAACCTCAAGTTTCTAATCATAAAGTCATAAGGAGTTTAATTGATTTGAAACTAGCCATGCCCTGAAGTGTGTACATGTCACATTGATTCAAATTGATCCAATGTGTTTAAATAAAGCTTGTGCCAAAAGCACGTGGCACCTTATGCTACCAGATATTTGCCCAAAGCCCTCTGGTAACTTAATTATGCTGCCATCTCGGTATAATAAATTATTGACTAGAACACATTTTTCTGTGCGTTTGCTGTACTTTGAGAAGCCAGAGGAATTCCCCGGATCCCGCAGGACAGTGCAGGCATGGCTGCGCCAGCCTGAGCAGAGCCATTTGGTGCCGCCACCGAGGCTCCGGCTGCCGTTCCCCGTAGGGCACAGCAAGTGCCTGGTTGCACCCGTGGGTTTTCTCATTTTCAGGTTTGCTCTGGCACTCTGCAAAGCTCCTTTTACCATTTAAATAAAAGAATCTGAGGTTGGAGAAGGTGCAGGGCCAAGCTGCCGTGCTGGTGGTTGGTTTCAAACAGAGGGGTCAGCCTGGATGTCCCCTCTTCCGATCCCGCCTGCTGTGCCCTATGTTTTGCCTTTGAAGACCTCAGTTTTATTGATGGATTTCTATTTATTCTGTAGTTGCATTAGATTTCAATAAAATAGTTACACATGTTATTACAGGCAGATGAGTAGGGACAAAACTGCTGAATAGGCTAAAATGCAGCAAAGTTGATCACAGTGACTACTACCGTGCCTGCTAAAAATAATGAAGTCATTATGGTCAGCAGTTTTTTCCTTTAATATCAGCTCCTGCTTCCCACAGCAGCCCTGGCACTGCTAGCTGCATCCTCCAAACCCTTGGTGGGATGCCACTGGGGTCTGTCCCACGCCGGGGGACTGCAGTGGGGACTGCTCAGGTGCACGATGCTTGGCGCAGATACTTCACCATGCTCCTCCTGTGGGCTGGGAAACTCCGTGAGATGGAGGAAAAATATATCTGGTGATGGACTGATAGAAAAAGCAGGGCAGGTTTTTATTTTTAACCATCCTGGAATTCTTTTTAAAATAAATTTGTGCCCAACAAATGGCTGAGCTGTTATATGAGTTAAAGTGAAGAATTTTTTTAAAAATCAGGTGAATGTTGAGGCACGGTAAATATTTCCTTCCCTCTGAGCCCTCGTGGCACGAGGAGCTGAGTGACTTATCTCCCTCCTGATCGCGGAGGTGAGAGGTTCTGACTTGCAGCCCTCTCTCTGCCCCAGGTAAAAAGTTTGATCCCTGCTGCTCCTGCTGCAGTGAGTGACAAGGTGAATCATGAAGGAAAGCATCCTTGGAGTCGCAGGCCTGTGTGATTTGCTTGAGTCAGCAGGACCGGGGCAGACAGCAGGGGTGTAGTAAAATACAAGAATGTTATCATTTAGGCACCCGATTTCCAAGGTTCAAGGTAAATTTCCTGTGCTGCTGCAGGGTTGTTTTTGCGTGCTCTTTCCTATGTAAACTACACTAATTAAATGAGCGAACCTTCGTCTTCAGAGGCGTGACGGTTGAATTCATAGAACTCAGAAACCACACCGATATTCGCTTTCTTAAATCTAAATTTGCAGTCCCCTGAGAGCACAGAGGAGCTGGGTGCTCACATGCTGAGGGGCTGCTGAGGGGCTGCAGAGGAGCTGCTCGAGCATCACCTCTGTGCTGCCACAGGCAGAGCCACGGCCTGCTCGGCTGAAACACCCCTGAACTCAGCGAGACCGGAGCAGCGAACGTAATTCTGGCTTCAAACAGCGCCACTTCCATCTGTTTTCCATCAGCAGATCATGACTGATGATCTACGGGGGGGCTGAACCAGCGTCCCCTGTCCCACGGAAAAGCCCGGTGATTGATTTCGGTGAGAGCTGCAGCCACGTCGGGGCAGGGCCTGGCAGTTTGCTGCTCTCCAGGGTGCACCTGGGGGTGCTCAGGTGCTGGGAGCCTTGCAGGACAGTCCCCACACCACGCAGGGACTGGCGGCAGCCCAGCACCCTGCTCTGCATGGGGCTGAGCATCGCTTGGCGAGTGACGTCTGAGCAGCTCGCTCCTGTGCAGGACTCCAGCCGGGTGCCGCACATCTGGAGGGAAGGCGCGGATGAACGCGTTTCATCTAGATTTCCATCTTCATTTTGGAGAACACATGGAGTGCCGGAGGAAATTGCTCCGCTCTGCTGAAGGTGTTTAAGGCCGTAGCAAGGAAAGATGCAGCAGTGCTGTGGATTTTTTTTTTTCATTGCAGTACATTTTGTCCTGCTTGGGAACATTGCTTTTATAAACGCCTGCCACTTCTTTAACAGCAGAGATCCTCGTAAGCCCTGCCTTAGATCATCCTCTCTGCAGGCCGAGCAGAGACCTTGTGCATCGATCCCGGGCAGAATTCCCCACGGAGCACTAGTGCTTGTACTGCCCGTGCCTAGGTAGCCCTCTGTTTTCACTGTGTAAATCACACATCCCCGCACTGACTTGCTAGTAAAATACTGGAGCTCTGGAAATAATGTGCATTGCTCTCAGGAGGATATTTTTTATCAATTGGCCCATAAAAGTTCACCAAGGAATTATGCTCGTACCGATATATCTCTAACATCCTTCCACTGACGGTAGCTTCTCTTTGCTATAGATGAAATTGAATTTTAATTTGTTCCCTTTCACACGCACAGTTTTATTTTCCAGGTGTGTATGTGGTGCTTACATAGAAGAATGAGCCTGCTGGGATTTGGGCTACGTGCATCCCTACTCTTCATGACTGGGTGGTGTTGGCTGAATCCCACAGACGCTGTATGTCCATGCTTAGCCTGCTCCGTTTGCAGCCTCCTTAATTCACCACTCCTCGCCGCCACTGCTGAGCCCAGGGGAAAGGATGGGATCCCCGGGGGGCCGTGGGGAGCCGCAGGACGAGGGGAAGCATCCTGCCGGTGCCAACTGCAGCACTGTGGTTCCTGGTGCCAGGCTGGGCGTGTGTTTAAGCCGTGACCTCGGTGTTTGCAGCAGAACGGAGCTGATTCACTCTGCAAACTGAGCACTCCCTCCTTACCCACGCTGCGGGCAGAGCGCTCGGACGCTTCAACCAGGCACGGCCACGCTTGCTCCTGCGGGCTCCTCAGCTAAATCGTGCAGCTGGCAGGGCCAGGCAGAGGTTAGGCGCGACGGCAGAGCGAGGACAGGATGATTTATCCCGCGGCGCTGCCGGGCAGGGGGACAGCTTTATCTCCGCGAAGCCCCACAGCTGGCTGATGGAGCACAGCTCTTTCTCTCTTGATAAGCAGGCGGGCAGCGTGTATAATTCTTGCAGAGGCTTCCTTCTAGCCTAAACAGAGATCCTGCAAACTTTATGCGCCTGGAAGATAAAAGGTAATGAGACTCCATACATTTCCTGGCTGCCTCTCCTCACCGACCTTTCAATTGCTTCCCAAATGCCCTCCTGTAACCTCTCCATTAGGAATAAATTGGAGGTCTTAATTCTGCTCTCAGCACAGGCAGCGCCCAGGGAAGAGCCCTGCAGAGCCCTGAGCTTTCCCTCTACACAGCCCTGTCCTTCCCCCCCTGCACAGCCCTGTCCTTCCCTCCTGCCCCCACTGGGATTTGCATCCCGGCCAGACTGGGACCCAGAGCAGCTCCAGCAGCGAGGTGCACACAGGTGGGAAGCAGCAGGAGCTTGTAGTCCGCACCGATGGAGAAAAATGAAAGAAGCAGGAGTGCATTGGAAACAGACCCTTGTATTCCCGAGGTCAGGCTATTACATTTTATTTATCATTTTAAAATAATGTGTGTGCTGCCCTTTGAAACCTGCTGAAATCAAGCCATGCGCCCTCCTTAACGTGCAGGAAAGAACAACTGTTCTTTGTTAAACAAAGATGCCACCAGCTTTTATTTTTGTGGTTCAAAGCTGCCTAAATCTATTTGAAGTTTCCTGATTGTTTTAAACTAGCTGCTGCTGCTTGGCACCTCCACCTTTCATTTCTCTCTGGCTCTGCGTTCGAGCCTGTGACCAGGACCACGTTGCTCTAGTGTCTGGGACTGATCCTGAGATCCTTTGTCACTTCCCAGCTTCTCCAAGTTTCTAGACCAGAACTTTGTGATTCCTTCTGTGTTTCTGTAGGTAAGTAGGCTAAGCTAAGCCAAATAAAAGGGTCAACTGCTGCACACTTTTCATGCCTTGTAGTTGTTCTGGAGCATGTGATGCGCAAGCAGCAGCCAGGAGAAGACCCAGACCTTCCTTGGAGCTGCAGAAACCAGAAAACAGGTCTGTGGGCACCAAGCCCATGCCTCACAAGCTCTCTGACTGTTTTCCTGCTGCAGATGCTCCAAGCTTGGTGCTGGATGGGATACCTGCCTCCTGGGGCAAGCACAGGAGGAGGTGTGCTGCCTGTGCTGCTCACACTGCTTTGCTTGCTCCGCCAGCTCCTCCCAGGGCATTGCAATGCAGCGAGCCAAGTGCCACAACATCACCACATTGCTATTGATTTCCTAGCAGGGTGCCTGAGTCGCAGGCAGGAGAACTGCTCTTTACCCTGGCCGCATGTTGTGAAGAAGAGAAAGCCAGCCAAGTGTCCTCTGAAGACACAGGGTGCCCGGCTGACCCCATGTACACCAAAGAGAAAGCAGAGCGGGCACGCTGCCTGGCTTTTCTACGGGTCTGTGCTCACAGCTTCTGGCACAAAGGTAGGCGAGGAGGTCCCAGGGCATGCAAGGCAGGCATGCTACCCCATCCAGCGGGCTTGGGCCATGCCCGAGGGGCATCCTGCCCAGCCCAGCCCGTGGCTGTGGGTTTCTGTTGCCGTCGTGCCGGGGCTTTGCCGCGCGGGCTGCGCCTGTTGCTATAACTACAGCGCTCGTAAATCCAGCCCGTGCTGCCACACGCGCCTCTCCCAGACAGCTCTCCCAGCGTGGCAGGGCGCAGAAGGGTTTATTTGGTTTAATATTTATGATATCAATTATGGCAGAATTGCGTCTTGAAACCAAATGCTGGGAGGTTTGTTCCTGCGCTGCCGAGACCTCGGGAAGCGCCTGGCCGTGCGGTGCTGGTTGTGTGCGGCTCAGGGGGTCCCAGCACCCAACGCCTTCCCTGTGAGAGGCCAGCAACAGGCAGGTTCATTCCCCACCACCATCAGCAGGGACACTGAAGGATGTTTCTGTACCTCAAGAGCCGTTTGCATGGCAGCAGGCTTCAGCTCTGCTGCAGAGGTGCTGCCTCAGTTTCCCCGTTCTCTTACCATTAATCTCACACCTCTCCTGGAGGTGCTGGAAGCCCCTGCCTGGGGACATTCTCCCCTGTGCCTCTGTGAGCCACAGAAGCCTGGGGTGAGAGGAGGACATGACCCCATGAAGCCACCACGATGAACGACACATCAGTGTCCCCTTGGGTCGGGGGAGAGCTGGGCCAGGCCGGGTCGGGGTGGTTTGGAGCCCCTCTGAGCTCTCAGTGTCAGCTCTGGCACAGGGGCAGGGAAGGCACGGAGGGCATCAGCAGTTCCGTGCCCCCCTCCCCTTTGCACAGTGCCCTCGTAGATCCTCAGCTGCATCCTGACCCTTGCCATAAAGCTGTGTTCAGGATTCATTGCAGGTGTCTGGGGCACATCTCATGGCGGAGTTTGGGACACAAATCCTCCTGGCGAGGGGGCAGCGGGGTGGCCCTGCCCTCCAGTGGGGACCAGGGATGCGGCCAGGCGCGGGTGGCACTGAAGTGAAAGCAATTTGTGTGGTTTATGGCGATGAGCAGCTCCCAGATATGAGACGGGCCCGGCAGTGACTTGGTGTAACGTGTTGCAAGCGGGGGAAGCACGGCAGGGTTATCTGGGGACCAGCAGCCCCCTCCAAACACACCAGCTGCGGGGGTCTGTGCTTTAATTGTCAGATGGCCACATTGTGACGGAGAGCAAACAAATTGTCTTCTCTCCTCCCTTCTAAAGCATGGATGCTGATCTCTCCCTGGCTTTAAGAAGGGAAACATCCCTGTCAGAAACTGCTGGGGTGGTGTGACATGGCAGCACCTCCCCGGGACCTCGCAGGCTGACGTTCACAGCTGGCACCTCCTCAGCCCCGGCCAGGGGCGCCGCGATGGGGAGATGTGTTCGGGATATAAAGTAGTCATTTAGCGAGCCACCAAAACTGGAGGCTAACCGATGTTAAATGGAGCAGCTGTTGGCTCCTATTTTACTCCAGCAGCTTATCAGAGATCATCTCCTCAATCACAGGCACTTAAAAAATCTCCGACAATCAATTCATATTCTGCTCTGCGCCAGGGAGAGAAGAACTACTAATAAAAAACCTCCCCTGATTGCTTCTATAATTTCCTTTGTACAAGATAAGTTTAGGTCCCAGTTCGTAAAGTACAACACGTAGGACATTAAGTTGTTGTTTTATTCAGAAAAATGCTGCCAGCCCATAAAGAATTCAGTTTTGTGATTCATTAAACCTTTATTCCACATCTCTATATCACACCCTTTGAATTTATAATCCCAGACAGACTCAATCAGGAGAGAGATAATCCTATTTTTAGCTTGGAAAAACATCCACACAACAGCAAGGAAAACTTTTGGAGCAGGGCGAGGAAGCGACACAGGAGCGTGCTGCTCTGCGGTGTTTGGGAGAGAAACTCCTCCGGTGGCACAGGATTATCAGGGGAATGCAGATTCACCAGCGAGCAGGTACCAGGTGAGAGAGATTCCCCCTCTCCAGGTGTCTGTGCTCAGGGTGTGGTTATTCGGATGCGCTGCCTCACATTTTGCTCTTTCCCTTGATTGCAGACGATGGTAAGGCAGATGTTTGGGGCAGGTGTTTAGGGCCGCATTCGGGCAGGCACTGACACAGCTCAGTACGTGCACACCTCCCCTCCCTGCCTCCACAGCCTCCACACGGGGATGTCATCTTTTCCTCTCACACATGATGCTTGTTTGGAGACCGAAGGGATGAGCAGGGCAGCAGTGCCTGCCGGGGAGCCTGTCCCCACAGCACCCCTGCCCCAGGAAGGCTCCACCAGCCCCAGACCAGCCCCAGACCCTCTGGTTTTGGGGGCAGGTTTGGGTTCTCACTCCGGGAGGTGAAATTTGGGAGCGGGCAGCATCGGGTGCATGGGTGTGAGCAGCACCAGCCTCCGGTCTGGGAGCTGCTGGGCTTTGGGGCTCCTTCTGTTGGGACAGGGGTGCAATCCCTCAATCATGGGTGCACGGAGGTGCCCAGATCTGCCCCCCGTCTGACCCTCTAACAACCCTCAGGGTCCCTGCGTGCCCATTTCTGCCACGATTTCTGCCGGGAATGGAGCTGTTTGTGTCTCCTGATTGATGGCAAGCATAAAACCCTCCTGCTGAGCCGAGCGCACTTTATGGCTCCGTAATTCATCCCCCGGGGGAGGCGGCTGCCCTGCGCCCTGGCCCTGATGCTGGCTGCGCTGACGGATGGCCTGAAGGCCACCGAAGGCCACCGCGTGCCCCCAGCCATGCCCCTGGGGGGACAGGGGGGTTGGCTCAGGCTGCTCTGCCCAGAGCCCTGCTGTGCACCGCGACAGGGTGTACATGGATACAGGCACTTGTACACAGCCATATATATATACGCACACCCAAAAAAATAACCCGAGGAGTCCACTGAAGGAAGGGCCTTGAGTACAAAGGGCAAAATCTGTGCTCTGGTTTCTCCACTGGAATGCAGAGAGTGTTTTTTGGGGAGGATTTTCTGGCTGAAGATATCAAACCATGTGTCCCCAGAGGGAGGACAGGGCAGCAGGGGCTCTGTGCCCGCTTGAAGAGCCTCTTCCTAGCACCCTGCTCGAGACTCCAAACCCCCCAGTTAGCTGGGAATTAGCTTCTGGGCACACAAGGAGCAGCAGCACATGGGCATCCACAGCCACCTTGGGGCAACAGGTACCGCAGCGAGCCCCTCTCGCGCCTGACCTTTATCTGCCCGAGGAAGGAGAGCGATAACTCACCGGCTGTGCTGCCACCAGCGACTTAATTGGTCTCATCTCCCGAATGAAGATAAAGGTCGATCCGTAGCTGCGTTCAGCCAATATGTTCTCCATATGGACAAGAAATGTTGCTTTTGTGTTACCCATGTGCTGAAGCAGGGCTTTTTTTTTTTTTTTTTTTTTTTTTTTTTTTTTTTTTTTTTTTTCCTCTGGGTTTTAAACTTCAATGTATCCAAGCACCAGTCATTAAAAAATAGCTCCAGCTCCGAGAAGAAGTTAGGGTATTTATAGGCAGTTAAAAGAAATCGCTGCTTCCCATTTAATGCTCCGGTTCAGCAAATCACTTAAGTGCCCGGCTGGATCGCAGCTCGTGATGAATCCTCCCCGCGCCGCGGCATGTGCGTGCTCCCCTTTGATATCGGCGGGACCCGCGCTGGCTCTGAGGAGAGGAAGAGCAATATTTATAGGCTCTAACCGGGCGCTGGGTGCTGGGCCGAATCACGGCCGTTTTATTAGCGTCGAGTTTGGGGATGTTACATCAAAGCGAGCGCTATTTATAAAGGGCCACATTCCTTTGCTGAGACAACTGTGGGGAGTGATCAAAGGTTTGGGAGCGAGGTCCCAGGCGCTACTTCCAGATGGAGAGGGCCGGCACCCGCTGTCCTTGCGGCCAGCTTATCTGCTGTCCGTGCTCGTGCTCGGAGCCAATATTGACATGGGCTCCAGAGCACCACGCTTAAGGGCACCTCTTGTTTAAACAGCGGTGTTTAACATAACAAATCCGTAATCGTGTTATCGACGCTCAATGGCCGGGAGATCCCTGTCTTGGGGAGGCTTCCAGCCCCCGGGAGCGGCCTCGTGTCTCTGCACTCCTCTGGGCGAAGGGGACGCCTGGGTTGGGAAGGGGAAGGCAGAATGAAAATGCCATCCCTGCAGCAAGGAGGCAATGGGACGGTGCTGAGGTGCAGGTGGCACAGGGAGCTGGGGGCTCCAGCCTTCCCCGGACCCTGGTAACACATCACTGACAGGACAGGGCAGGGGGACACGGAGCAAGCACTCTTCTTACTGCTGTGCATTATTAGCAGTGGCTCTGCTAATTACCTGTAACACAGCAGTGCCCCGTGGGCAGCACTGTTGCACTCAGGAGCAGTTTTTAGGTGTCCGTGGGGGAGTCAGGTCACATTTGTGAGTGCCGGGTGTTGCGAGCCCCGCTCGCTATCCCTCTGCAGCCAGGCAGACAAAAAGGAGCATTTCCGCTGCCTGCGAGCTCACAGCAGGCTCCGGCTTTCAGCAAACACTTACATGCCTGAATAATCTCAGCTGATCTTCTCAATCCCCTCTCAGGATGGCCAGCCAGGCTGTGCCCCCATCCTGGCAGGGGCTGCTCCAGACAGCTCCTGCTTCGCAGTCTGGCTGCGCATCCTCGGTACGGCAAGGACAGGGGGCTCTGCAGCACTGTGGCACCTGAGAGCAGTGTGTCCCCATCCCCACGTCCCCATCCCCATGTCCCCATCCTCCTCAGACCCCCAGGCAGGGCTCATGGCTCCCTGGTTCCCTCCCAGTGCCACCGATGGCAGCCTGGAACGTGCTGAGGTGGAGGTGAGGTTTGAGCACTCCCTTTGCAGGTGGTGGTCAAGCTGCGACCCAAAGGCCTAGGAATATCTCCAGTTCCTGAATTCGCTTCCCTTCAAACACCAGATGCCAAAAAAAAAAAAACGGGGGGGGGGGGGGGGGGGAGGGGGAGAAGGGGGAAAGAAAGACAGAAAAAAAGTACCAAGATCCAAGATGTTTTGATTTTGCAGTGCTGGTTTTACTCCACCAGCCTGCTGTCTTTTTCTCAGATCCTGTAATCATTTGTGTTTGATGTGGTGAGGGCCGCCCTTCCCCGAACCAGCTGGGTGGCTGGGGGCTGAGGGAGGAGGTTTTGGAGAAAACAGGCAAAATCCAAGGGTCCAAGGATCCTCCCCGCTGCTCTGCTCCCGCGCTGCTCCATCAGGACTGGGCACTGCAGGGGGTAGAGTGAGGGGGCAGCAGGGGGGGGGGCAGCACAGCCTCTTTGGGCTGTGGGAAGGGGCTGCCTGCAGCCAGGGCCACCCTCCTTCAGCCATTTGCTAAGGCTTGGAGTGCAGACCCCTTGAAATTCGTTACAAAAACTCTTTGACTTCGGCAGAAGTGGGATTTCTTTCATCCAGGTTGTGAGCAGGGAGGGATTTCAGCTCAGGGAGGCTGGGCTGGATGAAGCTTTTGTGTACGGGCTTCAAACATCTTTCAGCTTCGCTTCAGTTTTACCTGTGCTGAACCAGGAAATAAATAATGGATGTGGGAAGTACGGTAATGTGTTGTGGCACCGAAACCCTGGAGATGGCTGAATAATAAATAAAAGCCTTTCTCCTTTTATCAGTGTCCTTGCTGACTGAGTATCATGCTGGGCAGCCCGAAGAAACAAGTTTGGGTGGATGGGGAGGAGAGGAGACGAGGATGCCCCCCAGGGCTGGGGGCAGGACAGGCCCTGACCCCTCAAAGCTGCCTCCCTCCTCCCAAACCCCATCATCCAGCCCCATTTCGGGCCCTGCCCAGTGAGCACAGAGGCTTAACCCATATCAGATGTTTGTGCAAAGGCCGTGCCCCGTTTTGCCTGGCTCAGTGCACGTGTTGGCATGTAAGGCATGGATCTGGGGGGGTCCGCAGAGCTATGGGGAGCCTGAGCAGGCACTGAGCACAGGGACTGCGGGAAATCCTGGGAGGGGGAAAGGGAGGGAAGGGGGGTCCGGACCCCAGGAGGAGGATTTGTGCATGAAGGCCCCCAGCCCCAGATCCGTTTCGATGAATGCAGGACACAGAGTCCTGTCCTGGACCTCAGCCACGAGAGCTGTGTGAGCATCGCCGCAGCCGCCCGCTGCTTCTCACAGGGGATGTCCCAGAGCCAAAACGAAGCCTGGGCAGCTACAGGGATGGATTTATTTTATTTCTGTCGCCTGTCTCTAGACCTTGTACCTGCACTGTTCATATTTACATTGCCTCAAAGAAAGGTGTTTTCTACTGGACACATCTCACCTCCAAGGAGTGAGGGCAGGGCCTCAGATCCTCCTGGCCCCACAGCTGCTCCTGGAGGCTTTGGCCTCCGACCTTGGGGACACGCAGCAGCGGGGGCTCGGTGCTGAGCCGGCTGGCAGGGACAGCACTCATCCTGCTGCTCCCTGGGGGCTTGTCTGAGTGTGGTTGCTCCCCACAGAGCCCCAGCCCACGTCAGGCAGCTCAGGGAGGCCAAACATCAGACGCGCGTTTGGAGCGGGTCAGTCGGTGTCTGTGAGACCTGCCGAAACCATCACCGCTTCCCAACGTCTCCGCAGCCGCCGGAGCTAATCGATGCCGTTTGTTTGCCTTTGGGGCAGAGGGTATCGATCTCCTTTGTCTCTCTGCCTCCTTGCGTGATGCCAGGTGTCTGAAACCCGTCCAAGTTGTGCCGGCGCCAGGCTGCGCGGCAGCTGAGCGATCACCTGGGTCAGGCGGGCTGCTGGAAATGCACAATGAGCTCCCGGCCGGGAGCCACAGAACAGCCAGACAAAACCCCGGGCAGCTGCTGAGCAGCTCGGGCAGGCGGGATGGCACGGCAGGAACAATGCCAGCACAGGGGGAGCATGTCCGTCCGTCCATGTGTCTGTCTGCACAAGAGCTTGGTTGTGCCAGCAGCACCGGGAACAAAAAGCTCCGGGGCTGGGGGGACCCTACCGGGTGTGCAGGGGAGAGGCAGGACTTGTGTGGGATGCTCGGGGGGACCAAAGGAGGGATGGGGATGGGAGCAGCAAGAGTGGGCTAGGAACTGGGATCCTAAAATAATAATTGTTCTGCTGCTTTATTTCTTTTGTTTTCTGGCCATTGAGGATACACGTGGAGGGGGCTTTTCTGGGCAGTGCTGAGAAGTAAAAACAAATCCCTAAAATGATGGTGACAATCACGTGGCTGCCGGTGTTGCAGGTTTAGTGCAGGTTGATTATCATGGTTTCCCAATCAGCTAATGAGAGATAATGTTGGGGGTGCCCTTTCAATGCCAGCAGCATTAGTAAAAGCCAGCTTGCCTAGGCAGGTGCTGCTGCCCCTGCCCAGGGAGCGAGGGCTGGTGGTCACTGATGCCCATCAAGTCCCAGGCTGGATGTGACCAGAAGGGCTCAGCCTACATAACTACAGCTGGATTTTCCCTCCTGGATCACATGAAGGACTTGACAGCATCTCAAAGCACCCAGCCTTTGGGTGCTTTGCAAATCGGCAGAGGCAGCTGTGAAGCGCTCAGAAGCCCAGCCTCAACCAGGCTGGATTCAATGGGAGCTGCTCGCACACCTCCAGGAGCAGAAACAAGCGCTGGGGTAGCAGAGCAAGTTATTCTAGCACCACCGAAACCACCAGGGGTGCCCCTGCCAGGGGCTGCAGAGGCAGGCTGAGTGCCTCCCTGATACAAAGCAGAACCCTGCATAGGAAGCAAGGAGCATTTATCAAGCACCTGGAGCACACGCCTCTGCAGGGCTGATGTGAACCAGCTGCGAGTGTTTATACTGCTGCCCTTGCCCGAGGAGCAGGGTCTCGTTTCCTCTGTGGGTGAGTGCTGTGTGAGGATGCCTTCGGACTGGGGCTGCTGGGTTCTGGCCTGTGTCACTCGGGCTGTGGTGCGATGGGGAGTTTGCAAAGAGTCAGTGCCAAACTGTGAGTAAATGGACAAAGAAAGCTCAGTGCAGGCCAGTTCCTGAGCCACTGTGAGCAGAGAGCTTCTCCCTGTGGGTGTCAGGCCGGGCTGACTCCATCAGTGTGGGTAGTGAGGGAGATCCCACACCAGGAGGGAATTTTCCCTGCAGCAGCCAGGCTGCTTGGGCTCATTGCTATACCCAGCACTGCACCTTGCTTGCTCTTTTTCATTTTCCTGTGGGAAATAGCACAAAAGGCCCTCCTCCCACGTCAGGTGGCACTGGGGAGCTCACGATTTCCCCGTGCAGCTGGCAGCCTCTCGGTGCCGCCTGCCATCCCAACCCCCTTGGGTATCCAGGCGATGCACGGCCCTGGGGAGAAGCCTCTGCAGGTATCTCTGTACCAACCCAATCTGTGCTGCCTCTGCCTCGTCTCCCCAGCACGTCTGCTGTAGGAGGAGCATGGGGACAACCAGCACGGGACCAGCTGCAGCCCTAGGCTCACCCTGTAGCCCCCCAGGTCACCGTGCCTGGCGTCCCGCTGCTCGCCGGGCATGAGCTGCTTCGTGGTGCTGGCCTCCTGTCTTCCAAGCCATGGGGAGCCACGTCCGCTCTCTAGGTGCAATTTAAAATCCCGTGCACACGCTGTTGCCATTCACCAGGAGGTATTTTGACAGGGCTCTGTGATGCACTAATTAGAAACAGTCACTTAAAATCCACATCTGAAACGCGTTGTGGGATTGAGGTTCAAGGAGTGCAGGTTTGCTGCAGACACTGGATTCCTAAAGAACAATTTCCCACACCTAAATAATGATGTTTTCCATCATGTTACATCCATTAGCTGGAGCTTGGCAGTTGCATCCATCATAATATGCTATTTCGGGGAAATAAATGAGTGTATTTTTCTCTCTGAGAACCAAGGCAAAAATATCCAGCTGCTGAAATATTGAGCAGGTTTATACAGAGAGACCAAGCACAGATTATTGCTCTAATACGTTGATTCAGACATTAACATACAGCATAGACTAGTTTGCTTTCTTATAATCCTGTAACCTAAGAACTAACATTTTCATAGTTGCTACTTATTAAGTTTGCTTTTAAACTCTGCAATTAGCCTTCGAGCGATGTTATTAAATGATATCATGACTCCGCCAGAACCAGCCCGGCTGTATTTATAGCTGCTCTCAATAGCCTTTTCAGCCTCCTTGTCTTGGGAGGGTGTCTGCTTTCCCTTTGCTTTTTAAAAGCATTTCAATTTAATTTCCCAGGTTCTCGTCGGTGTGCTCGCCCGCCACCGCCGCAGGTCCCTGCTTTTGTTTCCAGACCCGGGGCTCCGTGGGTGCACCCAGTGAGTGTGTGACCTCTCGCACGCCCTCAGCATCATTGGGGTTGCATCGGGCGGGATGAGCTGCTCTGATGGCAGTAGTGGAGGAGGATGAGCGGGGCAGAGGTTTGTCATGCTCTCAGCTCTGCCCCTGGCACGTGGTCCTTGCCCATCCCTGTGGCCTCCCTTGTTTTTCCACCTCTAAACTTGAAATTAATACGATTTTTTGTCTATCTTGAATGGTCATGGTGAAGATGAACAAGTAGTTTGCGGTGCTTGCAGCACACCTGGAAAATCCTGCATCGTGTCAGGCTGTGGGGCCTCACCCAGCACCTCCGAAGTCAGTGGGACTTGAAGCGAGCCTGATGCTGAGGTTTTAGCACCCTCTGGAAGAAGGAGCTGGCCCAGCTGGGGCTGATTTAAAGCTGGCCTGGTCTGCAGCCATAGGGCTGCTGGTGTGAAGCTGCTTCTTGCCTGGGAAGAGGAAGAGAGAGGTGGTAGCATCCATGGGATGCTCCCTGCAGACAGCCAGAGCTCCCAGTGGGTATATTAAATATACAGCCCCATCCACTCTCCAGCCATTGGATTTGCTTGCTGATTTCCCTGATCATTGGTGAGCAAAAAACACCCCCTCTGTGACACGGTAGGGAGAACCTGGGGCTGTAGCTCTGCGTCTGGGATCCGGGTGGTGCTGGATGGACAAGGGCGTGCTGGGGGGCTGCAGAGCCACGGGGTGGTCGATACACATTTTGCCAGCAGTGGAGTTTTGGAAAATGCGCCAGTTAAAGATTTTCAGGGCTGTTATCACAGGATGTTTAAAAAGGCTGATTCTCAACAAGCCTAATCCAAAGGAAGCTCCTGAACTCCAGCTACCAAATGCTGCCACCACCCAGTGCTGGGCTCGGGGGCTTCGATGCAGTGAGTACGAGAGCAAACGGTGCTGCAGGGGCAGGGAATGAGCGGAGGCGAGCAGCACACACCGGAGCTGACCCCGTCCACCCGCACGTGTGCTGACATGGGGCTGCTGGTGCTGCTGCTGGGCAGTGCCAGCCAGGGCTGCTGCCGCCAGCCCCGCTGCTGCCGTTGGCTCCTAAAGCAGCAAAATTGGCCTTCAGCCAGCCGCTGTGAAGTCGCATAAAGCCCATCTGATGGATTACACCTCTCACAGCTCCTAGCGCAAGGAGCAGGTACAATTAGCAGGCTGCGCGCGGGATCTTCTCTGCAATTTTTTCCTTGACATCATCAGTAATTACCCGCAATAAACATGCTGCTGCCGGCCGCGGGCTTGTCAATCACCAGGCAGCGCAGACCTGGCACGTCATAAATCCTCTGCCACAAACCTTGCTGCCAGGCAGGGAGAGGAGAACTGTCAGAAGGGTGCATGGCAGCCGCGGAGCTTGGTCTGTGTCCCCCTAGGCCTTGGGGATGGGGCTGGGGACTGGAAATTACTGCAGAGCTGCGCCACGTGCCCCAGCCATCGGTGCCAGTCCTTCCAGCTCGGCTGCTCCCCAGAAGAGCCATCCCCAATTACCTCGTGTGAGCCTGGCAGTTCCCCCCGCTGGAGAGATACAGGGTTATTAAGCAAATATGATTAATGAATTAAAGAACCTCTGGCATGCTGCAACGAGGCTCCGAGGCTCGCCGGGCGCCGGGAGGATTCGGCGGCTCGCACTTTGGGAACTGTGTCAGGTTTCCGCAGTAATACGATTACCGTGCTGTGTGATGGGATAACCTCTTCCCGCAGCATCCCTCCGGGCTGGTCCCTGCGGGACCCGGGGATGAAGCCGTCCCTTAACGATGGATGTGCTCAAGAGTGCAGCAAGCCGTACCGCTAAGCTGGGAGCAAGGGTACGGGGCTAATGCTGCAGGCAGGCGGCCAGCAAAAGGGAAGTAGTGTCGTGGATGTGTGCTGAGCCTGGGCTCCTGCACTCCTGTGGTTGGCCCAGCTATGTGTTTGTCTGCTGCCCAGCACCGCCAGCCCCGGCTCCAGGGCTCACAGAGCTGCCTGAGCTCGCTGGCAGGAGGGATGGGAAGGTTTTGGAGTGCTCCACTCCCTGCCTGCAGGGCCAGATTGGGAGCAGCCGTGGGCAGACAGCGAGAAGGAGGTCTGCTGGGGGACAGCGCTGGCTCCTCTTGCAAGGCAAGACCTCCCCGTGCCGCCTGGGCTGCCTTCAGGCAGGGAATGTTCCCTGCCATGAGGTAAAAGCAAGAGGCTGGCGATGTAGGGCAGGAACTGAGATGACTGACTTGGATTTATCACCGGGGCGTGCTCCTGGTGCGAGGCTCTGCTGTGGGTAGGCTCAGCCCTGCCCTACTGTGCTGTGTCTGTAATACCACCTCTCTCAATAACTCCAATATACCTTCTGTTCTTGTAAGTTCTGTGTCTGTATGCTGTTGTAGCAATTCCCAGCTAGTACCTTGGTTTTGCGGATTTGGACATTTGGGGCAGTTTTTCATTGTGGTCCCTTTTGGTTTGGTTTAGTCTCTTAATTACTGAGCGATCACAAGGAATCGGTGCACTCAGGGGGACTGCCTACGGAGGGATTAATCTCCGGCAGACCTCTTCACAATCCTGTTGCCACACCAATTCCCCACACTTACAGAACCTGACCGCAGTGTGAAAATTGATATTTATGCTAAGGAACGTCAAGGCATTGCCCACACACCGTTCTCTGACTTCTCTCCTCTGGGGTTTGACCTCTGACGCTGCAGCGAGAAGTGCCGCTTCGTCTCCAAGCCCTGAAAATGAAATAAGTGCCCGGCCGAGCCGAATGCGATGGACACATCAACTCCCCGTGATCCTGCGGATATCAGCCTCCAGCTTAACGTGAAGGAGCCTGACTGCTGGCAGTCCTGGCCCTGCAAACTTGTTGAGCCGGATGGAAACAGCAGCAGAACAGGCAGATTTTGTGATAGGGATTAAAAGCCTGCTGTTGGGCATGCTTTAAATTCATTCCTGCCTGCCTGTGGTCTCCCTCCGTCCTGCTGGCTAATCGGGGTCAGCTGCGGTGTGATGCTGACGGATTTCTAGGACAGGCAAAAATATCGGGGGGCTTGTCAGAGGTGTGGTGGCCCTGGGGCTGCGGCAGGACAGCTCTTCTCCTCCCCAGGGCAGTGTGTTTGCCAGCTGGGATGGGTTTCAGAGTTTGCTGAATGCTTTTAGGTGAAAATGATAAAATGTTAGCTACCAGCCCAGCCCCATGTCACACCTGGGGCCCAGCACGATGCTGCTCACCCTGCGTGCTGTCACACAGCTCCTACATGAGGCACCGCTCGGGTGCAGACACTTCTCATCCTGCAGAGAAGGAAGCCAAGGCACTCTCAGGGAGCAGGAGCAAGGGATGCTGATAATCTCAGCGGCTCCGTTCTGACCCATAATGGATCTGTTAACGTCTTCCCTCCAACGAGGAGAGACAGGTTTATTTCTGTGCCTCTCAGGAGACAGGCTGGAGCTATTATGAGAGTTATTAAGCTATTATACACAGGTATTAAGGCTGAAAGAAGTCAGGTGTTATGAGGGCGTATGAAAGAGAAACCTCAGAGGTGCACAGGAGACAGGCAGAAGAGGGGAAATAATGGTGAGACATCCATGTGTGCGACCAACCAGCGCTAGAGAAGGTAAACCAGAAGTCATCTTCGAGCTCCTGATAAGGTGTAAAAACTTTTCTTCTGCCCTACGGCAGATCTGTATGGATTCCTGGAGGGAGGTGAGCAAGAAAGCTTGTGCTGAGGATGTTTTGCTCACCAAATCTTTGCTCTTGTTCTGGGCTTCTGCAAAAATTGTGTTGTAATTGACAAAGCTTGTGTTTTTGGTGATGGTGTGAGCAAGAGTGCCATGTCTGTATCTGAATTAAACTGTCTGGCTGGAGGAAGGGAGCTGGGCGAGGAGGGAGGATGCTAGGTAGGGCTGGTACTTGGAGAGGATGCCTCAAAACCCAGTGTGGGCAGCATCTTGGATCCACTCGGCGCGTAAAAGCTCTGAACGCAGTGGGATACAGCAGCTGGATCTCTTTACGGCCATCTGAACATCCACCACAGGGAGCAGAGCCAGCGCCGTGACACACGAGCGCAAAACGCTAGTCAGAAAGGACAAATGGAATGCGAAAAACCAACAGAAACTCCCAAAGTGGGTCACATTCCTTGATGCTTCTAACAATAGATGCAGGACGGGAAGGGCAGGGTCACTCTGGTTGCACGCCTTCCTGCGCCTCCCCGCGCCTGGGCTCCACAGGGGCAAAATTTAGGGGGGCAGCAGAAGCCCTGGTGGGCAGAGGCTCCGGGTGCCTCCCCTGCCCTGCCTGCCGTGGCTTCAGCTTCACGCCTGAGCGAGGACAGCTGGGTTATTAAATGTGCAGACATGCCTCGTGCTAGCCCTTGGGTATTTAGGACTGTGGGGTCTCAGGGGCAGGATGCTCTGATGCTGCTTTTACGCCGTGCCTGCCGCAACAGGGCTCCGTAATGGGCTTGTGGCTCCCACCAGCGCTGCGAGCATGGGGAGAGGGATGGAGAAAAACCCAGCAGCATCAGAGCAGTGTTAGCTCACGTGTTGTGCCTCTCACCGAACACACACGGCTGGGTAGCCAGAAAGGATCGCAGGGAGGAACTCCAATAAATCCAGCCCCAGGAGCCTGGGAACAGGCACGGTCCTTGCCAGCGTGGCCGGCTGCCCCCTGCTTTCAGAGCACGGGAGCATGAACTTGCAGTGAAACTTTCTTCTTTTTTTTCCCCTTTATTTTCAAAAAGCAGCCCCCTCTTCCCTGCTTTAATCACTTTTAAACAATCCTGGAGGAGCGAGAGGAGGGTAAATAACTGTGGGAACCAGGGGAATTCTTGAACTGTTAAAGGAATCAATATAAATCTCGAAGTAACCTTGCCCTGGTGTCTTCCTTATCACCTCTGAGGCTCTACCTGCCTTTGTCTAACAACAATTTCAGTTAATTAGATAATTAATCTAATTATCTAATTAGGTGGAATAGCTAATGGCAATTCCACCTAATTAGGCCAGTCACGGTATCTCGGCAGCAGCGGTTCTCTCTTCCTGGCCAATTCTCCACCTTCTGCCACGACTGAGGCCAGGCAGTGTCACAACTCATCGCTCTGCCTTTGCTTTAACCAAAACCACCTGCAAATTTTTTTTACATTTTCTCTCAATTTCTCTCAAAGTTCCCTTTTGCAGTCAGGCTTCCCTGCCACCTGGCAAGGTGGCCACTTGGAGAGCAGACAGGGAAGCTCTCGGCGCAAGATTAATTTCTAGCAATGAACGCAGCAACCTCTTCCTTTTGTAATTCATCCTCCTGGTGTAAGATTAATTTTGCTTCTGAGCACGGCAACCTGTTAGGTTTGAATTGATCCTAGGGAAGTGTATTTCTCCTAGGCTGGGGGAACATCGTAAGCAGCTTTTTATTCCCTTTATTTGGGCAAGTTTGGCTAACTCATGGCTTCAGTCCCGAGCACATCCCCTTCTCCCGGTGAGATGCATGGTGCTCTCCTGCTGCTGCAGGTTATGAGCTGTTGTTCCCCAGCCAGTGCAGCCCCTGGGCTCCTCTCTGCAGGGTGCTGCAGCTGGTGGCACCCTCACGCAGCCTTTGGAGCAGTGACCACAGCCCTGCTGCCCTCCCAGGAGCTGTGGGGGAGCCTGTGGGCTTGCAAAGCTGCCATACGGCTCTTGTGGTGTTTTGCTTTTTTTTTTTTTTTTTTTTCTCCCTTAATGCCTAAATTGGATTTAAGGCCATTTTTGTACATTCCAAAACAAATCAGCAGCTGTCTGCCAAGCAGGCAGCCGTGGCCCTGAGATAACACCGCCGTGCTCGCACTTTGCACCCAGAGCTCCCAGCGCCCCACCTTACCAGCCCCAGGGCAAGGAAAGCCGTGTAACACCTGAGTAGTGAAGGACTCGGACTCTTTCCCCCTTCAAGGCACATTTTATTGTTAACGCCGCTGCCATCAGTTGCTGGAGGATGATGTTGGAGCCCCTCCAGCTGTGTCCAGCACCCCACGGTGCTGAGCTGGTGAAGGAGACAGCTGGGAGCCACCACTGCATGCCGCAGAGCCCCAGTGAGACGAAACGGGCAGGTGTGCTCTGCAGGCACATTTCTGCTGCAGGCCACCTCTCTGTCCTGGAAAATCTTCCTTCCCATAGTGGTCCTGGGTTCATCTGCTCCAACAGCACCCCGACCTGCGACATGGCTTGGCGGAGAGAGCCCTGCTCCCGACTCCATCCTCCTGCACAACGAGCGCCAGATCAACCCATGGCTTGTCATTTGGCTTTCCTTGTTTGGTTGGTTTTTAATACTTATATATTTGTATATAACTGAAACACCACACAATGTCTCCTTGGGGTAGTTTGGTTTTTCCTCCTGTTCAAAAAAAAACAAACAAATAAATAATAAAATTTATTTATTATATTCCCATATTTTTCTTAACTGCTCGGAGCAAAGTTGTCTCAGTGTTCTCATTTTGAGCCCCCCATATTGAGATGTTTATTACAGCGTGGTGAAAATTTACATTTAGTTGAAACTTGGCACGTGCTTTTTGGCTTGGAGCAAGTTTGCTTTTGAAGGAGTTTGCTATTAAATGTTCAAGGTTGTTGATTTTTTCCCCCTTTCTCTTTGCAGAAAGCAGCACCTTTCAGAGCCGATTTCAGAAGCAGTAGGCCAGCTCGGCAGCAAGTGTGAAAGCTGCAAGTCAAACACGGGGCTGTAGCCATTCATGCTTTTTTCTGACATCTGTTGAGGGAATGGGAGGAAGGGAATTCAGCTGTACTCTAGAAGAAAAGAGGCTTTTTTTTTTGTTCTTTTGGCGAGTCCCGTGGAGCTGCACTCCCACCAGATGCTGGTGATCCTAATGCCAGCTGTACAGAGCGGAGCATCTCTGATTCCCTGGTGCTGGGCCCTTCCTAGGCCCCAGAGCGAGCCAAATTTGCTGTACCTGTAAGAAAACCGAGGGCACGACAGGCTTGTTGCTGTTCTGAGACTTGGCAGCATGTTGGATAGTGACATCCCTGGCAGGGCTTGGTGTCGTGCTGCTGCAGTGCCGCTGAAGTGAAGGTGGTTGCTGCCCATCTGGCTGGCGCTACGGCCCCAATGCAGACGACACAGCCTGTGCTTTGCTTTATGCTCTCAGGTTTTTCTTCTTTCTCAGGTGGGAAGAACCAGCGTTTCAGTGTGAGGACACGCAGGTAGATGGTGGGTTTCCTACAGATGCTACTCGGGAATGCATATGCTCCTGAGTGTGTATGTGCTGAGCCTGCAGGTGGTGAAAATGGCTGAGGATGAGGATGGAGGGAGCAGGCAGCCAGGTGGTACGCCTGCAGGGGTGGTCTAAATGGCCTGATGTCCCCATAATGAGGTAGGCAAACATCTCTGGGGGGAGCCAGGACCTCCCTGCTCCCTGGGACAATTTCCAACCCCGGAACCAAATGGGAGAAATTTCTTCTGAGATTCTGAAACACTAGAGAGGGCCCGTTTTTTATTTTTTTATTTTTTTATTTTTTTATTTTTTTCCCCAGCCACTTCCACTTTCTAGCAGCAGCCACAACTGGAAGTACCAAAAACCTGCAGTGAGCCTGTTTTCTCGGGCTCTGTCTCGAAAACCCAGGAAGTTTGAAGAGGTCTGATAATCACCCCTGGTTCCTTATCAGCTTTCCCCCACCCAGGGGTCTCTCAGTGCCCAGCAGAGGTGGCCGTGTGGCTCTGCTGGCATCACGGTGCCAGCTGGCTGCCACAGCATCGCTCACTGCAATGGGAAACAACAGTGTTAGTACTTTTGGTCCAGCCTTTGTGCTGGTTCTTCTATTTTTGCTCTCCCATTGAGTTTTCACAATAGAACTGTGTCCATGCTGTAAGTTACCAAACCATTCTCATGTTTTTGTATCAGAGATATGACAATTTCACTGCAATATTTACAATACCTTGCTGGTATACCTGCAGTTGGACAAGGAAGAATTGGGCTCTGTTTGCAGCGGGGCTTTTCAGCCCCTTCCTTATTTTATTTAGGTGGCTGAATTCCAATGGTGACTTGTTATTTTTCCCTCCTCTTCCTCCCCTCATGTTATCCTATTTTATTATTATTTTTGTTTGGTCTGTTTGTTTGTTTTGTATTTCATTAGACACGGCGCTCCCAGGTGTCATTGTTATGCAGATGCTGCACAGGTCTATTCATCATTTCCCACTCGCCGTGTTTCAGAAGTCCATTCAGCAGCGCCGTGTCTTTCCTTGTTGCAAGCTTCAATGCTCTACAAACTGCGTGGAGCGAGGACATCAAGGTACTTTTTCTTGGCTGCCAGCATCTAACATGAAGGGGGAGGCAGATTTGGAGACGTTGCTTGTTTCTATGGATAATAATCAATAAGGCCCATTAGGGAGACAACTACATACATCACTAAACTTTGACCTCTGCTCTCCAGAGCAGTCCCAAGATGCCTATTCATATGCTGGTGACATCCAGATTGCGCTATTGCAAAAGCCTCTTTGCTTGGGAAGGGATTACAGATTTAAATTGCACAGCCCTCGCTATCTGTACAATACAGCATGCAGGATGCTGTGCTGGTGCCTCTGCTTTTTGTTGGCTTTCCCTCAGCTGAGTTCTGTCTTTAACACTGTTGCACACACAGCTTTTTATGCCTCCCTACCTTTTCAGGCTGTTTTCTGCTCCTGCCTGTCTGGCATTTTAAGGGTTTGCAGACCCTGGGATTCTTGGCACCAGCTCTTGCTTGCATATTGCTCCTCATCTTTCAGATCCTTTTTCTACTAAGTTGTTCTTCGGCAGGCTGTTTCTGATAGAAAGTTTTTGGCTTGCTGTTTGAAGTTCCTGATAGTCGGCATTTGATCACTTGCTAATTCAGTTCTAAAACTATTTTCCAAAGAACCCATGAAAGACCATCTATAAATAGATTATATTAAAAGAGAACTTTAAAAAGACCCTTATTTTGCCGAACAGAGGAAGTTTTAGGTTTCCTGGGATGGCAAAAACCACGTTCCAATTTTAGAAGCAAATCGGGAATCCCTGGGTGTTTGAGAAATCCATTTCCAGAGGCAAAAGCTGGATGAAGAGCTCTCTCCCTCCTCTCTCTCTCCCCTTGTGAGAGCAGCGGGTGAGGAGGAGATGCAGGACCCGATCCCACGCGGATCCCAGGGCCAGGAGGGACCGAGGCGGCTGTTCTGCCGTGTGATTCCTCCTGCAAGCGATCAAGGTCCATATTGACATCGCCTGCCTTTGCTCCTCCCATGGCAAGGCTGTTTCTGTTCCTTGCTCCTCTGAAGGTTAGAAACAGATGTCTGATTCCCAGCCTACATGGCCAGCACAGCTCAGTTGCGCTCTTCGTTCTTGTCTGTTAGCTCTTCTATTGCCCCAGCGTGCTGCCTCCTTCCAGAGGATTTTCAGAGAGTAGCCATATTCCCTCTCAATCTTTGTTTCTCCAGGCTGAGCACAGTGAACTCGTAGAGACTTCTCTTATAAAACAGGCCTCCCACTACTCTGACCATCCTAGAAGCCCTCCTCTGTGCTTGTTCCAGCCCGCATCCAAGTTTTTGTCAAGAACTGCCTGGAGAATGGCAACTCCAACAGGATCTTGCCAGCGCACTGCACAGTGCCATTAAATGCTTCCCTGTCTGTGTTTGCTGGGAGTTCTGATACCTGCGGCTTGACATGTCCCTTTCCAGGAGGTAAGTCACACCAGTGGTTCTCCTTGCCTCATCCCTTGCCTACTGTGCCATGCCTGTGCTCCCAGCTCAGCTAAAAATATCCCATCTGACAGCGTACCGGAGTCTTTGCTGAAGTCTGGAAAATGGCATGCTGTGTGGGAACTCTCTCTTATCATTTGCTTCTCTCCCACAATTATCAGCAAAGTCTCTCAGTGTCTCTGTATTAATCCAACTCCCTTGTTACCTCGGTGTGTTTTGCAGGAGCATGCATCAAGCTCGGCGGTGCACCGGGGCCATCCATCAGCGAGTTCTGTGTTTACACAACTCCTAGCACAACGCTTTCCCCAAAAGCCTACAAACTCAGCCCGGGCCACATTTTTAAAGGTCCTGTCAAGTGCTAAGTGAGATTTCCAAGAGTAGTTTCCTCCTGACTTCTTGCTGGCGTCGGCACCTGCGAGCCAGTGGCGCTGTGCTTTGAAAGCAGAGGAGGGTGCGGTTAGTTGGCCACCAGCGCCTCTGGCTAACGCGTGCTCTCCGGTTTGGTGTTTTGTTTTGTGGTGAAGACTTCCAGGCTTCTGAGCACAGGCTCCTGCTTCCCTTGCCAAGGATGCTCTTACTGCATGGCAAACATTACTCTAGTTTGCGTGGGGGCCACCGGCTTTCACACAGCCTCTTTTCATTCCCCCCCTTGGTGTCCTCTCCCCACGTCAGAAACGTGGGGAGGCCAGACTTTTAATCCCATTCAGTGGGATGTGTTGGGCACAATGAAGTGATCGCTGCCTGCTGTAGCTGGCTCACCGTTTCACCCTCAATTGCTGATTTCCCTTTTCACCCACTTCAACTAAAAGGTGCTAATCACGCGGTGAGACACAACTTTCCTGCCCCAGAGCATCACTTCGGAGCCTTTTAGCTCTGGCTAAACTCATAGAGACCCCTGTGTCCCAAGCCCAATTCCAATTCCCGTGTAACAAATTCCCTGTTAAACCAACAGAAAACTCATTTACAAGTGGTTAGAATTCAGGCTGTTGAGGACAGCAGTCACTTCTGAGAAGTTACGCAGATCTGATGCAAAAACACAAAAATGCATCTTTACCACAGTGACTAACGGGGCCGAGAAGCTCGAGTTAATATTTATATTTGGCATTGAACCCTATGCACAAATACTGACTTTGGCTGGGTGTGTAGCGTCCTGCTTTGTTTTTAAACCCATGTATACGAGTCCAGGTGCATGGAAGTATCCTTGCGCTCTCGGCACCCCGGGTTTCGGAGCTCTTTCCCTGCTGCAGAGGCTGTATGGGGGATGCTCAGCTCGGGGTGGGAGAGCTGCCAGCGTGCCCCGAGCATCTCTGGCCAGCTGCAGAGGTGCGGGCTGGAGCTTTGGACCGGTGCCCGCTCTCCGAGCTGGAGCTCAGAAGCAGGAGCAGCTGCAGTGCTGCCGGGGCGAGGGAGGTGGCTCTGCGAGGGCGAGGGGCTGCTGCATCTCGGGTCATGCCTGGGAAGCGTCTGCAGCCAGCAGCTCTGTGCAAGACCTTTCTTTTTAAAATGCACGTGATGGGGGAAGGGGAGAGGTGGAAAGATGTGGATTAACAGGATCCTGTTGCAGTTGGGAGAGCTCTGAAGCAAGCAGTTGAACGTGGTACTGCCGAGGCAGTGGCATCTTCTGGATCCATGGGCAGGGATTTCTTCAGCTAGATTCACCACTAACACGGAGTCCAAAATATTTGGCTGGAATGAGTTCAGTTTTACAACTGGTGCCACAGATTTATGTGTGAGCTTAGAAATTTACTGCATTAACTTTTCAAATCAAGAGTGTTGGAGTTAATGAGAAGAAGTGCTAAATGACTTGCCCAAGGCTGCCTTGCGAGCGTGCGAGAGCCTGAACTCCATTAAAAATCGCCAGATGCTCAGCAGGGTACGCTGCCCACGTCATCGCGGCGACTTCTGAGGCAGGCAGGGTAATCCACGGTGCGAGCACCGTGGTGTGAAATAAACACCCTACCTGCACAGCTACAATTTAGGTTGCTTTAATTTCCGCAAATGGCTCTTCTCTTGGTGTCTGGAGGGGTTAAGAGGGAAGCGCTTCCCATGGGATGCAGCAGCTCTGGAGCTTCAGCTGGACCCGTCCGCAGTCACGGTGCAGCTCCAGGAACCATCCCAGCTCTGCCATCCGGCCGGTGAAGGTAGAGAGACCTAATTGCTACTTGAGGAGTGTTTAATAAACCGGGAATGATTACCTCCTGTTGGATGTACGTGATTAAATGAAGTCACACTGTCCAGAGGTTGCCAAGCTTTTACCATGTGACTTTGAAAACTTACTTGCTGAGGAAGGAAGGTTTCCAGGGGAATTGATAATAAAGGATGTAGTAGGTTTTTGGAAAGAAAACAACTTTTGCTATAAATACAGCAACCCCGAAACTTTTTGAGGAGATAAACCGCTTTCTAAAAATGTCCCATAGCTCCTTTGCATTTCCACAATGACTCGCTCTGTGCTTGCCATGGCCGTTGCTCTGTTTAACGCGGTAACAGAGAGCTAAGGTAAATAGCTGCAGCCTCCTCTTGCTGTAGCAGAAAATGGGAGGCAGGCAGTGCTTCTGAGTTGAAGTTTCAAGACTTTCTGCCTTTGCATGCTTCTTCCTGGGTTCTCCGCTGATGTTGTCCCCAAACACGTTATTGTTGTGCCCGTAAACATCGCTGCAGTGAAGTTCTGGTAGCAATTGCACAACGGGACTTTGTGCTCAGCATACCCCTGTGACTGCCGCTGAGTGACTGTTCCCACACAGATTCCTGAAGCAAACATTGCTGCTACAATCTAAAAGAGCAAAAATGTTTGGAAAACAGCAGATGCAATGGGAAAATGACACTTCCTACATGTGATAATTACACAACCTTAACTCTGCCCTCGGAGTATGTCTGCTTCTCGCCGTATTGTTTGGAAACTTGCATGGAGTACGAAAAAGTCATCTGAAGCCTTTGTCTGCACAAGCCACAGTTCAAGAAGTGAATGGAGATGCCAGCAAGGGTTAAGGTACCTGCGTGTGGACGTGGGGAACTGGGCACGGTGAGAGGATTACATGCAGCCCTTAAATATGGAGAGGTGACAGTCGGCACCACGTGGCTACTCACTGGGCACTGCTGGAGGGGGATAAAACCTCTGCCGGTGAAGAACTCCAGATCGCTAACGCTTTAAAGCACAGGACATGGTTATGCTTTTGTCCTGCCATGGTAAGAGCATATCCTGTCTTAAGTCCCTTACATTGGTTTGCTCTTTATGCTCTAGCATTTTTTTTTTAATTATTTTTTCCTTGTACTCTGCCAGGGATTAACTTTGTTCAGCCCGTCTTCATCCATTCCCTGCAGCCCTGCTCCCATCCTCCCTTTGCAGTCCGCAGGCTCCTTCCTGCCTGCGCTGTATTTCTTGTCTGGGGTGAAGTCTTTCCTCACTGGCAGGAGCTAACTGGGCTTTGTTGCCACTGAAAAAATGGGAAAATACAGTGGAAAAAAATGCCTGTCCTCCATGGCTTGCACTTGTACAGCTACAAAGAGTTGAACCAACTTTTGTCTTTATTCTTTGCTCTTTGTAAGTTAAGGGAAGGGGGGAAAAACATGTTCTGCGCCATGTCTGCTCTTGCTTGGATTGTAACAACATGAATACTTGGAACTCGCACAACCAGGAGCCACCCCGGGTCTTTCTCCAGCCGTTCACTCCTATCCTCTTGCTCCCATGTCCTCTCACACAGCTGCTGAGAGGTTTTCAGGGAGGGTGACAAGGGCTTGTCCTCGACCTGCCACCTCCAGCCACCCCAGGAGCGTTTCTCCAGGCCCATGGGGCAGGCATAGCACAGGCCTGGGGCCGAGCTTCTGGGGAAGAGCCACTCTTTGCCACCTCAGGAATTTCACAGACCCACGGCTTGTGTTTTCTGGTGAAGCGTGCTTATGGATCTGCAATGGATCGATGAGGATGTTGAAAGACTAGGGAAACGCTGTCAAAATGCCTTAAATTCAGAACAGCCTGTTTGGGTTGGCGACTTGACCCAAAGAGAGAAGGGAATCGATGAAGGCAGTTGTTGAGGTGCTGGTGAAGACAAAGGGGGCACGCACCCCAGGAACACGAAGCCCTGGGGTGAGCGGTGCCCCCTGCCCCTCAGGGCTGCCTGTGGGTGCTCTGCGGGCCACGTCCCGCTCCCCACAGGCAGGAGGAGGAATGCTCCGGCCTGCTTTCCTTCCCCGGACCCTCTGCCCCTTCCAGGGCCGGGGGAAGCGGCCCTACACCTCGCGGGGCCTTCCCGTCCCTCGGTGGGGCAGGGGCTGCATCCCCCTGCTGCGGGCCCCGGGCTGGGGACGCCTCCACCATCAGCCCCGAGCCTCTCGGGGGGACGGGCGGGCGGGGAGCGGTCCTGGGGGGAACGAGGGAAGGGAAAAGAAAGGAAGGGAAGGGGTCGCCTCCGGCTCAAAGAAACCTCCCCGCCGGTGGGGTCCCGTCGCGGGGGGGTGGTTGGTGAACCCCCCCCTCCCCAAACCCGAGGGGCACAGCCCCGGCTCCGCAACCCCCCGGGGCTCCCCGCCGGCCTCTCCCCGGCCCGGGGGTGGGACCCCGCGGCGAGGGGGGCGCCCCCCGCTCCGCTCCGCTCCGCTCCCCGCCGGGGCTGGCGGCGGGGCCGCCCCCATTGGCCGCGGCGCGGCGGCGAGCTCCGCCCGCCGGAGCGGCGCGGGGAGGAGGAGGAGGAGGAGGAGGAGGGAGAGAGAAGGAGAGGGAGGGAGGGCGCCGGGCTGCGCTGCTAGTCTGGAGCGGAGCCTGGCAGCGGCAGGAGCGGCGGCGGCGGCGCGGGGGTGAGGAGCAGCCGGAGCCCGCTGGCCGCAGGCAGCCCCGTCGCCCTCCCCTCCACCCGCCCGCCCTCCCCCTCGCGGCTTTCTTTGTGCGCAGGGCAGGGGCGGCCCCGATCCATGGTCATGGGCGACAAGAAGAGCCCGACCAGGTGAGAGCGGCGGTGGGGCGGCCGGGGCTGGGATGGTTGGCGAGAGGGGGGAGAGAGAGAGAAAGAGAGTCGGGGTAGGGGCCCCTAAGATGGAGGTGAGCGCGGGGAGGGGGCGGCGGGCCGGCGCTGCCGGGCGGGGGCCGGCGGCTCGGGGGTAGGCCCCTGGCTGGCAGCGGTGTGCGTGCGCTCCGCCGCGGGCGGGCGGCGGCGAGGGGGCGCCTAAGATGGAGGGAGGGCGGGCGGGAGGAGAGGCGGGGGGCCGCCGCGCCGCCCCGCCAGGTGGGCCAACTCCGCGCCGCCCCGGCCCCGCGGGGTGGCTGCGGGCTCCGAGGGAGGCTCCTAAGATGGAGGGGAGCGTGGAAGGGCAGCGGCGGGAGGAGGAGGAGGTGGTGGAGGAGGAGGAGGAGAAGTGTTCGTGCCTCCCCGCCGCCGGTGCCAGGGCTGCTGTGGTGTGAGAGCAGCCATGGCGGCTCCGCTCGCACACGCACTCCCGCCCCGCACACTCACTTCTCCCAGACAAAGGGAGATTTAACAAGGTGGAGGCGGCGGGCGGGTGCCGAACACGCCTCCCGGCCTTCAAACTCTTCGCCGCCCGCCCCTCCGAAAAAGGAGGGCGAGGGGGAGACGGCCCCCGCCCCGACGGCGCTGCCCCCGCCCCGACGGAGGCGCCCCCGGGGCCGGGGGGCGAGGGGGGCCCGGCCCGGCTCGGCTCGGCCCGGCCCGGCTCGGTAGGGCCCGGCCTGGCCCTCGGGGGGGGGGGTGGTCGGGGCACGGCGCAGCCTCTGCGGGCCCCCGAGGGGCTCCGGCGACCCCCGGGGTGTGTGGGGGAGCGGAGAGGGCAGGAGAAGGCGCTGGGCTGGAGGGCTGTGTAATATGGTTTCTAATGTGTGTGTTTTCCTTCTCTCCTCCTCCCCTCTCTCTCCTCCTCCTGCTTCTTTTCTCCTCCTCCCCAAACACACGCATACACACACACACACACTTTCCCTCTCCCTCCTCAAGGCCAAAAAGGCAAGCCAAACCTGCAGCCGACGAAGGCTTTTGGGATTGTAGCGTGTGCACCTTTCGGAACAGCGCCGAAGCCTTCAAATGCAGCATCTGCGATGTCAGGAAAGGCACCTCCACAAGGTAATGCCCACCTTTAACCGCGGCTCTCAGCCCTGCCTTTGGTTACGCTGACTTGTTGATTTCTGCCGTTTTCCAGATCCCCGTTGTTCGTGCCCTCCCCCCCCCCCTTCCCTGAGATGTAGTCCCGGCTGTCCCCGTTTTAAAATATTGTGGTCTTTAAAAATTCTCTTTCAAGCGCTTAATTAGACCTGGAAAACGTGCTTCATGACTGTGGCAGCGACCTGAATCTTTTTGTTGTTCCGTGCTTTTCTGTTGCTATTGTGAGAAAGACTTCTTAAAGCTCTGCAGGCAGCCCCAAATGTTCGGGCTGTGTTTTGGGGCCGATGGTTTTCTGTGTTTTGGGGAGAGATCTACCTGTGTTTTCCCCAGGAGTAAAAAAATAACTGACGATTAGGGAGTGAGAAGGGAAGCAGCTGAAACCAAGGATGCCACAAGAACAACAACTCCCTTCCTGAGATGTTGATCTCTCTGTCTGTTGTCATCTCAAAGGAATCGGCTTTCGTGGGAATGGTGCAGATTGCTGAAAGCTTTAGCTGTCAGTTCTCTCTGATTGCCTTATGCTGAGTAACTGGAAGTCTTTGAGAGGTTGTGCAGCTGGCACACAGTGGCAAATTTAATTCCTAAAAACCCAAAATTGCACTTCTGCCATTTAATTGGTTCAGAAAGTTGGTTCTGGAAATACCAGTTGGTGCTGAAATAGGCACGCGGTGGTCTGCTTTTTTTCTTTCTTCTGATTTATTCTACGATGTTGTCTTCTGATTTGCTTTTTGTAAATGTTGTATGGCCCAAATTTGAGTTCACGTTACTCTTAACCGTCAAGGAAGCGGTCTGTAAGACCTGCATTGTGAAAGGTGTCATTTTTGTTCTTGGAAAGTGCGTTGAGATGCCCTCATGGGCGGGCTGTTCTCGTGGCTTGGGTGTCTCGATTTGATTGACAAAGGAGGTTAAAGTGTTTTTGGTTAGTTACAGTTCACACTGTACTTTAAACAATGTGAAATGCCTACATTTTTAATGGGGAGCATGCTTTTGGGCCATGGAAGCTCTCTGAGTTACAGCCATGGAGTTGTAGCATTTCGCTGTGTGTTTCACTATGCATGTTGATTATAAGTATCCCTACACATTTTACAGAATATGCTTAGGTGTTGAACTTAACTATGCTATTTAAAATTGTTTTACATCATTGAATAAGGTCTGGGCTTTCGGGACTGTAGCGTTCCGTACGCGTGTAGATCTGATTCTTCACCGGCTTTGTTCAATCTTGTTTTGTCATGCAACTAAACCTTCAAAGCGTGCCTGATTTCTGTGGGTTTCTGTTGTCTTGGCTTCCCCATTGATTCAGGTAAAACACGTTGATCCTGCAGTTGTCTGGTATTTAACTGCGCTGCTACGGCACAGTGCAGCCTTGCAGCCGCTGAAAGTTCTCACAGCATAATGTCGAGCATGTGCACGAGTGTTTGGAGGAGGAGAGACTTAATGAGATGTAGGAGTCCACATGGATTGTATCTGCTATCGTACCAGATCATTTTCATTTGGCCACCATACTGACATTCATGTTGAGAGCAGAAGGCTTTTTTTTTTTTTCCTCCCTTTTTTTTATTTTTTAATGAGAAGTTTCAAAAGGTTTGTTGAGATAGTAAGATGTTTTTCTTCTAAAGGGCCCTTAAAAGGGATAGCAATTGATTTCAGGTTAAGAACTGTAGCCTTTCTTGCCAGATGTGATCCTCATGTCTAGAACGTTGTACTTCTGCTTAGCTTTTAATAGACTCTTATGAATGGCTTCTAATTTTAATTCATTAAATTCATCAGCTTTCTATTCATTTTTGCTGCTTTTTAAATTGCTTTTGTTTGTGGAGTTTGAGAAAAGTATTCTAAATATTCAATGGACCATCATGTCGTCTTGCATATTTATGTGATTTGTGAATAAATCTAACCGAAAGCAGGAGGGGCTGAACGTGGAGTGAACTCGGTGTGTTGAGAAGACCTGGGAGGTCAGGGCTCGTTGTGGTATTGCTCTGAGTGTTACAGTTTGTGAGGTATGAGGCAATGGCTGGGAAATTCATCAGAAATTTTTAATAAGCCACTGGTGGAAGAAAAACTAGTGAGTTATGATTGATAATTTAGTACTTAAAACATGAGATGAGCTTGACCTTTAAGTTGTAATTTGACGAGTTGATGACACCTATCCCCACTTAAAACCACCGTGCTTCATTAGGGCTGGCTTTGGTAACACTTAACAGAAACTTACCAAACTCTCCTTAAAAAAACATAACAAAAACCAACTCAACAGAGTAGCGAAAGAAGGACATTGTAGATGTGATGATGCAAGTGGTTTTCATCAAATTGTAGTGGGAAATAACAGTATGCTCAGTATTTTAATGAGATCTCGTATGACCTACATCCCCCCCCGTGAAGTCGGTTATTTGCTGTAGAATTTACTTTGGCGGACAAATATTCTCCTGTTTGAGAACTCGTTAGGCCGTTAGCTAATTCTTACTGCGCGTGTGTTTTTTCAGACTTGATACAATCTTTGTGTGGTGTGTGTGGGAGGGGTGGCTGGCAGCCTGCAGAATTCTTACTTTCTCCGATCCAACCATCCCCTCTCCATAGGCTCTCATAAAAGGAGCTTTAGCTACGTACAGTAACTCCTGGAGCTGATGTACCAAATGAAATCACTGTAGATGCTAAACAGTTAAGCTGCACCTGAATGCTTTTTCAAGGGACTGTTTGTAAATATTTCAGACTTAAAAAAAAAAAAAAAAAGTCAAATCCATCTCAAGAGAATTGAGAGTTTTCAGGCAAAGATTATATTAAACCTGTAGTACTTGAACACTGAATTTGTTACATGCCACCAGCACGCTTTCCCAACTCTGTCCTTGCTTTTTTATGGTTAAACTTAATTTCTCTGTACTTAGGTGAGTATATCGAGTATGGAACATCTTGAGTTTTCCTTAAGTTTTCCTCTCAGAGGCTGACAGCAAAGGTGCAAGCTGTGTTCAGCACATCCAGTTCAGCGAGATGACAACTTAATTGGCTAGCTTGGGAATGAATGATGGTAATGTGCTTGCTGGGGTTTGCAATAATTTTCTTTCCTGGAGGTTTTTGTATTGGTGTAATGGCTCAGGGAACTGGTGCTAGTCACTGCTTCCACTCGTGTCCTTTGGCTGTCCTGGTGGTTTGCTCTGCGAGAGCCCCGTCAGTTCCTGAACACAGAGGAAGACTTGAATTAAAACTTCTGCTGGGAGTTTTGCTCCACAAACACGCATTCCCTTCCAATACCCATTACTGCTTCAAACATGGAAAGAAAGTTTACTTTGGATTTCCTGAGAATGCTGGGGCAGAATTTGGCCTTGCATTTCCTATTAAGGGGAGTCGTAGGTTCCTTTGTGAGACCGTCTCCCTGTTTCCATTTATTTTTCTTTATGGTATTCTTGCTCCTCTTCCCTGTTCTTTCTCTTCTGGCTCACATATGTTGTGTTCCTATGCACTTGTAGCTTTCTCTCTCCTCCAAGGCATGGCTGTGCAGAATGTCTCTGTGTACTTTAAAAGCATCGTCATGAAGCAGATTATTCCCCCTTCCCTGTGATTTCTCACAGGTAGTTATTTTCTGCAGTTTTCCATTTGGTTAAACGGCGGTGCGAGGTGGCGGAGCTTCTCTGATGGTGGGTTTTGTCTAACGTGAGGATAAGCACTTGGTTATCTGAGCTTTGTGTCCTTTATAGTGAAGAAACACACTGAAAGTAGTCACCAGAAGGTGTGAGAGCAGCAATTAGATACCTGATGTGCAAATTAAGAAGAAAAAAAGGGGACTTTTTAATAGAAAAATAATAAATTGTAGCATACATGTCCTCTGGAAGGCATACACTTAGTAATAAGCATTTCTGTTGTATTTGTTGCTAATATCTGTATACCCAACGTGCATGATTCGGAGGTTGCATGGGGAGATGAACGTGTATTTCATTGTGGAGTGCTCAAGGAGTAAGCATCCGTAGTGTTTCACTCTTCTGCCATACTTTTGAGGGGAGGCCAAGCAGCCTAACTTTAAAATGCATTTTGTTTTGTGTGGAGCAGGTGCCTTGGATGCTGGTCTTCCTTCAGTCCTTCAGAAAATTCCTTTGCACGTCTGCAGTATCTAAGCTAGCACCTTGAAGGACATCAGCTGCTCTCCATGTCACCAGTGCAAGTGCTCTTGTTCTGTACCCAGGCCGGGCTGACCAGAATAGACACCAGATAGTCCTGCTATGCCTGGAATGAGGAATCAGGCTTACGAGCCCAGCCTCTGCAGAGCTAAGATGTGCCCTGCTTATTTGCCATCTATTAGCGGGACCCTTCTAAAAATACGTGCTGGTGTGTCGCTGTGGTGTGGATTAGAAGCAAAGTGGTTTTCATTCAGTTCTTTAAAGTTAAGTATCTTTCACCTGCGTTAGGCGGGGTTTTATTTTTGCCTCAGGGCTGTCTTTTTGAGTGGGCTTTATCTATAAAAATGGAGTAGGGACTTGTAGAAAGAGCTGTTGGGGAAGGGAAGTTGGTGCTCTTCTCTAGAATATCAGCTTTACCTATTGGCCATTTCAGACCATGTGTAAATCATCTCTGCTTTTCCCGTTGGAGTTAAATGGCAGCTGTAAGGGAGTGGAGCGAGGTCTGTCCCAGCCTGGAGCCGTGCGAGTGCCCCGTGGGCCATCTGGGTCTGGAGGCTGAGTCTGCTCGGGGACAGCTCGGTTGGTAACGGATGAGAGCAACATAATCATGCCTCGGTCACTTGGAGTGCTGGGATTCACAATACACGTTTGCTACATGTTTGACCGCGTGTAGGGAGCTCTTCAGACCACGGTTTTGTTGCATCTTGTTTAGCAGTGCTGTGTAAAACGAATTGGCTCTTACTCTCTGAATTTGTAGATGAAGAGTACTTTCGCTAAGTTTGGCAAACCCACTGTGGCACGGGAGCTAAGAATAGGAGCCTTCTGCGAATCTTACACGCAATGAGCCCTTCACAAGCAGAAAATGCCGATTGTTCCCTGCAAGACCTGAATTCTGAGGCTGTGCTTTGACGATACACTGTTTGACTTCATGACTTACATCGTCAGACCCGAAATGCATCAGCCATGAGCCATTATAAGCTGTCTGCTGGTACAGATTCATGGTACGCTTTTCTAACCAGCATAGCCTTAGTCTGTAAGACTTCATCTGAGCGGATGAAGCTATTCAGCTTCAGATCTGGTATTATCTGTCATACTGGTGCAGGCAGAAAGCTGGCATAGGATCAGTCTCTTGTGCTTTGGCTGCTGGAAGGAGTACGAGTTGTGTCCTCATTTGCTCTTTGCTGGTGTTTGGGTCTGGCATTGATGATCTCATTACCACAAACGTAGTGTTTTTCTCTCTTGGGCCTCAGCACCTCTGGGGAATCGTTCTGAGCAGGGAGGATCCTCTGCATTGATGTGGAGTGTCTTGGGATGGCTCCTAGCTCTAGTTTCCAGCTTTGGGTACCTGAAATGCTGTAGGTGACGAGCATAGCAGCTGCTGTGTTGGCTGCTGTGGCTCTTCTACCGCTTTTTGGTCCTGAAGATGGTGGTAAGGAATACTAACTGTACCTGTTGTGGTCCTTTTGTACTAGGGAAAGAAAAAAACATGTCTAATAGCATAGTAAAATGCTCAGTCTGAATAAGGTGTATTGTAGGTTACATGTTTGGGTTAAATGATCGCAGGTGGTAGGATTTAAAGCTCCGTCCCGTGTTTCCACTGGAGACAGTCTAAAGGTCTAATTGATAAACCGCGGCGCCGAGTGTGTTAATCTGTCATCGATAGTATGCAGCGTGGATATTATTCATTTTCTCCTTCCTCCATGGACTGCTTTTTTTGGAGACAGGAATCTAAATCAAAGTATGCATGCGCGTGTGGGAGGAGAGGGCACGCAACTTTCTCCCGGAGCCGAGAACAGACATCGCATCCAGTGGGACGCGGGCCTCGCTCTCCGCAGGTCCTCGCGCAGGACTCGTGGGCCGAGGAATGCAGCGTGGCTTTCTCTGCGTGCCTGTCTCCAACCCACCGGATTGTTTCGTGCTCCCGGCAGCTGGCTGTGGAAAGGCTGGTCCAGCTGCGGGATCGGCGTGTGTCTTGTGCCCTGGTGCAGGTTCATCAAAGAGCTGGGACCTCGTACGACCTGGGAATAGGAACGTTTTTGTACAGCGTCGCCCTGAGGAGTAGCTGCAAGGAGAGAAGTGGTGGATGCGAGGAGCAGTTCTCTGTGGACATCCTTGGCTCGTGCACGATCTTGCCTTTCTGTCGTGTGCTGCATATTAACATTCCCCAACAACCCCGAGTGCTGTGGGGCTCTGTTTTGGCTGAATTATTAGGTCTCTGAAAACAATGCCTGTGACCTGAGACCCCGGAGGGATGAAAGGTGTCAGGGAATGCGCTGTGGGCCAGATGAATTATTCGGGTTGTCTCTATCCAGACTTTGTGCTCGGGTACCTCTGCCGTAACTCCGGGCCGGTTTGCTGCTGGTTATGAATCAGGTGTCACTTGTACTCCGGCTACTGCAAGGCCCCCTCTGCTTCAGGACTGTGAATTACACAGCTTCGCTGGTGTAGCTTCTGCTCCTTTCCTCCCTGCCTCAGCAGACCTGCAGGAGCAGGCTTCTTCCAGGGTCCCTGAGTGAGAATCAAAGCAGTTCGTGTTGCTTGTGGGAAGTCCTGCCTGCACGCAACGGTGGCAGCAGGGTAAAAATAGGATTTGCGGCGTGCTCCTGTGTTCGTTGGGTGGAGGACGCAATCTCAGTGTTCTTTGTTACGTGTGCGTCTTCTTGTCTGTGTAATTCTTCCCACCAGGAAACCCACTGACCTATTTTGTGGGCTTTCAGAGGGTTCTGTAGGTTAGTGGGTTTTAATTCCACAATGTAGGTCACTTGCAAGGTGTGCTGGAGTTTCGTAACACGCAGCTCTGACCTGAAATAAGACTCTCACAAACTACAGACGTGCCTGCGTCTCTTTGTGCTCTCCTTCTTCCCAAGGCAAAAGGAGAAATTTGGGGATTTCTGCTCAAATATTCATATCCTGACTCTACATCCCTACCGTAAGCAGATGTCCAGGATTAGATGGTGTAACAGAAATAAAGTGAAAATGCCTGATTTGCTTATGTAAGTCCCCTTTGCAGGTTACGTCCGCTATCTACAGGGATTTTCCTGTATATCAACCACAGCTCGATTCACTCTTTTCCGTTATGTCTGGAGGTATGACCAAATCCTCAGCACTGTTCTTCCCATAAGCCATCTATTAATTAGGAACGTGTTCTTTGGAGAAGACTGCTAATGGGTACGGCAACAAATTCACTGTCTGTTAAGCACTGGGAAGATTGTAATTCTGAGTGGCTCAACTAAAAGGAGGAAAAGTGTCACTTCTTGCTGGCCCAGAGTGTTTTGTTCGGCTGCTCGCTAACTTGGTATCTTCAGAGAGCTGGATTTTAACTGCTTAAAAGAGACAAAACCAACTGGATAAAATCGGACCATGTTTGATAGTGTTCTACTATTGAAGGTGCTGCCCGTCTTTCTGAAAGTGAAAAGTAGACCCACAGTTAACATTCTGTTAATAAGCAGTGCTGGAATTAGGTGAGGAAAAGGGGTTGTACGGATCTGAAGTTCAGATCCTGAAACCAGGAGGCCTGATTTTGAGAAGTGTGGTGTCTTGCTTGGGACGCTGTGACTGCGGAGTAACAGTCTGTGCTGTGAGGATCAGAATAGGAAAATGTGCAATTACGTCCCACAGCAGAAGTCTTCTAATTTTTAAATCGATTTTAACTTTGGCTGATGCACAGTTTGAACCCGCATTGTCGAGCACTTTGCTGAGAGCTGGGCTGTTCCGTGTTGAAGTTCGCACAGCGTGTGCTTTTTGTCAGCTGTGATACGGAGGCGCAAGCTTCCAGAAGTACAGCTTAATGCTTGGGTATCTCCAGGAGTTCCAGGAACTTCAGCTTGAGGATCTTATCAGACTCGTTGGAGTCCCTGTAGGGGTAAGCGAGGAATAAATATTTAGATGTGTTTTCTGCAGCAGATTGTTCGTTGGGATTTCAGAGTTATGATGGATTGCTGGTAACGTGCAGAGGTGCTAAGTGAGACAAAATGTCTTGCCTGAGATAAAACTGCCTACTTCAGATTTATATTGTTGAGCAGACAAATGCGAGACTGATTATAATCAGGAATTTTTCCTGAACTAAATTATTTCTGTGCAGGTGGAGCGATGTCTGGGTAATTCGTGTGCGATTTAACATAGGCAAATTGCAAGAGTGGACCTACGATGTGGGAGGGCTGTATTGGAAAGTCGATCAGGACACTGCTGGGCTCAGGTTGGATGGGGTTTAGTGCCCATGTCCTGCATAAGGAATGTGCAGCACTTCTGAAATCACAGGGGTAGTTCCTAATTGAATAGATCCCTCCTTTTCTTTTTTTTCCACGTTATGATCAATGCAGTAGATAAATGAGAAAGATCTGCATGTGCTCACTTCTGTTTGCAGGTGTCAGTGGGGATAATACCGCATTAGTGTCATGTGAGCCTGCGTACAAGGAGCTGGAACTCACCTCTTAGCAAACCAGGTAGCTAAATACCCTCAAGGTTCCCTTCTTTAATCTGCATGGCTGTGTTTCAGCTTGACCAAGTAAATTATGCCTAGAGTAGGTGTTTCATTCCTCTTTTTACAAACAAACAAAAAACCCAGCACCGCCAAAAGACCTGGATTAGCACAAGGACGTAAATCTTTTTTGTCCTGGCTGCACAAAGCATACATATATATGTTGGGGTTGCTGGAATCGTGTGTTTCTGCGGAGACATTTGGCTCTGATTGTGTGCCTTGGAGCTTTTATTCTGAAAGCGCTTCCCCTGTTTTCCCGAAGTGGTGCGAGCACTTTCTCTTCCCGAGCTGAGATTTCAATAAAGGAGGCAATACATTGATGGACGATGGCCCCGTGATGGAGTCAATCAGCCAGCGCAGTCATTTGTCTCCTGGGGATAGCAGGGTAGAGCACATCATTAGCATCGGCAGGAGAGGCTTTCCTCTGCGATGCTAATCCAGCGAGGAGCTGGCTGGTGCCTGTTTGCTGCTATTACCGAGTTATTACAGGTGCCGTATGGAGAAGGGAGGGGAAACGGAGCCGTTGCCAGTTGTTACCTGCAGCAGGCATGGGTGCGTGGATCGACTTCACGAAAATATTAAATACGCTTTATGAAATGTTTCCAGTTCAGCGTGTTATTAGCTATAGGGAAACCTACGGCAGGTAAAACTCTGTCGTAAAAATTGAGACTTATTTTGGAGGAATTACGTGCATTTTGTTGTTTTTACACAGCTGTTCTGAAGGAACTGTAGGACTGGGGTTCTGCTGTTGTCTAAGAAGTGAGGTATCGAAGGTGCGTGGATAGGCTGCGGAGTTGTGCTGTGGGTGCTCCTGGGGCAGTGCTGACCGCTGAGCTGCTCCCCCATGGCTCCTGCTGGGGCTCCTGGCTCTCAGCAGCATAAAGGCTGAATCAGGGATGCTCACTGGGGCCAGCCCAGGCTTTCCTGAGGCACAGGAGCTGTCCCCAGCTGTGGCAGGTGTCTGCAGGGAGCTGCTCACCTCCGCGAGCACAGGAGTGCCTGGGGTAACTCCGGTGCGATTTCAGGGCTGGGCGTCTTGCTTGAGTAGTGCCTGGGTGTCCAGAGCTGTTGAATTGCCACGTGACACAAAATGAAACCGAAATTGGCAGGAATGGTGGCAGCAGGCATGGCTGAGCCCGGTGTTCAGAGCAGGGAGGGCAAGGCGAGGCAGCTGGGTCCTGCTTCTTATCCCCTTTAGCTCCCGGTCACGTCGCAGCTAGGTGATGGCGTGCTTTGCCTTACCTGCCTGTCGAGCAGATGTAATTGTGACAACTCCCCCCGCATGCGGCTTACAGGAGGCGAAGTCAATTTTTGGAAAATGCTTCAACATCCTGAAACGTTTTTGCAAGAACTGCACATGGAATCAGACTTTGAAACAAGTCATCTGATTTCTAAACGGCATAGAGATGGTCGTTCCAACCAAGAGCAGGTGCAGCAAGAAAGCGAGTGAGGATACAGCAGCGAAGTGATTCCTGGAATGAGGCGGGCAGGCTTTGTCCACTGCTTCTGCCTCGTAAACGGTGACGTCTTCGCTCCTTGGCTCCGGTGAAACCTCCCAGCTGCCTTCTGCACGGCGACCAGAGGCACGGTGAGTTGCATAACTTCACATGCGGGCTAGCAGAGCGAGGAGCACTCAGCTGTGGGTGTAGGAATATCGCACTCTGGGAGCAATTAAGAGTCATTAACTCCAAGTACTCGTTAGCGGATGTGACGCAAGTGAGTTGCAAGTTGCTCAACTTCTGAGGTCAAGATGAGCTCGCGCATCTCCGGTGAGTGTGGTTAGTGCCCCTGGGACGGGGGCTGTCCGCAGGGACAGGCTGACACCAGGGCTCAAACTGCGAAACCCTGAGGTTCCTCACATGAGTTACGTGGAAGGGCGGCTTCACAGCACCTCTGGGAGCTGGGACCACGCATGTGCATTGAGAAGTGCAGACCCCTGGGTTCCTAGCTTGTCTCTTGTGTTGAGGTGTCCTGGGAATTCACACCGCTGCGCCAGGACCTGCTGTTACTCAACCAGCCTGCAAGGAAGTGATAGTGAAACTGCGTAATAAACAACAGCCTCCTTACCTGGATGAAGAGGATGACGTTTTTTTCCCAATTACAAATTAGCCAACAATGAACAGAGTGGTAGAGCATCACGCCTACTCTGTAAATGCATAGGAGATGGCACCTTAATATTCAGTGTCTGCATTTATAACAATTTAAACGTGAGGACGGTCTCACCACCTGTGCTTGGAAGACTCGTGCTTGTGCCAGATGTCAGCCAAGGAAAGCAGGCCATAATCAAGTACACGTTATGTTTCTCTGCCACTTCTCAGATCTTTTCCTAATGTGTAGGGATAACACCTAGCAGTACCTGGGTTTTGTTTCCATCTCTTTAGTTTTTCCCCTCTTGCCTTTTTTTGCGCTGTAAACCAGGCGCTCTGAACTCAAAGTTAGGAGGTTGTACAGCTGTGTACTGCGCTTGCTTGTTTCTAAAAGCCTGTCGCAAGCATGAGTGGCTTTTTTTTTAATGTGAAGGTATTCAGCATAAGGAACGTGCTTATTTAGTCATGGGTGTGGGAATCCAGAGGGCTGCTCTGAAATTAGTTTAATAACAGTTGGTGGCTTTATTTCTGAACGTGCTAGCATTTGAAACTTTGCCGTGGTTCGGCAGGTAGCTGACACATGCGGAGAACGTGACCTTTTGTTGTTCACATGGGATTTTTCTGAATCACGTCCAGGGGCTGCAGAAGCGAGGGCAGCACTTGGCTGTCGGCTGCAGGAGCTGGGTCAGGAGTCTGGGATGGGCACGCTGAGAAGAATGGGAGTAAGATGACATTAAACTTAAGCAAGATCACAAAAAATAACTGCGTTTTTTCCAGGACTATTTTTTTATTTTTCTAGAGAGTGCTTTTTAATAGATAAAAAAGAATTGAGAAACGAATTGTATTGTATAAAGCCCCAAATGAGGCTCTGGGGAGGAGTTCTGTGCCCGTCTGAGCAGAGAACTCCTTCAGACTTCTCATTGCTCTCCTTGTCCTGGTAGTCTCTGAAGTTAGGACAGTGCTGAGACTGCTAAAACTTTGTCTTTTTAAATTTAAATACATGTCATAGGTAGCAATCGAACCCAACCCAGATGATTTCTTGTTACTAAGTGTAAGAAAACAAAATACACGTTCCCTTATATTCACGAAATAAGGCACGGTCCTGGTTCCTGATGAGTCTCATCTGTCAAAAGCTTCTTATTTCTGCTGCCAACTGAGTAAAGCTCTTGGGTTTTGATCTTAATGTATGAAGACCATATTCCTTCTGAGTTGTATCCATGCCTTTCCTCATTCAGGTGGCAGGTGAGCGGTAGGTATGAGCAGACTACCAGCAGCACGCTGCTTTTCCTTCTCCTTCCTTTATCTTCAGTAGCTCAAAGCAAAGCTCCTCCTGGCAGAATTTCTGGCTCAAGGCGGAAAAAAAGTTTTCTTACCAGTTCTGAACTGCCGGGGCTATTGTGTTTTTTGAGATCCTATTCATCTCTTCACAAAAGTTTTACAAGTACATCTTGAATCATGCATAGCCTGAAGAATATCCCGGGGGTAGGGTGGCACAAATAGCTGTTTGCTCGGGCTGCTCTGGTGTGTGGCTTGTGTCGTGCTGAGTGGCCGGGCAGGACTGATGTTCATTTAGTGCTGTGCTAAGAGTTCTCCCAGTCTGAAGCTGGGCATTTATCTTAGTAAAGCTTGGTGTGCTGTTAAGCAAGACCATGCAAATATTTTTTGACTTCAGCTTTTAGTTTGGGAAAAGGTTGTGGGTCTGTCACCTTTCAAAAACCGGGCAGTTACACCCGCTGCAGTCTTACAAGTCAAATGAAATCCTATTGTAAGGAAAACACTTTCTGGTTAATTATTACATTAGTTAATATGTAATTTTCTATCTCACTAGTTTTCTGAAAAAAACCCATCTCGTGTATTCAGCGGTTGTTAGCAGGGAGAGCAAAAATGTGAGCCATGTATCAACATTGTTTTTATTAAAAATAAACTTAGCTTTTTGTACTGCAGCAAAATAAATTCTTGTGCTCAAAACATGCAGCAAAAGCAGTCCCATGAAAATCAATTAGAATAATAGAGTACAGCCATTGCAAAATATCATTACAATAGTTAAGTAATTATCCCACTGCATGACTTAGCAAGAGGGATAAATAATGCATGCAGAATTGCGCCGGAGCTTGCGAGGGAGCTTGGTGCTGGCAGAGGGGATGGAAAGGGCAGACAGAGAGCTCCCAAGGGAGGGGGCTGCTGGGTCCAGTGGGTGCTGATGATTGAGATCTTGTAGTGCCTGTGATGAGTAAGATACAGAAGAGACACGATTTTCTGTGTTTCTTACTGGTTTTGAGATAACCTTTAGGAGGAAGTCTTCCTTTGCTGTGTTAACTTGGTGTGTCGGTGTGGCGTCTTGGAGAAAAAAGTGCATTCAAAAAAAAGAAAAGTAGTATGAAGTTTCATTTCAGAGTAGTTTTAGCTCAGAATATGTTGAGGATTTATCTGGTGAGTGTGCTTTGCGACAGCTCTCTGGCCTGGAAAGAAGGAACGAAGCAGTGCCTGCAGGAGCAGAGCAGAACCAGCGTGGTGCCGCGGTGCTGAGCAGGTCATGGGGATGCTGAGCTGTGGAAGGAGAGCATGGGCAGGATCAGTGGAGCCAGCAACCTGCAGGAGTCGGCTTCACTTCTCCTGGAAGGTAGTGAAAGGTAGAAACCCCTGCAAGGGCAGCATTGGGGTGCAGATGGCCACCAGCTGGCCCAACTCTGTGTCATCGGGGCGAGCAGTTGCCTTCAGCTGCTAGCTTTCCTTCTCTTTGTTTCACCTGGTGAAGCTGTGGGGCTGGTCAGCAGGATCACTAGCTGTTTTTTTCAGCCTTATTCCAGATCTGATGAGGGTTTTGATTTTTTTTTTCTTTTTTTTTTTTTTTCTTCCTTTTGTTTGGAACTGAATACTGCGAACCTGTCAGTTGCTGTCAGAGAACCGTACTTGGGGTTGTTAAACTACTGGAAGCAGCTTGAACCACTGCAGATGAATTATGCTGAACAACAGTATAATTAATGGTTATATTATATAATGTCATCCGCAAGCTGATAAAAATAGCAGGTAAGGTGAAAAGAAATGTCCTCCTGAGGGAAATCATCCTTACGGCCCCATGCAGTTCCCGCACAGCCCCCGCACACGGCATTTCTTCCTGGGGCTGTTAGGGTTTCAGGGCAGGATGTGGTCCCACCTATGTGATCTTTTAGCTTCTGCTGTTCCAGGAAAAGGCATGTGAACAAGACCAGCCACCGCACGTGGCTTTTTGTGAAGCTGACAAAGACTTTGGTGGTATTGACAGAGGTATTGTGGCTACTCTGCAGGAAACGGAGCTACCAGGACAGATTTTTTTGCTGTTATGTTGGTTCCATCACGATACGTGTGGTAGCAGCTTCTTGTGCGTTTCCCCTTCCTCTCTTTGATACCTTTCCCACCAGCACGGGATCAAACCAAGAACCCTGCCCGCTTGACACTTGTTGGATCTATTTATTGCTTTTGTAATTGCAGAAATCTTCCACTATTGTGTAATTACGGATACGACGTGAAACAAATCTTCAGGTTGAGATTCATCGGCGTTTTTGTGGTTGCGTTTTGAATAGAAACGTCAGGGAAATTGTACAATGTGCTGTGCGTTACTGGTAGAGCTGCACCACTTGTGTTGTGGGGGAAGCCAAAATGGTTATTGAGACTTCCAAAGTAGCTGCTGTTCTGTGGTGAGCTCAGACCTGCTGGGGAAAGCTACATATTGCAGCTGGGCAACAAATGAGACTGTGCCTGAGGGGTGCCTGGTCGGTGTCGGACTGGTGTGTGATGCTTTCAGGTTAGCAGTATTTACTTCTGTGGCTGTCCAGGGGACACAGATCAAAATTCTGAGTTGCCGCTGTAATTCTGAACGAGTTTGGTGACAGATTAACACAATTATTCCACTTGCTGACTTCAGTTGTCTGAACCGTTCTCCAACACTTTAAAATAATTTTTTCTCCTTAAAGAAAAAAGGTGGGACGTACGCTGGTAGGTAACTCGATAAAGGTTTTGAAAAACGGCACTTTATCAAATGTATCGATTGATTATTCACAAAGTGATTCCCGTGCCTAAAAAGAGCAACTTTCTATTAAAATGTGCTACTGCTGCGAAGCACGTCTGAGACTGCCCGCCCTCCAGTTTCGCATCTACAGGATTCCCCGGGTGTTAGTTTGTTCAATATTCACTGCCACTGACCTTGGATAATTAAGAAGAAAGTCTGCTGTTCAGAGGAGATAAATGCAGCTTATGTTTGGGACGTGGCTGATTAGCTCAGCTGGGAAAGCGTAATTTCTGCGGGCCCTGGCAGGATGGATGCTGCCTCTGCAGAACTCGGCGTCCCTCCCTCCTCTGCTCCCCGACACGGCGTGAAGATGCTGGGGGAAGTCTCTCAGGGCTCCAAAGTCTGGACCATGCAACGAGCCTCTTCCCTTTAGTTAATACGAGCTGCTTTTACTTACTGACCCACTCGGCCGTTCTCAGGGCAAATGCAAGGCTGCTGCTGTATGCCGAATTGGGCTCGAGATTGGGGCAGCGGGGTGGCCGGAGGAGATGCTGGAGCACGTGCGCTTCTTCCAGAGCAGCAATAATTCCTGGTACACTCCTTAAGGTACAGCTTGTTGGCAGAGGACTACAGTGTCCTAAACGTCTCCACAATGATCGCTCACTCATCCCCGTGGTATTTCAGTGGGCTTTTTTCTTAGGGAAGGATTTTCACTCGAGGTACCGTACTGTGCTTGCAGGGTGTAGTACTCCAGAGGTGGAGGTGGCTAACAGGGTTGTGTTTCTGGAGAGTTTCTGGTCTCTTCTTACTGATTTAATAAAACCCTTTTAGCCCTAGAAGAAACTAGGCAAACTTTAAAAGTGTAGCTGCATCCGTGCTGGATTTTTGTAGCTGGTGTCAACCACTCTCCTTCACATTGAGAGACAGAAGTGCGGTGCTAAGTTGTGGATTTTGCTGGGGTGTCTTTTGGTTATCCACAGTGGGATGCTGTTCCTGACGGGATCTTTGGGTGCTGATGCAGTGTCAGCAGTTACTGGGAAGATTCAGGATGGCATGCGGTTTTTACAGACTCTTGGCTTCTGAAACCAAATCTGTAGCCTTGAAAATCTTGGGGACTTTGTAATCTTCCCTCCTGCAAGGGTATTATTTATTTGGGAAATTGCATAACACTTGTTATGCAAGCAGTCTCTTTTCAGCCACTGTGTAAAGTGTATTATGGAGAAAAATGGAATACATTTTTTTTTTTTAAATCAGGCATCAAGTGGCACAAACTAAATCCCACAGCTGGAATGTTTTAAAGAAGAGGGGCTTTAAGGAAGGTTGCCTTCTGTTTATTGCAGAAGTGAGGCAGAACGGGGCGCAGCTCTATCATCCACACCTGTTTCCCCAGAGCAGTTCACTTCCAGTTCTGAGAAATGGTGTTTAAGCAGACGGGCTGTGTTGCAGGCAAAATCAGCACAGGGCTGCTAAACTGATCCGTGTTTTTTCCTGGAATGTTTTTAGTAAATAAAAGTTTGTTAAATACTGTTAAATACGTGCCTGCCTTACTTTACGGCCTTTCTCTTAAGGATTTGCTGCTTGGGGTAATTTCTGGGACCTTATTCACATGCCTGTGCGTGTCCTCAAACAACTCATTTTGTAGCCTGGGTACCCGATATGCAATTCTCCTTTTCCTTTGCAAACTGCTGCAGCTCTGTTTTCAAGTTTCCCCGAGAATCTGGATTACCAGCAGCAGCTAGCACTGTGGGCAGTGACTGCAGCTGGGGTTGCAGGAGGACACTCTTATTGTCCCCTTTGTAGCCATTGTCCCCTCAGCGGGCTTGTGCAAGACTTGGCTGCCTCTGAATTCACCGGGATGTGGCTGGAGGAGGCTGGCATTTGAGGAGTGGCTACTGATGAACGTTTTGGCCGGTGCAGGCAGCGCTCTGGAGAAGGAGGCGGTAGATAACGTGTCGCTGCTTTCCAGCTTACCTTGGTGGCTTACCAGGTGGCTCCGGGCCACCTGGAGGCCTTACAGATTTTGTATTCAAACTAGGTTTTCCTTCAGTGTATCTGTTTAGTTCAGAAAGGTTTGTTTAGTGAAATATAGCTGAGTAAAAGACTCAAAACGAAGTTGCTTTCACTGCCACTGACTCTTCTCCCTGTGCCTTGCTGTATGTTGAGAGCTTTTAAACTTGCCTCCAGCACAGGAGATCCGTACCCCTTGACTTTGTCAGTGGAACCTGTCTCACAAAAGCAGCCCCAGTGCGTTTGTGAAACTACCTGGTGGTTTTATTTGTTTATGAAGCAGTAGAAAATAATTTGTGGAAGTCTCAGGTCCTCGTTTTCCAGTGGGCTCTGCGTGCAGGCATGCTGCTGCTGCTGGTGAGCAGGCTGGCTTCGTTAGACTTGACGTTTTAATGTTCTTTATATAAACGTACTTTGTCACCACATATCAGTCATTAAAATGATGGCTTTTAAGAGACAACGTCTGTTAACGTTAAAAAGCGACTTTTTTTTTTTTTCTGAAAGCTTTTTATATACGAGAAACACCTTACCTTAATGACTTCTTTCTGGTAGAGACTTCGATGGGAATCTGTATCTGTTTTGCTAAGACTCTGGTTATAGCTGTTACTTCAAACACACAGGTGACCACCAACATGCACACATGGTGGGACAGCATCTCTTGAGTTTTGTCCCCATCCTTCCAGCAGGGTCACCATGCCAGCCCCCTTGGCAGCCAAGCTTTACCCCAGGCTCAACATCAAGCTCACGTTTTCTCCTCCCCACTTGTATCCCACCACAACACAACCAGAGCTGCTTTTCCATCTGCTGATGGCACATGTAGACCTGGAGGGATGCTTACTGTATGAACAAAGCCAGCAGTAGGGGAAGCAGTGGCTCAAGGTAAGCCCCCACGTGGGAGGATGACCTCCTGAGACAGTGCCCGCACCGCCCAGCCTGTAACACATTCCTGCCTGCGGCCACACGGTGTCCGTCACTGGTTTTGCTGAGCCTGGAGGGGAAAAAGAGAGTGGTGAGCTGTGGATACCTGCCAGGCATGTCTGGCTGAGGATTTCTTGGCCACCACTTCAGATGAGGTAGAGAGGTGGCAAGCTCGTGTCCCACAATAACCCTTCTTTAAGCGTTTTGTCTTGATTCCCGGTGTAAGTGTTGCAGAGTTTTAAGCAGCCAGCTCTGCTGCTGTTCCTGCTGTGGCTCCCCTCGCTGTGAAGGGGTTATGCGTGCTGAGCCCAGCAGGACTGTTGGTTCGGTGTGGATGATGGAAGAGTGTTGCTCAGGCTGAGGCTGTATCCGTGCAGTGAAGCCAAACCACGGTTGCAGACCAGCTCTTGACGATGTTAAGGGCAGAGCAGCGCGGGCAGGCAGCAGGGATACGCGTGCCTTCCTGCGAGCCTAATTCCCATTTAAACCTGTGCTGCAGCACTCGCCATCAAGCCCTCGCCGCTTGCTTTGCCCCACGTGATAGTTTGTGCTTTCCCTCGCCGTACGAAACGTGACGGTGAGTTTGAACTCTGGACCGTGGCACAGGGCTGGCTGCCTGTGCCCCTGCTGCGGGTGGTGACGCCGGCTAGCACGGGCACTGCTGTGTCACCGGAGGGCTCTGGGGCTGAGATGTGCCAAATCCCAGCCCTGCTGCAAATGCTTGAAAGGTTTGCAGTGTTACTTTTCGTTCAGTCCTAATCCTGCAGGAGTGCAGTGCTTTGCCTGCATGAGTAGTTCGCTTGCTGCTGGTGGCACTGATACGCAGAGGTTAAGTATGGGATGGATCATCTGAAGTACCGCTGAGGTGTGTGTGTCAGTAACCAGAGCAATCCTGGTTGCCTGCAGCAGGAGCAGGGACCTGGCTCTGGCACTTTGTAACAGGTAGCATCAGGCTCCCTGTGTGTAACAGAGCTTAGACTCTGTAACTCTGGGTAGCTGCACCCTTTTCACTTCTGTTACTTTTTTTTCAGCTCAATCTGACCCTTTGGAAAAAAAAAAACAACAAGGTTATTTTTTTTTTAACGCAACGTGGGAGGTGATTTTCCACCTTCTCACTGAAAGCTGTGAGAGTCCTTGCAGAGTTGGGCAGGGAGCAGCGCCCCGGGCTCGGAGCAGCGCTGTGCGTGCCGGGGCTGCGGGAGCGGCTGGCCGCAGAGGGAGGTTGTTGGTTTTGGACGAGGCCAGCGAGGAGCCCGTACTGCTCGGCCTGCTACCGGGAGAGGGAAGAAGCTGAATAAACAGGGAAGCTGCGAAATAAACAGAAACAAAACCAAACCTAGCCCCTGCGTAGGGGAGCGCGTCCTGGAGGGAGTGAGGCAGCAGTTCCAAAGTTGGGCTTTATTCTGCTAAAGCGAGGCACGTAAAAGCTTTCTGCTTTTATTTTTGTGCCGTGAAGATGATTTCCATTCATTTTTCTTTGTTACTTTTGGGGTTTCTTTTGAGGAAATTCACCTGCGAAGCGAGCAGTTCTCTTTTGCAGTTGTTCCCATGGTGTTTACTGAAGGCGGCTGCTGCAGCCTTTTCTGCTTGTGCACCCGCAGCGCTCCTGGGACAGGTACTAATTTCTGAGCAGCGAATTGAAGCCTCTACACCATTTTCTAAGTTACAGCATCTTCAAAGAGTCAGCGGTGGAGACTTCTGGGGTTCGGAGTCAGGCTGGAAATCCTCGTGTCAGGGCAATTCTGTCCCTGTACTAGCAGATGGCTTGGTTTGAATTCTGTGACTTACCACTACTGAGGGTCACCCCGGAGATTAATAAGGGACAAGATAACGAGGAAATACCTCCTGCTTTTCTTCTAGATGGCTTGTCGCAAAATTATGCTAATCCAGTAACTTCTGCTCTTTTTCAGTCCCTGGCTGTGGTGCCGCGTGGGGTTACGAACTCCTAGGAAGTGGTTGCTGCAGTCAGTGCACGCTGCTTTTGAGTAAAAACACAGTTCTGTTTTTAGCTTGCTTTTACTTGGAAATTCAGATGGTAAGCAACGAGCTGCACAAATCCAGGAAGAAATGAGAGGAGGAAGCAGTGTAAAATGGTAGTATCTCACTGACTCATCTTTGCAAATCTCTAGCAGCAAGCAATCTCTCTAATCTTGGAGATGTGCATCTCTGATGTGGTGTAATTCCGGCGTTCGGAAAGCCTTCATAGATTTTCTTCTGTAGTCACCCTCGAGCGAGTCACTGTCACAGTTTGGTCACAGTTAGATGGAAACGAACCTAACCTTGATGAATATACGTGCGGCCGAAGTGCCTGGATGTTGTGGTGCCGGGAGCTGTTCGTGTGACACCAGCTGTAAGAAATTCTTGGTGTGTGTGGGCAGCGTGGGGTGTCTGGGGTTGGAAAGGACGCGCCACGCGCTGCTCTTGGGCTCTCTGCGTTGTGCTGCACAGAGGAAGTGAAACTTCAGATCTCTTTTGTGTATCCTCTTCTTCCATTTCCAAGAAAGATCTCCCCTGGCATCTGTGTTTCGTTCATCTACAAACAGGTTTCGCTGTCCTGACGCTGTTCAGTTGGGCGAAACGTTAAAGGTGCACCCGTCTGGTATTTCCTTTTGCCCCCGGTTGTGTATTCAGCCTGTAAGAGGGAACAGCAGGATTTACAGGGCTGATGTATTGCCCCACGCTTGAACAGATCTGTCTGTTTTGTATACGAAAGGTACTGATGCCGCGTTTCTGCCTGCTGTAACCAAGTGCCTGGCATAAGAAAAGTTTAGCAGCATCTCCTTAATACAGCGAGCAGCAGTTTTTGAGCTCCCACTACCCCAATTTTGTTAGCAGAAAGCGGGCTATGTGGCAAAAGGAGTTACTCAACCCCAGCATCCTGACTTTCAGGTCCCGAGGCAGCGCAAGATGCCTTCGGGAGCACCCGTTGCTAGCCGGGACTCAGTGACACCGACCCGAAACCCCGGGAGCGTGCGGGGTGCTGGCGCTGCCCTTCCCCTGGTGCTCACCCCTCGGGAGGCTCACCGCGGGAGCTTTGGGAAGCCGGCGGCGGCTGCAGATGACACATTGCATTAGGCTGCCGGTCCCACACGCGCTGCGGGTCGGGCGAGCTGCCAAGCGCTCAGCCGGTGGCGGGGGGGTGGAAGGCATCAGGAATCCCAATAATCCACACGTCGGTCGCCGCGCCGTCCTCGGTCAGCGGAGGCCGAGCGAGAGAGCTGTGGGGAGAGATTGTGGGTATTAAGTGGGACGGGTAATGAAAGGCTATCCTGGCGTCGATGTGAGGCTCTTTAAATGGAAAATGACTCGAAATGATGGTGCCAGGGCGGTTGGAGTGATTTGCAGCCGGCACAGGTTTAACTGCTAGCTTTCAGCGAGGCTGACCACTTCTTTAGGATGGAGCACCGGGGGGGGAGGAAAAAGAACTTAACTGAATTTGCTTTCCTTCCCTCCTTGGGGCCCAGAAGGAGGGCAGCTCGAGATTTTTTCTGTCTGTGCGTGTATAAATACATGCAGGCTGGGCAAGCATGTGCCAGGCTGCACAACAGTAGTCAGGTTGATAAATAACCGGTGGTATGCTCAAAACGAGGAGACAGTGAGTGTTTTAGGCTCAAGATTATCTGAGGGTGTTATTTAAAAGGGATAGTTTTGTCTGGCCCAGCAGTTATGATGTTATCTGCCGATCAGGAGTTGACTTCTAGAGGACTCGGAAACGTTTCTGTTGTTTTAATCAACTGCTCGAGCTTCTTGTTGTGTGGGCTGGCTCCGTTCGGAGAGGTAATGGAGTTTCCTTATCCTGCGGGGTGTGTGCTAGGCGCATGTGGGCATCAGCACCGCTGCTCCAAGCGAGGATGGGTTGTTTATTTTCCTAAGCCTTTCTGGTTAGGGTGAGAAGCTGAACTAAGGTCAGTTCTTTCAGCCCGGGAGTAATAATGGTGAAAACACAAGGCTTTGTGCTTCTTAGCATTTCACACAGGTGCTTGAACGTCAGCTGCTGATTGCAGCTGAGCACCTGATTTCTCTCTGAGCTTCCTCTGGCAGAAACACGTGTGCAGGGCAGGGATTGCAGCACCTCGTGCCACCTGGCTGGGGCTGCAGCTGGGTTTTCAGACACCAGAAACTTGCCCGCTCCATCTGCCCTGCCACCGTGTGCCGGCCAGACCCTCGCCGATGTCCAAGGACTCTTAAAATGTCACCTAATATGAGAGGAAATCCTGCCATTGATGTTTCTTTACAAAAAGGGCTACCTCGCTGGAAAAGCTCCGTGGTTGAGGTGAAGCCTGCGGTTTCTGATGTAGCTGAATTAAAATTTCTGCCTTGCTCAGCTGGCTCTTTTTTTTTTATTGCATCCCTGGAGATTCAGAGCCTATTGAGACTCTTCGGCATCTGTTGTAAGAACAGGTAGTTTCTCATTTTGCTTCTGTGGGAATTTAGGCTGGCTGGTAAGTGATAGAGGAGTGTTTTCCCCAAGTGTATGCTGTTCCGGTGTCGTGCCGGTGCGGTACAACCTTGTTCTGGGAAACTCACGCATCCCTGCATTGCCACGTAGCTCTGCAACACAGCTACTCCATAGATGTTTTGTGCTTGTTTTTAAGCAGCTTTCATGCTTCTTTGTCGGAAGGATAGGTTTTCACATTGTCTGCATTTCTCGCAGGCTAAGTGCTGTGCAAATTTCAGCATCACGCTTCCCAACAGCGACTGCAAACCATGTCCCATAGTTCTTGCTAGAGCCCAGGTTTGTAGGCTGGGGCAGTCCTGCCGCTGCGTGTCTTAGGACAGCAAGTGAATGGGTGGTGGTCACAGCAAAAAAAGTTGATCGCCTTCCATCAGAGCTGATTTGCAGGAGGATAGGCTCAAAGTTTTACCATTTCAGTCCCAAAGTTTATAAATCCCCATCATTTTAGGGTTTAAAGTTTACCCTCCTTTTCCAAATAGCAATTATGGACGTTTGGAATGTGTTGTCAAAGTACAAAATCCTCACCAATAACGGTGTGCAACTTGTAAGCCTTAAAATGCTGTTTGGCACTAGCTGTACAACAGGTCTTTAGGTGGCATTGAAGGGTTGATTTCTGCTGATTAAGATCAGAGCATGTTAACTTTTCTCCTCTTTTAAAAATATTACTAGGCGTTGTATATCTGATACATACCTCATATTTTGAGGTGCTTGAGGATGTTCAGAGAAAATGCTGTTAGGACTTGTGCTCCTTTATGAGAAAAGTGTGCGTTGTTACTTCTGCTCGCCTGGCAGCGTGCTTTTAAGAAGGTTGCTTTTGGAAAAGTATTTTACGTATGGACTTCTGGGGATGGGAGCAACTTCAGAACTGGGTGTATTTGTTGTGGTTTTAGGGAATAGTCTATCGCATCTCACGTCTTCAGGTAGTAAATTCGACAGCTGAATCTGTTTTTATTTATTTTTAGGGACCTCACTTTACCAGCATTTCTCCTTTTCCTTGCTTGCAGCTTCTTCAAGTTTGGTCTCGTTCCTGCTGCTTTTTTTTTCCTTCTTCCATATCCCCTGGTGGGGAAGCTGGCTGCTGCGTGTCACTTGGGGTTGGTGTGGTTTTCCCCTTGGTGGATGGGCTGTGGGAGCAGGGACGAGGAGCTGGTGACATCCATACAAATCCTGCAACTGCTGCTGATGGCAGTCCCCACCCGAGCCTGAAGAACCGTCAGGCGAACCTTGGCTTTCAATTAGCACGAAACAAGAAACATCTCAAAGCCTTGAGGCTGATGCTCCTGGATGGGACGTGTCAAGCTAAATTAAATGATGATCTATGCTTGACAATTTCCATTTCTACTCAAGGTTTCACTGTCAGAAACTGAAATACATATTAGCAGCGGTTTCAAAACGCTTTTGTAGTACTGAGTCTGCTAGTCCTAGTTTTTGGCTTCAGGTAGAGTTGCTAAAATTACTGCTTTCCTCAAATTCTCATTGTTTCAATCCGTAATACAATAGGCGTGAGCGGTTGTTCTGGGGAATCTGCATGTTAAATTTTCATCTGACTCGTTTGTACTTTGATGCTGCCAAATGCACCTTGGTGCTAAATAGAACGTTTGAGGCTTGGCTTTCCGCAGGATTACACATAGCTTAATAAAGAGTCAATCAGGAAGAAGTAATCAAGGAATTGTTTTTGTTGTGAATCTGAGTATTTTATCATATGGATCTTGATTGCTGCTATCTTCATGAACTGTTCTCAAACTTTTCCTAGCGTGAGCAGCTTATTTTTGACAAGCAAGTGAAATCAGTTTAGTTTTACCATCATTTTGGTGGTGGTGGGCAAGTAAGCTTCATGCTGGTATCAGTGAATTTTCCATAACAATTTTGTAAATCCTTGTAAATTGTAGGCTTACAATCGATAGTTTGGTATTGCTGTTTTGCAATGAAGTGTGCCTGCAGATGAAGACACCAGAAGCAACTCAGCGACAACAAATGTGCTGTTCTGGTCTACAGCCTGATGCTGGCCGGAGTTTTTGGTGGTGGGTTAACAAGTACCTGAAGCTCAGTGCATCAGCGAACGGGGCAACAGCCTGGTGAGGGTGGCTGCAAGCAGTGCCTAAAAATATGGCTTGTGCAGTGCTTGCAATGTAAAAGTGTGTTGGTGAGCAAAGAAAATACCTAAGAAACCCTAGTCCATAACCTCAAGGCCATCTTTTTGAGTTCAGCCTTGGTCTGATCTTTACGGCTCCATCTGACTTCATACAAACTCACTTGTGGATTGTTTTATTCCAAATTTTGCAGGAGAGTGTGCTCTTTTTTCCTAAATTCGTATTTTAAAATCTGCCATTAAAAAACCCTAACCTTAGTAGAAAAAATATTTGTTGTGTAAAATAGAGAAAGAAAGCACCTGAGAAGCTGTAGTTCTGGTTGTCTGCATTTGTCTGAGGTTTCGTAAGTGGACACGAATCAGCAGTAGCTTTACAGTGTTTGCCTAGTGAAGCGTGATCCCTTCTGCACCTTGATTTAATTAGAGGTGCCTAAAGTCTTCATGGGGGGAATGGAAGTGTTTGAACAGTTCTACATTAAGACTGAAAGTGTGCCTAAAAGGTAAAATTGGGGGTGTTTTTGCCAAATCTTCATTTCACAGTAGTCTAGGAGTGCATTCTGATCTTGGTGTTCAGGGAAACATCCTTTATTTTTTAAGGAATGAAGATTGTCCTTCTGCCTGCCCCATCCTGAAAAGAAGTTCCCAGGAGAAGTAGCTTCAAGAAATTAACGTGGCTACTTTTCCTCCACATTCTGGTATCAAACAACCTAAGGAAGAGCTTGTGCTCAGGTCTTCCTCCTGGCACATAGCGGTTTGTAGTGAGGTAGCTGCAAGGAAGGAATTTTGCTCTCAGAAGTGCAGTTTTGCAGAAGACCTTGTAAGGCTGCCTTGCTGCGCTTGTGACTGCAAGAGGAGCTTGTGCTTGCCGCTCCCATGTGCTCAGTGCTGTGAGCTCTGTCACTTGTTCTAAGTATGGGAGACTTCAGAGCAAACTGAGGAGGACTCTTTGGAGGCTTTTTGCCATGGCTTATATGAGATGTTACGTGAAGGACTTTAATTTCTTGCCTGTCCAGTGTATTTCTTTGAGGACACCAGGTCTGCCCTGTTTCAGGAGCCAGAGTGTAGATGGAGATGGGTGCAGCTGGTTCAGTAGAAGTGCTCTGCAGAAGCATATCAGAAACCTTTAAACTTTGTTGGTTTTTTTTTTGGTGTTTGGTACCTAGAATGTGTCCTGTGGAAAGGACACAGTACAGCCTCAGTGTTTCGTTACAGGTATTACTGTTCCTTGGTTCTCTGGCATCAGCATTTATCCTAGTCAAAATCCTGCAGTCCAAAACATGCACACAGTACACTCTTAGTCATAGTTTTGATATTTTTTTTTTCGTAGGGGTGTGCAGTAGAGAAGAAAAAGGGCACGGGGCAGTAGTGCTGGCAAGCAGAGCCCATGAGGCTGGGTGAAGATCCAAGTTTATGATTGCTCCCTGGCTCAGTACATTTCAACCAGGGAGTTTCTTTTGCTTTCCCTTTAAAGAAGGAAGCTTTGTGCCAGTCCTGTGCACTCACAACAGTGCAGGCAGTGGTGCTTCCCCGGTGAGGAATTCTCCAAGAAATGCCCCATATCCGCGCTCTCTGGCTTTAACCTCGCAGCTGGTTATTCCTGGGGGCGTTTCTGGGTTGGTGATGAGTGCTCCTCAAGTGGCTGAACGAAAAGCCTTGGTCTTCAAACAATGCTGGGCTGCTTTGGGAGGCTTCTGCTGCAGAAAGCATGGTCGATGGGGCTAAACGACCGCACGAACACATCTGGTGGAGCTGCATGATCGCATCCTGCATCAACCCGACAGCTTTGGGCTGGGGACGCGCTTCTGGCTGGTTGTCCTCCAGCTTTTCTGTTGTGCCATGTGAGCATGTTGCTAGGTGTATTTTATTTAATTTGGTGCAAGGTTAATGCTGCTGATTTGTTTCCACGTTTGGATTTGCGGCGGTGCCTGTGCAACCGATTGCATGAAATAGTATTTGCAGCTTTCAGTTCTGTGCTGTGTTGAAGTGAGCAGTTTGAGGAATTTGTGACCACCTTACCATAGGAAAGCTCTGGTCAAACTGCTTCCAAAACCACCTTTTGGCCCTCACTTTAGTCTACTTTGCAATGGGATTCTATGAAATAATGCTTTGATTTGTATATATGCCCAAGTAATTAGGAATGAACAATGTTGAGACTCATGGTATCACGCAAGAATTGGGTATTCTTTTTTACAGGCATCATTGGAAGAGCCTCAGTAGCACAGAGTGCTAGCTGGGAGCAGCTGGCTGTTCCCTGCAAAGGCTTTCTTCAGCAATACTTGCATTTTATTTAATAACTTTTTATTATTAATTAAAAAAGGGAGGTGGGGAATTGGAAAAAAATAGCTTTTCCCAGTAAGAGGCAGGGGAGCTAGCAGCTTTGTGAGACCACTGAATAATTAACTACTGCTAATGATTTCAAACTTCTTGAAGTTTTAAATCCTAACTGCTGCAGGAGGCGTTCAAACTTCGAGAAATGTCCCAGAGTCTAACAACTTCTGGTAGACAACCGGAACGATCAAAATCCTGCTCCTTCGGTAATCGGACAAGCTCAAGGTTTGTTGTCAGAGCTAGGACAAGATATCGGGGAACTGAGGCTCCTTTATCTCTGCCTTGCCTATTCTTAGCTCCTGGAAAGACGTGGGTGACAGCAGGTGGGATGGTCAGGGAGTCACCGAACGGTTTGTTGGAGGCTCTCTGGAGGTGGCCATGCATTTCTAAATGCACTTGGTGAATGCTGTGGTGAGCAGTTGGTTGGGGTTTTAGGAATTCGTTGTTTTCTTTCACGTTTTTTCTAAAATGTTCAGACTTAACACTAACAGTCTTAGGAACGCTTTGGTGTGTCATGCTGTATAAGGTCAGCAGCAAATCCTGTTCTTTCAGCTGAAAGATAATTGTCTTGCTCACGATGCTGTGAAAAACTAAACCTGCAATCCAAGAGAGGTGTTCCTTAGGTTAACTTTATGTTTGAACATCTATTTTAAATAACAGTACAGCATTAGTACATCAGTGCTAAAGGAAAATTCTGTTCTTTCCACAAAATATTGCTCAATCCTGTATTTCTCGCTGTTTGTCCTTTTAGCCTTTCTAGTGTTCGTTGTCCTGTGGTCTTGTATTGCACAGAGAACTTCAGATAAACGTGTATAGCTTCCATAGTGCTCTGCAGTTGGGCGCTAAGGACAGCTTGTCCATTCATCTGTTTTCTTGTTGCTAAAAAGGACAATGTGGTCATCACAGATGAACTGGAAAATATGCGTACAAGGAGTGCTCCCCCCTCATGCTTGTGGCTTAATTTCTCTAAAGTTTGGGGTCTTCTAGATGTGAAATTCTTTCAAGGAGGTGATTTATTTTTCTGTTTAACTTATTCTTGGGTTAGTTTCTAACCTCCCTGTACAGTACTTCTCAGAAGTAGGCTTATTGTACTATTGTTCTGGCACTAATGGTTTCATAAATACTCACGTAAATACTTTTAGTCGTGTTTTTCCTTTGAGCAAAGACATATTCATGTGTTACCAGGATTATTAAAATAATCAGGTACTTCAACTTTACACTGTACTGCATATGAAACAGATTTCCTCAAAGAAACAGAGAGCCTCTGAGAGGTCTGCTGTATCACCACTTGCATCAAAGCTAGAACAGCATGAAATTATCCAAATCCTCAGTACTTCATGTTACACGAGGCTTTTGACTCTGAAATCCCACTTGATGCTACTTTCATTCTTCTGATAACATAGTTGTAGGAAAGTAAGAGCAATTTTAATTAGATCCACATTTCTGGGGATTGGTGGAGTCCCTTAAGGTCTGCTGGTGTTGCTGTGGGTATGAAGCAAGCTGCGATTTCCACTCTTACGGTGCTTCCAGGAGATGGGTGGCTTGCATTTGCTCAAGCAGGACCACAGTAATCTCAAACAGACATAGAAATAAGGGTTACATAGAGGGAAAAAAAATGTAATTTATCCTCCTTTATCCTTCTGTAAGTTCAGGTCCACGTAAACATTAACAGAGTGAATGTGTGGGGTGTGATCTGTGCGTGCAGCTGCTTGCAGCGGTTGCACGTAAAGCAGCAGAATTCCTGACCGTGTGTGTTCTGCGTTTAGTCCCGAAACAGGTTTGTAAAGGCAAGCTTTGAGATATGGAAGAAAACACACTGAGATATTTGCAGAAACTTAAAAATACCGATTTTTTTTTTAATTATTATTTTTTTTAATTTCAAGAATGCAGTAACGTATGCAGAGAGACCTTCATGCAGGGGCTGGTGCTTACACTGCTCCACATGCGCCAGCCTTGCCAGTGCCACTTACTGGGACAGTCCCAGGAACGGTAGGTGCAGGCACAGCACTTCCCTTGGTGAAAGGCAGCCGGGACTATTCATGTGCAGCATTCCCAGTAGTTCATGTGAAGAACCTAAGTGCCAAAATCATTCTAAATAGAAAAGTCTTTCAGCTTTCTCATGTATCAGTATTTCCTTGCTGCAAAGATCATGAGAGTTCTGCAAATACCTGCTCCTGTGATGCAAATTGCAATGTAACACTTCAACTAATGTGAAACAATTTGGCTGAACACGCCTTTGAAAGCACCGTTTAATTCAGTTTAATTGCTCTTAGTTTTAGTATGGGAGAAGACAATCTTTTTCACGTGGTACTGAAGAAGTGGGTAATGTTCATTTGTTTGTCACATCAGGGCTGGATCGTGACAGCTGAGTCTACCCAGGCTGTCACTTTAATTAGGCTTTGCTTGGACAATTTTCCCTTTACTTGATGTCAGGTAGAAGGAAATTAAGCTCCTCCAGACACTTGTGCTGAAGAACTGCTCTTAAGCTCATCTGTTGGCATCATGATGGCAGTTTTGGTTTTCTTGTCCCTGGTGTGGGCTTTTGAGACCGCAGTGGAGGTGAATGTTGGGGCTGGAAGGGAAGTAATTTGGTTTGGGTTTCAGGTGTTGGGTTTTTTTTCCCCCTTTTTTGAGGCAGCATGAAATCACTTTTAGTATTTCCAGAGGAAAATACCTGCCATTTTCTCCTTCCTTACCTCTTGGTTTGAGCCTGTCTGGTAAATCCTCACTTCTGGTGGGCCCTTGGTTAAACCCTGGGATGTGCATGTGCAGAGCAGCGATGGGGAAAATGCACGATTTCTTGCTCTTGGTGCCTGCAAGATGGGACGGAGCACCGGGGCTCAGTGCTTGGTGTCTGCGTGGGGATTCGTGGGGAATGCAGCACCAGAATTGCTTCTCTTCACAGAACTGCTTTTGGAAGCTGAGGTTTGCAGGCTGTGCTTCGTGTACAGTGCTGTTACTTCAGACCTACTAAATGGCATGGTGAGATGCTCCTGAAGTGTGAGTGCTGGTTGGAAGGCTTAGAAGAGGCTGAGCTGGGGTTTGATTTCTGTCACCGAAATGTGTTTGTGGCTTATATGAATTGTTTTAATGTTACAGACGGTAAGCTGACAGGCAGATTTGGGGTAAAAATGGTTAATGCACGTTTCTGAGGCTCTTCAGTCTTACAAAAGATTTGGAAGGGGCTCTGAGTTTCTGTTCAGGTTATTCTGCTCGAATGATAAACCATTATTATTTTAATATAAGTTATTTGAGTTGAAGCATTCTCTTTGGAGAGTGCCAAAAAAAAAAAAAAGTGCCAGATGGGAACAAAATTAGGGGCAGAGAGACTCAGCCACATTGTACTGTTTAAAAAAAAAAAAAAGGAAAAAAGCAGTAAAAAGGGATCCTTCTGGTTTTATGACTTCAAATCCTGTGGTATAAGCCAAAGGATGCTAAATCATTGTAGCCCACGTGGGAATGAGCCTTGTTTCTCCACTTTATTTATTTATTTTTAAATTGCTCATACCCTGAAAGGGAAGACAGCTAGTATGCACTGCAAACCCTTACTGAATTCATACCCGTTCCTGTTTCTGGAAGGCGGTGCAAGCTGTGGCAGCTAGAGGAGAGCCGACGGCCTCAGACGAGGGGTGGCAGCGAGGTGCGGTGCTGGCCGTGCCTGGGGAGCTGTGACCTGTGCTGGGGAGCCGAGGTGACATCGGTGCCAGCCCTCGCTGTGTGGTTTTGGTGGGCAGGGAGACTTGGAGTAAGGCTTGGATATCGCAGATACTTCGCTCGATTGTGGTTACTATGGTTATAGCTCGCGGTGGTAAAATGTGCTGTTGTACTTGCTTTGCTTGGCTTTTTCGTAAAGGGCTTGTAACCAGCGTATGCTGGCTGTAGTAGCAGTGTGGGCCTGCCTCTGAGGATTTTATGACTCCAATTATTATTATTATGCCAGTTGCTTAACGGACCTGTTCCTTAGCCTTCCTGAGCTTGCTGCTAGCATAAGTGAAACAGCCAAGTCATGAATTGGAAAGCCACAAGGGCAGTTGCATTATTTAAACAAAACAAAAACAACAAAAGACCTGTTCCTCAGATCCTGAAGCGTGTTCACCAAGGCCCTGGCAGCTTTTTGGCTGGGTGCAGGAGACGCCCCCAGCGCCTCTGGGCCCCCTCTCCTTGGGCACGTGCCTCTCCGCCCGCGGGGCTTTCGCTTTCACGTCTGCTCGTAGCAGCGAGCAGGGGAGTGCGTAAGGAGGAGTATGCAAATGCGTTTTTTGGAGAAGTTGTGCCAGTTATGTCAGGGGCTGGCCAGAAAATGATAAAACTTAATAAATGGAGTGTGCTGTCAGACGCACAGATAAGGAGTGGGAGGTCACGGGGGGGAGGCGGCTCCGCAGAAAGCTTTTTTTGTGTGTGTGTGTAACCTTCCTTGGGGAAACACGGTGTGACTATTGCATTTTTCTTTTAGTTGATAAGTTTCCATTTTAAAATGCACATCTTTATTCAAGCAGTGCAGCGCTCCTGCAACGCCAAATGCATGTTAAGGTTAGAAATAAGGTTTGGAAATAACATCACGACCCGGCACAGCAGAAATACTTTGAAGGTGCTCTCAGATTCTTGAATTGGGATTTCCCATGAACGGCTCGAGTTTCTGATTTAACTGGCTGTGTAAACAGCAAATAACTGTAAGTCTGGGCAGAGGAGGCAGCTTCAAGCAGTGAGGTTAATCACGTAGGGAGATAGTATCTGCCCTTCCTCTGAAGGTTTCTTGCCACTTTTTTTTTTTACTTTATTTTCTAAGATATGGGAAATGAAGATCAGGAAACAGTATGTGAACATCCTTTTTTTTTTTTTTTTTTAATCTAATAGTATTTGCTGCTGGCAAGGAAAAGTTTCACAGCTCTGCCATTCCTGGAAGAGCAGCAGGTCAACAGGTTGCTTTAGACAAGCTGCTGCCAGCTTTTATTGTGCTCGCATCAATCTGAAGATCTCTTCTGCATAACCAAAACACTTACTCTTAAGCGTTTATTCACAATCACCCAGACAGAAGTTGCTGTATACCAGGTTTTTAAATGCAAGGATGCTAAATACCTTCACTGTTCTGTAAAATATTTGGTGGAACGGGTGACTGCTTGATCTGATCTGCAGAGCTTCCCAGGATCATAGTTATTTAAGGCTGAAGTCCAGATCTTCTTTGTTTCACCACTTGGAAATACATGCAGATTGTTGCATAAAATGCACTATAGTTTCTTTGATGGATGAAAAATCTAAATGCCGGTGTTGTTGAGATAGATTAGTGGCTTGATTCCAACCTGTAGACTTGATAATAACATGTAGTAGTAAAATCAAATATCTGGGTATATATGGCTTCAGTTAAGAGCCTCTTCATACCGTTGTACAGAAAAACATCACCAAGAGAGGCATAATAGGAATTCGGATTTTTATGTGACAGAAAGCAGGACTTGATAGAGTCCCACTGTCTGCATTGGTCTATAAATGCAGATGCTATGTTTGAGCAATTAGTGTTTTGTATGTTTATTTAAACGCATGAAAACACTGCGTAGCTCCTTAAGAAAAAGGCTCTGTATGTGTAGTTAAAGCAGGGGAGATGGTTCTGGAGGGTAACTTCTTGCTGGAGCAGGTTTGCCAGAGCTCCTTATCCACAGGGGCAGCAGCCACCGGCACCCACGGTGTGTGACTGCCGCGGGTTTTGTGCTCGCTAACACTGAGCAGGGCCAAAGGATGACATTTTGGAGAGCTGGGTAATCAGCAGTGCAGCACTAATGAAGTGGGTGATGATCAGACTAACAGGGTTCAGCGCTTCGGGGTGCGTGTTTTAGTAGCAATCATCGCTGTAACTGCGGTGCAGTCGAACTCGGGCCAGCTTCGGGCCGTGTGGGCGCCTCGGCGAGGCCTGGTGGCGGTGGCCGAGGCCGCGGCCTTGGCGCTCCCGCCGGTGGCACGAGGAGGGCTGGCCTCAGGCCCTGTGGTTCCCTGACGTTCCTGGTGGTTGTGTGCTGCCCCTTGAGGGCTTTCGTTGTGTTAACGTCTGACCTATGCAGGAAACTTGAGTTGTGTTTGTAACCAGTGTAACAGCTGTGGGCAGGTACGGACAACTGCCGCAATTAGCGTGCAGCTCATAATTGAAGACGGATGGAGCTGATAACCTGGCCTTCCTCCCCTCCTAAGCTGTGTGGATGGTGCAGGGGGCGTTAGATCTCTCTGGCAGGTCCATCCATCACGGGCAATCAGAGTGTTCAGAGAATAAACTGCTTTGTGATGTGCCGGGCCACGAGGGTGAGATTTCAAGTTGTTAAGCCGAGAGGAGGTGAAAGTCTGGATGAGGAATGCAGAAGAGATGAAGGCATAAATCTGTGAGACTGCCTGAGCACCAGGTTCTCCTTGCATGCTAAGGCATTTTTTTGTATTAATCATAATTTGAAATGCCCTTCAAAAGACAGCTTTGCTTACCTCTCTTCCTTTTCTCTTTGACTCCAATCTCTGAGTTTTATTTAGGCATTACTTGTGCCGTGCACTGCCCTTGAACTCCGTTAGCTCCCTCAAACTGGAGCCTGCTGCCGGTGGTCACAGCACGAGTCGGTCACTTCCCTCGCCGTACCTTGGCCTGTCCCGTGCTCTGGCAGCAAAAGGGCAGGCTGGCGTGCCCTCCTGCCCCTTGCTGTGTAAATCGGCCTGTTGGGAATCTCGGAGTGCTTTGGAAGCGCCTGACTTTTTTGCTGCTTTTTCAGTCTGAACATGCAGCGTGTATAGTACTGAGCACCATTCAGGGACTTCAGACAATTGTATGAGGACAGTGTGTCGGAGGCTGGCACAGCCTTCCTGCCGATGGAGTACTGAATGCCTGTTTGTTTTCTGTGTTCTTTCCAGTGAATTTCAATCCCAGTGTTTGGAACAAAGTCATCTCAGTTACCTTCTCTTGTTCTTTGTTACATGTGCTGTTCGCTGCGTCAGCAAACTTAGAAACTCATTTGAGAAATTAAGTTGGAAGATACTAAGGAAACCAATGTTTTAATTTGAAAACTTCTCTCTTGTTTGGTAGCAACGGTAGTACTCAACATTAAATAAGTGCGTCCATGTGGTATTTCATTAGTGTTTTTCCCCAGTTGCTGAAATAGATGCTTTTTGTGAAGTGGTCTTTGCTGTATGAAGTCTGACTACAGATCTCTTTATTGTCATTATAGAAAACCTAGGATAAACTCTCAGTTGGTGGCACAACAAGTTGCCCAGCAATATGCAACCCCACCGCCACCTAAGAAGGAGAAGAAGGAAAAGGTGGAAAAACAAGACAAAGAAAAGCCTGACAAAGAGAAGGAAATTAGTCCAAGTGTTACAAAGAAGAACACTAACAAAAAGACTAAGTAAGTTGCAAGGATGCTCTATTACATGTGGTGTGATTTCAGTACTGTGCATTGATTAATTAAGTTAGAAGTTAATCTAGCTAACATAATTTCCCCTCTTCCCTCCAATTTTTACAGACCAAAGTCAGATATTGTGAAAGATCCTCCTAGCGAAGCGAATAGTATACAATCTGGGAATACTACAACAAAGACGAGCGACTCAAATCACACTTCAAGGTAACTTTATAGAAAAATTAAGCTCTTAATATTTGAGAATTGTATAAATTGCAGACACTGCTGTTTTTGGTAGACCAAGAGAGTACTGTCTAACTGACAGGATCTGGCAGAGTTGGTATGACAAGGCCATCAGTGCCTATGAGCTTTGTATGCGTGCAATAAGCATTCAGCCACCCTTCTGGTGAGGACAGATTGAAGCATTTGAAATACTCATTCTATTAGCCACTCAGTTCTAATTTTTCTGCTTAAATAATCATGTCAACTGGGCGGTAATGCCTCTTGGCTGTAAAGTACACTGGGCAGAATTCACCAGCAGTCATAGTGGTTTTTATCAAATTCATACAGTCGTTTGGTAGCAGTAACAAAGGTTACTTTAAAAAAAATCCTTACCTCTATTTAAATAATTGTAATTGTCAGGATAATTCTTTGAGAATATTGGTGTTAAGACTGCATGAACAGATTTGTTGGAATCTTGTTATCGACAAAAGGCATGAATGGTTGGCTTTGTATTTATCTATTTCAAATGAGCAGCTGTTTGTTGAGAGCTGTTCAGTCTACACTGATGCTCCATGCTTGTTGTCTTTAGGGTGGTGTCTTGTGCTTTTTTCATAATTCAAAAATTCAGAGCCAAAGTACTGTTCTTCCATTTTTTAACTTGCAGAACTATAAGAAGCAGAATTCAGCTGGGTACTCTCCTTGTGTGGGGCACACAAGAATTGCATTCTGTAATCACAATGTTTTATAGGGAAGCTAAGTGAACAAAAGCATAATTTTAGCTGCAAACAGTCATAAAGTACATGCAAAACATGGCTTTCACTGCTGTGTTAGCATGAAGATGGGCAAGCCATGACTGCAAAAAACTGTCTTGAAAGATTTTAAATAATAACATGAAAACATTTAGTAATAGAAACTGCCCTTTACAGAGTAATTCGCTGGAATGTAGTAAAGGCATTGTGAGATCTGCTGTGCTTAAACTGGAAGACCGAGCTGTTTGTGGTGACTACTGCCAACTCTTCCTCAATCCCAAGGATTTAACTGTCCATTCCTGATTTGATTATAGAAATACAGCTTTATTGCGATGATATTTTTGTCTTGTTCTTTTTAAAACAGTACTTACTTTGAGGCTTAGGATGCAGGGGACTTGATGCACTTGACTAATGAGATAACATTAAATTGAGAGATTGCATCAGATAATTCTTTTTACTCCTTAAAGGAGTCACTTTGTCTAGTGCAGAATCATCTAGTCCATCTTTTGTGGCAAGATTTTTGTCATTCCTAATTAGCCCTTAATAATAGTATAAAGACTAGCTGGAGTATTTTTAAGGGATACATCACTTCCTTCAGTTATTAAACTGTCTTTTAAAGTATTTAGTTTAGTGAAACTTTTCTTGCTGCTCACTGCCCTCAAGAGAGCTCTCAAGAATCTCTTAAAAAGACCTGATTTTTTTACAGAGTTCCAAGTTATCTATTCAATTATCTTTTGTGCCCAGGTTTCCTAGCTTTTTTTTTTTTTTTTCTGGTAACTTGTATTTTAAGGGATCCTGTTTGAACTTCTTGGTTGTCATGCCTGTTTCTGAAAAAACACATTGGTTTATTCTGCATCTTCCTGCACTCTTTGATTGTTTTGGAACACATTTCTAGCCTGGCCACAAACCTTTTCAGCTATAAAAAAGGATGTGAAGCATCGCTGTGTTTAAATCAGCGATGGCTTCTGACAAGCAATAGCAGGAATGCACGTTCAGCCCTGCAGAAAGGTGGAGGCAGCAAGGTCTGTTCCGGTATCTAGGCCAGCATTTCTTTGGCTGTTTCAGAGTACAAGAGAAAACAAATGACCTAGTCAAATTACAGGAAGAACCGGGTTTCCTAGAGGAACTCAGAGTTTAAGGAGGAAAATACGTACGTGTACTACGCTTCCGGGAATGTTTACTGCTGCCTCTGCCGCCAGTGCTTTGGGGGCAGCGCTAATCTGCTGAGACGCCAGCCGAAAGCTGATGGAAACCCCAAAAGTTGCTGAGCTGGCTGGCCTTTCTTGTTAGCCACAAACACGGTGACATCATTTCATCTAGTCTGTGGTTATGTGTGAAGTTTACCAGTTCTCACAAGTGCGTACGTACAGCGCATACACGTGGGTGGATGTCTTGCTGCTGCAATTCAGTAAGCGCAGGTTCTGCTTTGAAAAGAGGGGCAGAGTCAAGTAGGAAGCTCTATCCGTAGTTGATATTACGTGGTAGCATTGTAATTGTATTTTCTATCTATTAGAAATGCTGCTCCTCTTGTGCGTGTGACACATGGAAACAGCCTCATAGGTTAGACATGAAAATACTGTTTCTGGTGCAGTAAATTCTTTTTCGTTAAGGAAGTTTGCAGAAATACAATTGTTTATTTCTGAAGCTGTGCATCCTTCCTTAATATTTTGTTCTATTCTCTCCAGTTCTGGAATTCCACTTGGATAGCTACTTCTTAAGGGACTTCCCTCTTGTTAAATTAACACTGCAAGCTAATGAGTATGCATGGCAAACACAAAGTCAGCTTAATTTCCTCTGTTTTTGTTTAGGCTGCATTAGCCTAATATTCTGTAGACAAAGAGAAGATTGGTTTAAAAGCTGGAGCTTGATCCCCAAGTACGCTATCCTTCCCTCCATCTCTTGAAATAAGGCAGTTCTCAGCAAGCTACTTTTCATTGAAGTATAAAGACTCTCTTTTTTAATTTCCCTACTGGGAATATTCCACTGCTTAAGTCTGACCCTTAATTAGGAGCAAAAGCTGTAAATTGCAGCAGTTGCTGCAGCTGACTTGGAATTGGTTGGTAGCTGGAGGAGTGTCCAAGAGCTTGTTGTTTCAGAGCTTTGGACCAGCCCCTGAAATGCACATGAATGTCAGCTTCCTAGAGTCTAGACCCTTATTAGCTACATTACTAATTGAATGATAGCACAGCATGCAAATTACTGAGATAATCCTGCGCTATAAATATCAGTGTGTTCTCTTCTGTTGTGTTTTTTTTTCCTAACCAGAAAGAGCTAGCTGCAAGAAATATCATTGTACATTCTGGATTTTATTTTCAATAGCCTTGTTTCCAGAGGGAATGTTTAGAGCGATTTTATCCATAGCCTGATTGGGCATCTGATTTGTATGAGCTCAAAGCAGTTGAAAGAGAAGCCAAGTTGTCCCAGTGCCTGTGTTGTTTGCAGCTGCAGAGTTCCAATATGGGAATGAAAGAACCGTGTTCAAATGCTTTCATGTGGTTTTGTATTGCGGAGTCACAGCCTTGTCTCATAACATCAGGGCACATGATGAGATGGGGAATTTAGATAACAGAATTCTTTCATCTGCCCCTTGGGGAGGAGATCCGTGGGTCTCCCTGGCTCCTGTCTGCTCGGCTCTGTTATAGTGTCCTCCTTTCTGGCTGAGCTGGATTAAAGATAACCGTCTATAGCGCAGCACCTTTTGCCGCGCTCTGCGAGACAGGTCCTCCCCTCGGGATCCAACGTGCTGCTGCAGGGAGCAGAAGGTCAAAGCTTTGTCCTCTGCTGAGCAGCACTTACTGCTACCTAGATTCTCTTCCCGATTGTTGCAGTCTGTGCAGGCGAGTGGAAGAAAAGTCCCCGAGTTTGTTGAATGCTGTTTTTTGTAACCAACTCTTCCTTTCTCGTTTATTTTTATCCTGTTTATAAATGTTTTCTCCTTTACTTTAGACCCAGACTGAAAAATGTGGACAGAAGTACTGCACAGCAGCTGGCAGTCACAGTGGGAAATGTCACAGTAATTATCACAGACTTTAAAGAAAAGACTCGCTCCTCTTCCACGTCTTCTTCTACAGTGACCTCCAGTGCAGGATCAGAACAACAGAATCAGAGCAGCTCGGGCTCTGAGAGCACAGACAAGGGCTCGTCCCGTTCCTCCACGCCAAAGGGGGACATGTCGGCAGTCAATGATGAATCTTTCTGAAAATTGCACATGGAGTTGTGGAAACTATGAATCAGGGTATGAAATTCAAACACTCCACCTGCCCATGCTGTTCAGATCCTGGAGAGCCTCTTTTGTGCTTGAACACACACTTTCTTGGACATCGACCTCTTACTGATGCAACCAGGATAATTTCTGCTTGCCGTGGGCATCTGGCCACCAAGGAATTTCTCACCCTAACGATTACTCTTGACACTTTTATGTATTCCATTGTTTTATATGATTTTCCTAACAATCATTTATAATTGGATGTGCTCCTGAATCTACTTTTTTATAATATCTGCTGTGCACAATTTTCCATGAACATTACAACTTTTTGTTTTGGGATAGGGAGTGGGTGGGGAGGGAAGGGGGCTTTATTTATTGCATTCACAAACTCCATCCTCTCTCAACATATCCTTTTTAAGTTCAGTTCTTCTTCCAGTTATACTGTGTACTATCAGTTTTGATATAAATTATATATAAATATATATATAAATAAATATATATAAAGGGTTATTTGAAACCAATACATGGAAACGCTGGTGCTTGAAACACTGTGAAGTGAAAAAAAATATTGAACAGTTAAAGATCTGGGACAGTCCCCTTCTGTGAAAGTGCTGAAACTGAAATGGAACTGGTCTTAGGTGAAAAGCGTTCCTGAAGGTTTGAACCTAGATGGGACCCATTCTCTCGATTTGTTCCTTCCCCATTTCTTCCCTAATCAATGGCTATAAGCGTACTGGACACAGTTTTGATTTTTTTTTTATACCTTGGGATTTGAAATCAGGAGATTGCTCCAGATAACTTGTATTTCTGGTAGGGTAACTCAGCTTGACAGCTTGCAGGTTCGTGTCCAGCTGGAGCGTAAGTGTTCAGAACTAGTCTGGTGCCAGCACGCCACGGATCCACGCGTTTCGGTAACATCACTGCTATGTCGTGCATAGCCAACCCCCTAGAAGTTCAGTACCCTTAAGTTTAATGAATTGTGTCAGTTTTCCAGTCCTGCGTCGTTGACTGAGGTAACTTTTAAAACTGGAGCTGTTTGCTGTGGGTTTTGCTGCGCCCAGCGGCGTGCGGGTCGGTCATCGTCCGCTCCCTCCCGCCTGTCCTGTCCGTGCTGGGATCGCTGTTCTGCTTCAACTCCAGCCCTGTCCCGGGGTGATCTCTGAGCAGCGTGTCATCTGGTGAGGATATTAGGCTTGTCCACACTAGGACACTCTGGGCATGCTGCTGGGGAAGCAGGCGTAGTGACGAGCTGCCCCGCTGGCGAGCCAGCAGCGTGTGCGACTCCTGCTCGCAACCAGTATCTCTTCGGTTGCGTTCTGAAGCTGTTCGGGCTGTAACTTCTTCTCCTGGCCTGTTAGTGTTGCTTTACAGTTTACCTTCCATGCATTATCCTGCTAAAACACTAGTCTGAAGAGGTGAAACAAACTTTTTTAAAAAAAAACACACCTCTTTGGCTTTTCATCTTTGTTTAGTGGCCCCGGGGTGCCCTGCAGTAATTTCAGGCACAGAGGCTGTGGCTTTATTCGACATCAAATGCGTAACTTCTGGGTGTGAGGAAAGAGGGCCACTTCTCGACAACTTCGTGCCAGCTTGTTGTGTTGTGAATTATTTGCTTAGCGAGAGTGATTTCTCTTTGTGGAGGCAATGGATTTGAATTTTCCTTTAAAATCGGTGTGGTTGTGAGTAGCAGATGTAGGTTCCTTTCACACTAGCGACAGAAATCTGTGAGGTACCAATCCATTACAACCTCCGCTCGAAGGTACGTGCGGTGGCAATGCCTTTGTGGTGGCGGTTTTATTCCGGATACGTTGACACGGACACCCCAACTTAATTCTGCTTTTATTCACAGTATAGGCTGTCTGTACCTTTTTAAGCATTTTTGAAGTATTTATTAAAGAACCAAAGGAAAACAGATGCTTCCTACAAGCATCCAGACAATTTATTATACATAGTTTTAAATACTATGAATTTCTCAATCCACATTTTAACATTAGTGGGATATTGCAAAGACATTCCTTTTCCAGTTTTTACTATTCCTTTAAGGGTCTCAGGGAGGGTAAACTGGTCAGCCATATTTATTTATTTTTCCTGAAATGTATTGGAATAATTTTTTAAGAGAGATTTTTTGAAGATGCCCCTGAACTTGTATATTTTGCACTGCTTTATAAACGATCCATTATCGATTAGGCTTGCGTGCATTTTGGCCGTGATCCAGCAAAGCGTGTAAGCCAGTGGCAAGTCCCTTCGGCGGGGCTCTTTCTGGTGCTTAGTCAAACACGTGCTTGCATTCTTTGTTGAATCTGGGAATTTGTGCAAAAAAAAAAAAAAAAGGCATTGTGTGTACCAGGAAATCGCTTCTTTTTAAAGTGAATGGACCTGTAGATTAGTTGAAAAAGCTTTAACGCAGTAACCAGCTACTCATAGGCTACTGATTAAGTCAGTGAAATCTGTTTCTTTGGGTGTGCCTCCTTGATAAAGTAACTTACTATACATAAGTGGGAAAATTTCTTTGGAACAAGTGACCTGTAATTCTGCATTTACTAGAAATCGCTAGCTAAGCGTTGAACTTACCCGGCCTCATTCGTAGCTGTTGTGTTGTGGATTTGGAGGATAGCGTCTGCTTTTACACTTGATTTCTGAAGTTAGCACCCCCAAGGCATGTGTCTGGAAATGGGATTCCCTTCACGCGTTGCGTCCTCTGGTGATCCTGCTGTTGTTGGGGAGCATGTTGAAAGCCAACCAAGCCGATAAAAACACTAGTATAGAGGAAGGACCAGGCTCTTGGTATTCAGTGGCACGGAAAGCAGGTAAGTAAAGCACAGTGTTACGTTCGCTAAGTTTCAACTTTTACACAGACACACACATACACCAACACGGCTTGCCTGACTTGCTCAGTTTGACATAGTTATGCAAAGGAGAAATAATTAAAAAAAAAAAGGCATTTTACACAACCAGGCTATTTATTTTAATTGGAACACTCTGCTCGTTTCGAATTGGACAGATCTAAAACATGGCAGTAGCTTCCGTGAGTTTATTTCCACCGAGACGTCTTCACCTGCCTTACCAAGATCATTCTCAGTCTACTTTTTTAAGCTCTACCATAAACTTAAATTATTGAAAATTTATTAATTGCTGGCTATATAATAACCTTTGCTTGTATGTAACCGAATGGTTTTAAGAGCCAACATTTAGAGTATGACAATGGAGCTGAACAGTTTTTAATGCGCAAGCAGTTCTGTTCTTGTGTATGACTTGTAACCTTAATTTACTGTGTAAAGATGGTTACATTATTTCCTTAGCTTTGTTTGTTGGAGACAAATATAGAATGCTTGTTTAAGTATGTCAAAACATAATCTTATCTTGTGGATTTTTATGTTAATGTATTATACGAGCTATATTTTTCATTTGCCCAGAAAGACAGCTTGTATAACGCTTTTGAAAGTTTTTCCGCTCTGTAAAGTCTTTAGAGCTGACAGTCCTGTTAGGTTTGTTTTAATCTTCATGCTAAAGTGTCAATGGTGGTTTTGTGAACTGGTCAGAAATTCACAGGTCTTAAATGTTTTCGGGAAATTTATATTGGACACTGCTCTTTGTCTAGCAAATAAAAGATGTTAATATATTCCTGTTACTGGCATGTGCACGACTGTTATTAGAAGCCACTTTATCATTTTCCTGCTTTAAATAGAAATGTCTATTTATGAATTCTGCTTGTAGTTTTTTCACAAATAAAATAGTAAAATTTAATTAAATCTGAAAGCTCTCTTTTTTGGGAGATGCCAGCGTTCAGAACCAGCGGAGTCCTGCTGAAGCACTTTGTGTCTCTGTACGCCTTGCCCACGAGCCGTCCCTTGAGCATCCCAGTTTTGCAGACACGGTTGCACATGTGGAAAACTTCAGGCGTGTCAGAATATCTGTGGTGTTCCTCGGGACTGCTGATACAAGGAAAGCTCTTGGTGGGTGTCTGCAGAATTTGGGCTCTCTTACTGTGAAGTAATCATTTTTCCCCTTTCTGTAGCTGCAGAAACAGCGAAGCTCAGTGCAGAAAATTCTAGTGAGAGCCCTTGGGAGTTCCTTCTGGTGTCTTGTGCTAACAAACTCCCACGAGTAAAATTAATAGAACTTAATTGAGGGCCTAATTATATTTTTGTGACATAAAAATGCAGGTATTTTGTAAGCATTTTTTTCCTCTGCTAGGATGCAAGCTGATGTAAATGCTGTGCTCCTTCCAGTTCATGTTTTTTCCCCACCTGAGAGGGCAGACGTTTGGTGTAACTGTGCCAGTCCAAAGCTGAAATTCAGACACCAAGTGATAGGTAAAATGCAAAGAAAAAGTCTTACTGCAGAGGTGTGGGTGCTGTCATTTCTTCCCCCCTCCAGCCCCCAAGGAATATGAGACGGTTACTAAACCAAAAGCAACCTGCATATTTTTGTGCGCGCTGGGGGAAGTGTCTGTTACAACCAGAGGTCGCTTTAAAAAAAAAAAACAACACACAACACACACTATGCAAACACACTCTTAAATGCTTTTAACCTCAGCTGGAAACGAGTCAAAACACTTGGTGCCAAGAATAAGAAGAAACAGGAAAGGCAGAGCTTGTTGTACAGACCCGAGGAGCGCTGGCTCGCCGTGCCAGGCAAGCGAGCGGAGAAGCAGCGTGGCTGTGAGGAGCGGAGGCTCCTGGCCCTGGGGGCTGGCAGCGGTGGCACGGGTAAGGCTGGGACTGAGCCGTGCAGGTACCACTGGCTCAGGTAGCACAGGTCTGGCCAGCTCGTCGTGGGACGATATCTGCATGGAGCTGTGGAAAGGCAGCAGCCGACTGTGGCAGCGAGGGCACTGAGTCCTTAAGGTACGCACTGAACTTAGGGTCGTGGCCAAAGGCTTTACTTTGCTACCTGTAGGGGCTGTAAACTTAAATCTGAGCTTACCTCCCTTACACAAGGGAGGAAAAAAAGCCTGGGAAGTGCTGTTGCATCGGCGGCAGGCCGGTGCTTGCTCTGGAAGCAGCAGATGCGCGCCCTCGCGCTGATGAGCAGCCCGCGTCCTGCAGCAGCTTTGGTGTTTGTCGCCGTGGGAGTTTCCAGGGGCTGAAGTGAGAAGTTTGACTACAAAAGCTGTGACAGAGGTGACAAATGGCTGTTTCTGGCCCAGCTGTGTCAAGGCATTAGGTTAGGTGGAAGTGCTGAGTGCCAGCAAAGTGCCGTGAGATGGGGTTGTGCTTGGATCCTGAGCGCTGTCAGGCTTCTTGCCGTCTCACAAAGACCTGCATCAGAAGAAATCACCCTTGGCACGATGGAGCTACTGCCCAAATTTCCTTTTTTTCATGCCTCAAAACCCCAAATCCTGATTATTTTAATACCCACATGCCAGCTGCGAGGATGGGCTGGGGGTGCCGATGGCAGCAGTGTGGTGCAGCCCGGCTGGGGAACACGGTGTTGGGTCCTGCGGGAGGGCAGGGCAGTGAGCAGTGAGGCCCTGCTGTGCTGCTGGCCCTGGACGTGGATCCTCTGTGGCTAAATGTGGGCCTTCAGGCAAGTGTGTTGGCTGGCAGAGGGCATGCTGGCCACCCCGCTGGTGTGGTTGGGTAGGTGGAAAACCAAGGCTCCAGTACTTCAAAGGGAGCGGTGCGAGACTTCGCCTGTGATTCACAAACTGGGAGGAAATGAAATGAAGAAAAAGCTAGTATATAATTTTCATGGAAGAATCCTTGTTTTCCAGACCTCTTTTTCTTCTTTCATCTTGTGCTTCTTTCCCATCACCCCCCTAAAAAGTGATACAGATCACACCTACCGCATGTCTTGTTTGAGACTTTTCTTCAATCTCCATCTTTTCCTTGGCATTCAGGTAAATTCACAGAAGGCTTGGTTGATTATCTTTCGCTTTTCTTTCATTTGTGTCTGCTGCCCCATTCGTGGAGGCCCCGAGTTGCCCTGAAGAGACTCACGGGGAGGACAGGAGCTCCCCAGCAGCTGGGTTTCACAGTCAGGATGCCAGGGCTGGCAGAGTTTCCTTGTGTGCAATCTGCGACGCTTCAAGTCTGTTCGTGGCTCTTGCAGCTGTAATAGGGACAGGGAAACCTCAGGTTTTTCTGCCTTTCCTTTTCTCTGTTGTTTGTTTCTGCAGTACTTATGTATGTAAGTCCTGCTCATTGTATTTGCTGCTGGTTGTTGCAGTGAGGATTTGTTGTTTTTGGTCTTGGTAGAGGGCTGCTTGGTGCTGTAAGCAGCCCTTTTCTAACCAGGGTTTAGGCCAATGCTGCTCCTGTCTGAACCTGTTTAAAATAGGAAGACTGTAGAAGTGTCTGCGGTGTTTTCTTTTGGCTTGTTTATGTATCTCAGCAGAGAATAAGATGTGCTCAGAAATCACCAGTGACATCAAACAGCATCCTCAGAAATCCCGCACTCAAAGCTTTTCAGGTCACATCAGCAGTTATCCCACTTGAAAAACTCTTACAGGATAGCGTGGAAGCTTGCAATAGTACAGAGCAATCTGTATGTATCCCTGGTCTCCACTAAACATGAAGGACCCTGAAAATGTCTCTACTTTCTAACACCTCCGTTCTTCCCTCAACTTCTTACATTTGGAGTTGTCAAAACTGGTCCGGCTTAAGAGGATGTTCCAGCGCCTGGCTCACCTCCCTTTACAGAATGATTGTGAGAAGGGCTTAAACTGGCACGTTAAATACTAGAAAGTTATGGTGTGAAAATCCGCATTGTTCTGCTTTCCCTGCTTTGGCAATCCGTGTTTCCTCCCACCAGTAGGTGAGGGAGAGACGTTCAAGGCGTGTAATGCTGATAGCACTCGCTTAAACGCCGTGAAATTCTCGGTGTAACACGTGCTTGATAACAGCACATCAAAAGCTTTTAGGCAGCATTAATTGGCCACAGCTACTGGAGCTGGCCGGAGCAGAGGGAGGAGGTCTGAGGTGTCTCATGGGCTGCTGTAAGCTCCTCGCGACCGCTGGGGAAAATGAGTCTGGGAGCTGAATTTGGGCAGAAAATACCCGTGTGGCAAGCAGCAAGCTGCTGTGCTGGTGAGTTGCTGTCCAGGTGAGAGGAACAGGAATGAATAAACTTGTGTCTGGTCATCCCTGAAATGCGGCCCTGGGGCTTGATGTGGGCTTTGCAGGAAGCATTTTCAGTGTTTGTGTGTGTGTTTTGGGAGAGATTAAAGCTTGGAGCGGTGCTTGGAGCCACTGAGGTTTTAATTCTACCTTCCTCTGCACGCTAATAGCTAATATATGTAATCTATTACATATAATCATATACATTAGGTTTTAAATGGGCTGTAGGGATGTTCTGCGTGGCAGGTTAATGGGGCGGTGGGTTTACAAGCACGACCCACACCAAGATGTCTCTGATGGGGGTTTCCCACCTCGACCATCCCACCCACCCCCATCTGTCCTTCAGGTGCGTTCAGCAGCTGAGCTGCACCCTGCTCGCCACGTGCCTTGATTCCCAGGGTGGCTTGTAAAATTAGGATACAGTAAGAAATCATCCTTTCCTCATCCTTTGCTCCCCATTGCAGCACCAGCCTCAGGACCCCTGAGGGCCCATCCACCCACTCGCCATCGTCCTGTAATGATGCCAAGCGGCGCTTCCCTCCTGTGCCAAGCTATAAATCCTGCAGATTTACATGCCAAGAGGCCTCATAAATCAAAAGCGTCAGTGAAAGGCGATGGGTTGGAACAACGGGGAGGCGCCCGGAGTTCCCCTGCCCGCAGAACTGGGAGGGGGCCGGGGCAGGCAGGAGATGTGAGCTGCACAGCTCGGGTTTGGGGCCAGCAGAGCAGTGTTTGTGGGCACTGCTGGCACCCAGCGAGCCCTCTTGTCCAGACCTTGGTGCCCTAAGCAGGGTGTATGGGGCTTGACAAACCCTCCAGCCAGCTCAGAGAAGTTCCTTGCCTGAAGGGCTGTGGACGAGTGGCCTCTATCCTTGTGATTTTGGGCAGTGCAAGTGACGGGCCCTGGGAGCCTTGCAGCACGTCCCGAGCTGCTCTGCCCGAGTGGGAGGCAGAGCTCAGCGCTGCAGCTCTGGTGTGTGCGATCCTGCCATTAAATGGATTTAAAAAAAAAAAAAAAATACAATAAACAGTGGTGCTCTTACCTCAGGCGATCCATTAGGAATGTGATTTAGTGCAGGGAGGGCCATAAAGGCAGTTGGTAAATCTTCTGTGCAGCACAAATAACATTCCTGTTGGGGGAAAAGGGCCCCTGATGATGGAGCAGGGAGGGGGCCCCCGGCTCTAATTGTGGCATCCAAGGAAAGGTGATGTAAAATGAAAAACCCAGATCCTCTAAACCTTAGGAAGGGCTTCATCCCCTTAAATTATCAGGCGAAGTCCTCATTTAACACTACTTTGAAGGAAATCAACTGGCAGTGCTACTGCGACGGAGGGCTCAGCAATGGGCTCCGTGTGATTGTGGCACCTTCTGAAGAGCTCTCTTGTATTTCCATTGAATGCTCCTATTTTTATCCTCCTCCAGTCCCATAGGGTATTTCCAAGCGGGAAGCAGCACGGAGAACAGCAGATCTTAACTCTGCTCCACATAATGATGTCTGCAAGAAGTAGGGGTAAGGATCGAAATAATTCCCAGCTATTTTTGGTGCCGTGGTGCAGCAGGGAGGCACAGGGGTCCCTGAGGGGCTGCCGTAGGGTGGGTGGGAAGTGTCCGACCCCACGGGGCAGAACGTGGCAGTGGGATGGGGATGGCCAACGCTGAGGTGCGAAGAGCTTCAAGTCTTCAAGCCTAATGCCCCAAAATGCCATCGCTTTGTTTTGGGAACATGGCCATGCAGAACTGGGTGATGCAAGGCAGTATTTGCCTTGTGCTCGTTCCCTCCTGCAGCCCCAGGTGCTCTCCTTCCCCAGAGCTGAGCCCGGTGCTGGCACATGCAGTGCGGTCCTGTGCTGGGCAGCAGCAGCCGGCTTTGCTCGAACACGAAATATAAATCAGAGATCAAGTGAGTTACTGTGCCATGCTGCTGCTTGGGCAATGGGGAGCCTTTAAATCAATCGGCCCCCAAATAAATAAATAAGCTTGCGGCAGACATGCTGGAGTGCGTGTCTGATTCCTATCAGAGGCAGTAATTTAAGTCAGACGGCTTCTTTGCGTTACCTGGGCTGCTGGAGTCACAGGAGAGAGAAAGCAAAATTTCTCCGAGCTTTCGCTATTGTTGCCAAAGAAACCATTTCATTTGGTTGCCACGTGTGCAGCAAATCCGGCTCCATCCGTCTGGATGCCGAGGGCCGAAGGAAAGGGCATTGGGGAAGGAAGCCTGCAGAGCACAGCCACCATGCTGAGGAGAAGGAAGGGTTGGTGGGGCCAAGGCAGGCTCTGGAGGGCCTCAACCAGCTGCACAACCCCATGAGCATCTCCGAGGCTTTGGGGACACCCAGGGGCCCAAGGATGCTGCTCGCCCTCAGGGTGCTGCCCAGGGGAGCAGCCATAAGTGAGCTGCTCAGAAAAAGCCCTGAAGCCGCAGCTTAAAACATCCTATTTCTTTTCCTTTCAGCCCATGCAGCCACTCGGGAGAGAAATGTTCAAAGCTTTCATCTTTCTGGGAGTCTGCTGGCTCCGGAGGGCTGCCCCAGGGCTGAGGAGCTGCTTTGGTTCTGGGGCATCGCCGGCACTGTGCCGACTCAGCCTCCTCTTCCCCAAGTTCCCCCAGGAGCTGATGAGGCTGAACCTTGGACCAGCAAAGCCGATGTTTTCCCAGCACCTTGCGACAGAAGATAAAGCAACTGCAAAGCTAGGAATTCAGCCTGCATTCCCAGAGATTTATCCCAGGGCAGCACTGAGCATGGGAAGGTTTCCTTCCAAAGCTCCATTGTGACCCCAGACTAATAAAGGCCCATCGGTTGCATCCAGTCAGCACCTAACCCCGTGTCCTCCTGCCTTAGCACAGCCCCTATAACCACCAGGGCTGTGGGTACAAACTGTGGTACTGGATGCCCGGCTGTGCACCCAGGCTGGGCGCAGCGGGGCCACCGCTCAGGCCTGCAGCTCTGCTGCATCGCTGCCCCGCGCCGCCGTGTAAATCCTTCCTCGCAAATCATTGACCCGAGAGGTCATAAAAGTTCCTTTACGGTCTGTCAAGACAAACTAGATTCTTTACGTGCACCCTAAGTCAGCACAGTAAAACTTTTATGATGTTTTTAATAACAAGAGCTACTGCACATGAGCAGCAACTAATTTTGAAGGCCCCGGTATTTCAGCTGAGATGGGTTTTTCCCCTTCTGAGCTGGAAAAACACTTAGGTCAGTGCTTTCAGAAGTCCATGTCTAAAGCTAACTTCTTTGCCAGAACTTCTGCAAACACCGAGCACCCTCTGAAAGCAGCTTCTGAAACCAGGCTGCGTGTCTGGGAGCATCTGCGCAAAGAGACATTGAGCTCTGGGTTCCCATCTTAAAAACATTTGGGACTTGATACATCCTGTGATATCAGGACTTTAAGTCTTTGCAAAAGGAAATCCCTGTGCAGTTGCAAGGTTGTTGCAGGGGTTCATTGTGTTTTTATTTAGTCAGAGGGTTGGTGCAGGTGAACAGGGGTACGCCAACACCCACCGCTGCCAGTCCTGGTGGGGCTTTGCAAAACAGGGGGAATTAATCTGGCTGCTCGGGGAGGTGATGCTTCACTGGCTAGGTTGGCTTCGGGCAGGGCAGAGCCCGTGGGATTTGCTGACCTGGCCAGGGGAGCTGTTTGTGCTTTGAGTACGTCGGCATGAAGCCATGCAAGGGCAGCCAGCATGGCTCTCCAGGCCCCAGAGCAGCAGGGGACAGGGGACACGCCGCTCGGGTTTCCTTTGCAGCAGTTCTGTCACCCATAGATCATCTGCTTATTCTCAGTTTGTTTGTTTTAAAAACCTTTCTGGTGGCAGGTGGGAGGGAAAGCCTTCCCCTGGGTTCTGTCCCCATGGGCAGCCAGTGCCTCTTCCAGCCCCGGGGATTTGGGGTTTTCTGCACGGTGTCAGGAGGGTTTCTTGCTCCAGCACAACGCTAGCTGCAGCCAAAACCCCTGGGCTCAGCCAGCCCCATCACCAGCCCTGTGTGGTTACTGCTCCGGCTCAAATCCCCCCGGGAAGCTCCCCTGCACCCTAAAGAAACACGTGGGGTGTCTCAGGGGCAGCGGGGTGCTACCCAGCCCTGCAGCACAGCCAGGACCCTGGGATGGGGGGGACCCTCCTGGTCCCAACCCTGCAGTTTGCTACGAGGTTACGCATTTCTGTGTGCTCGGCCAGGTGCAGCCGGTCTCTGGGGAAGCAGTTTGGGGGCCGCAGCACGGAGCTGCCCCAGATCCGTGCAGGATTTGGCCCTCCCTCCGGTGGGAGCAGCAAGGCTGCCGGCACTGCTCAGCACTGCGAAAGCCAGCGAAGGCTGCGAATGCTCAGGGGAGCTGCAGGGAGGAACTGTTGCTGTCGATCTGTTAATTAAGATTAATGTGCTAGCTGATAAGGATGACTCTGCGCCAATTGCTATTATAAGCCAAGATCCTGCGAGGCAGCGGAGGGTGCGCTCCTGCTTCCTCAGCAGCGGGAGGCCCCGGCCGCTGCGCCTGGGGCTTGAGGCACAAAAAGGGGCCCTGGGCAGCAGAAAGAGGGGTGCTGCAGTAAAAAGGGGGTGCTGAACTCTTCTCCTCAGCATTTCAGTGCCTGCTGAGCTCCCTCTCTGCAGCCGGGGTGCTCAGGGGCTTGCTGGGGTTCTGTTGTGCCAGAACAGCTTTTAGCTTTTTGGATGGTGTCAAGGCAGAGCTTTGTATCCTCCTGTCCCAAAGAGCAGAGGGGAGAGGAGGTACGTTGTTTAAGATGTGTGCGTGTTCCTGCCCTCTGCCCCGTGTCTCTTGCACTGGATGTGCCCCTGCAGGGAGGCGCCGTGGCTCAGGGCTGTTTGACACTGCCGTGACTGCTGGTGGTGCATCCCCGAGCTCTGGTTCTTGGCTTGCCAAGGAGCTCACTCCAGTGCCCTTTACCCGCTGCTCTGGTTTACCAGCCCTCTTGTTTTTACCAGCCTTGTTTTCTGTGTCTGGCACCAGCTGAATTCAGGGCTGGAAGCTTGTGCAGTCCCCAGCCACCCTGAGCCAATGCCAGCATGGTTGTTAAAGCCCCTGACCAATGTTTTTGCACAGTCTCAGATTATTAACAGAAGGTAAAATTATGGGAGGGCTGCCTGGGTCCCAGCTGGGTTCCTCCCAGCCCTGCCCTGGTGCTCCCCACAGAAACCCCTGGCACCAGCCCTAATGAGGAGGTGCTAATTAACCTGGAGCCTGCAGAATTTAACGGGGTATAAGGAAAAGCTATTCTATTTAATTTCTGGGGGGGATTTAGGAACATGATCTGCTCCTGGAACCTTGCTGGAGCTGAGCAATCCCCCCACCATCCCATAACCAGTTACCCCATGTGGGTGCTGCTGGGCAGCCCCATCCTGGGGCACCACACCGCTCCACAGCTTCGAAGGCGAGTCGAAACCCTCTCGACCTCTGTGGCCGAAGTCATATTCAGCGCAAATTCATCCCAGTCCCACATGCAGAATTAGATAACCTTATCACCGCATCCTGCACAGATCAGTAACTCTGTATGGCTGTCAGCTCCTTTCAGCCGTCCGTAATTGCCTAGCAACGTCGCGCTGTCTCTTTGGAGGCAGCCTAATTCGGTTTCTGGCCATCCATACCAGAGCCCCACGCAGGCATCTGGCAAGGGGCAGACGGGCACGGAGAGCGGCTGGAGCAGCGGGCACCGCCATGGGCAGGGAGCTCTAAGGTCTTCCTGAGTCTGAGATCCTTGTTAGTCTCTATCCCCATGCCTCTGCCACCATTTATTCCAAGGAATAAAATGGGATTTAGGCAAGGGCAGGCATCTGGCACTGTGTATCCATGCCCAAATCTGACCCGCAGAGATCCCAGCTGTGAAGGGGTTTACCCGTATCTGCTGCTGCCTCTGGAGGTGCCTTACAGCAAGGGCCAGCAGCAGGCTTGGTGCCGGGAACTGTCAGTGGAAAGTCTGAGTATCGCTGCGTTGTGGGGCAGCCTTGGCTCAGGACGGGTTACAAAACCTTCATTTTGGCATTTACTGACCAGGGAGCATCTGGCTGCAGGATCTGAGCTCTGGCCTTCAGCTGTGTTCCCATGTACAAACTACACATAAGAAGCAGTGAGCCTCTTTAAGATAAATTAAATGCTAATGCTGATTTAGAAAGGGTTTATGGGAGGTAGCCCGTGGCTCAGGCTAGCAATGCAGAGGTGGAAAACTGAGGCTGGGTGAAGGAACAGGGGCCACAGCTGCTGTCCTGGCCCCATCCCTGCAGCATTGAGAAATGGGTGCCTGGTGCTGCAGGGTGCTGAGCTTCTCCTAACGCTGCTGAGCACTGCCCGGCTCCTTGGGGATCAGCTGGAGCTGAGCGTGTGAGTGCCTTATGGTGCTGGGGATGTTAAAATGTAAATATAGGTAATTTCATGTAGATAGGTGAGGGCCCTGTGCTACCACAGAAAAGCCCCCATTTAGCTCACTTCTTTGCACTGGGGATGGGCTCGTGCTGCAGAATTCTCCAGGTCTGAGATTTCCCCAGAGCTGTTGGAGCTGCAGGTTCAGAGCCAGCCTCCCACCCAGCCCAGCTGAGCCTGCAAATTTAAACCTGGACCCAGACACCAAGTGGCGGAGGCTTTTCCTTTGGGCTCATCACAGACCGAGACCTCCAACCCGAGCAGTGCAGCTCCTGCAGTTTGGTCTCATTGCACCAGGCTCCTGCCCTGCCCTGGACTCTTGTGGAGCACCCCAGGGGCATGGGGCCAGTTTTCGATCTCACCATCACAGCCTCGCCTTCAAGAATTACTACTACTATTATTTCCAAGGAAACAAGGACTCACGCTCGTATCTTTTATGTGATTTCTCACATCCGGAGGTTTTCACGTGACTTTGCTGCCTATTTTTAGCTCCTCAAACATCTCTGCCAGGATGAAAGCTTTAAAGAAAACCCACCCTCGAAACTGATGAAGCGGGCGTTTGCGTTAATGCTAAATTTGTGACTGCAGCTCCCGGTCCCTGAACAAACGTGCCCGGGGACAGAAAGCGTGAAGCAAGGCTGCAGCTGACTCTTGCCTTGTTTGCTCTCACCTCCTCCAGGTCCACCTACGAGACGTGTAAGAGCCTCCTACCCCCATTTCACAGGTAAAGCATTAGTCTAACAGGAACAGCAAGGCGGGGTTTCCCCCAGAGCTGCTTTCTGGCAGGTTTGTAGGAGGAGAAGAGCTGAAGTCCTGCTGGCTGCAGCGCTCCTGCCCTCCCTCCTGCCCCTTTGGGCATCCATGGGCTCGGCTGACGAAGCCCAGATATTTGTGTCCTGCACAAGTGCATTCTCCCTTGTTCCATGCCGTGCAGCTGGCAGGATGCACCCCTAATCACCTTGCTGAGCCAGGCCTGCAGGGGCCATGCTTTGGGCCCCAGACCCGCCAGGCTCGAGCAATTGTGTCCAGCTATTAGAGTGAGTGGAAAAATCGTTCCCGTTTTCATGAACTTTCAGTTCTCCCTTTGTCCAATTCAGCTTCATGAACATTTTCTGAGCTGCCTTATCAATTACAGTAATTGGCAACCAAATGTCGGGACAGCCTCCTGAGTGCAGAAACCTCCGCGATGCCTCTCACTGCCACCAAAGGGGGCTGGGTACACAGCACTGACACCCTTCCTGCTGCCACACAGCTACACACAGCTGGCTCAGCCCTGCTGCGAACATGGCAAATTTATCCCAGATGAGTCAGGGCTAAATTTGCTCTCCTTTCACAAGCTCACCCCAAAACATGCAGCCCGTGGCTGTGGACAGCTGCCACTGAGGGGCTTCATCCAAAAAATCAAGTCCATGCTGTGTCCCAGGCTGGGAGCCCTGGGGGACCCCGGTGCTGGGGACACGGGGATATTCAGCAACCAGGTGGGGGTTGTAGGGACCCAGGGGAGAGGCTCAGGCTGCAGCAGCAGCAGCAGGTGGAGGATTTATGGGCCTCTCAGTGTCTGCTTTGCTTTTAAACAGCGGTCCCCAGGGCAGAGCGTTTCTGGCATTCAGCTCTGCGGAAAGCTTTGAGGGCTGGGGCTGAGCGCGGCAGCACCCACCTGCCTCCAGCATCTCGTTAGTGGTGCTGCTGATAAATGAGCTCTGGGCAGGCCCTGCTGAGTCCTGTCTCATTGCCTTTTTGCTTAGGCTGTTGGGATGGTGAGAGCTGCTTTTGTCATGGGGGACTTGGGGTCCCTGCTCCCTTGGTCAGGGCTGGCCCCTCGCAGGGAAAGGGCAGCCCTGTTATTGGGGCACTGTGAATGGATTTACCTTTTCACTCTGAAGTTACGAAGCTGTGGAAACCCCCTGGCCACGTGCTGCCTGCCGAGGTGACGGCTAATTGAGACGTGACAGGCGGCAAAACAAACCCAGCCGTGCCTTGGTGTGGCTGGCAGAGCTGGGTAATGGCTGGAGTCCTGCGGCTGTGGGAGGCTCCGGGGAGCTGTGTTCAAACCAGATGAGTCCATAAATCCTCATGAGGCACCTGATCCACAGGGAGATGTGCTGAGGGACTGCTGTGTGCCCCTGTCCCCCTGATTACCTGTGCACACAGCAGCCCCCTCTGTGTGCTGCTCCCTCCCCACTGCATGCTGTTGTGGTGCCACCAGAGACAAATGAGCCCCATCGTGGCACTTGTCCTCCTGCTGTCCCCAGGGACCCCGTGCCAGTGGCTGAGGTGTGAGGCATGTCTCACAGCACTCAGTCCTGTGTGTGTGTGTCTGTGCACGTGTGTCTGTGCAGGCGGTGCCTGCAAGAGCTCCACTGGGTCCTGCTCTTAAAATATGTTTCTGTGCCTTGGGAGGGTGCTGAGAGCACACCACAGCGTCCCTGCCAAGAAGCCTGAAGTCGTGCTCTCTTGGGTTTGGGAGATGGCACCTTCAGTGGCTGGGCCTTGAGGTCTGGCAGTGCCCAGGACTGAGGTGTGGGACTCACTTCACCCCTGCCCTCTCCATGTGGGTGCCCTGTCCCAGGGCTCGCAGCTTGGTGGGGTGCATGGGGCAGCCCCGCAGGTCCCGGTCATGGGTTCAGCATGGCTGGGAGCTGCCTGCTGCGATGCTGGGCAAAGCGAATGCTCCCACCCCAGAGCCTGGCCCAGCATCTGGAGGATGCTGAGAACTCGGGGACGTATCCAGTCATCTGAGCCGTTTAATTCTATTACTCACAAGCTTTGAATAGCTGGTTTAAACACCCTTGACCTTCTGCTACAGAGCAGATCAAAGCAAATCTCTCTGCAGTGATACGCTTTATCTGATTCAAAAGGGAAGCATCCAATGAACTGCTTGTTTTGAAAACATTATTTTACGTTGTGCCCTATTAAATTGTTGACATGTTGCCCTCTAACTATTTGGCATTAGTTATACTCAAAAGTTATCTGCAGCATTAATCTAATTTTGCCTTTCCTCATCTTTATTCCTTGTTCTCCATATTACATTGTTTAACAGATCTGTTCAAGGCCCAAATTGTTTCAAGACGGAGCTTGATAAGCCAGTGAGGAGGCCTGCAGAGCGGCATGGGACACTGGCTCCACGTCACAGGCTCCAGGACACCTGGTGGGAAAGGGACCCCTGTTTGTCCGAACTTTCCTTTTTACTCTTATAGGCCCAGGCTTGTCCTGGTCCTGAGCTGGACCATGAGGGATTTGGGATCTCAGTCATTGATGTATATATGAATTTTGGGGCTGGTTTTCACCCAGATGGAGTGTAGTGAGTGCTGGAGCTCTGTGAGTGCCACAGGACAGCTCCAGTCCTTCTACACTTCTCAACAACCCCCCCCGGGGCTGTGAGGTTTGGGGTTATTGGTGGTACTTTTCCCCTCATCTGCTCTTTTTCTGCAGCCTGTAGGAGCCGCGGCCTTTCTCTACTGGTCTGAGAGTGCTGGAGATGTTTTTGGTGTGAGCTATGGACCCCCAGCCTGGGTTGCTATTGCCTGGCTGCAGTAGCTGCAGGGCTAGGTCAACCCTTTAGTCCTACACTTCGGCGGCATTTTTTTGGTGTTTCTTTGGGAGAAACTGTTTCTCAAGCAAGTGCTGGATCCAAATTGACATCTCTTTATGGTGTGAACCCATTAAACCATTGACAGGGAGAAAGAGGTGTTGGTGCCTTGCAGCCAGAGCAGAGGGAAGGCCCTTTGCTACTACCCCTCTGAGCTGTTCCAGGCCTCAAAGGGTTTTTGTCATGTATGGAGTCGTATTTGTTGTGTGCTCCTTTGTGATCCACTGCAGGATCTGGTGGACAGTTTGGACACAGTGAGGCTTGCTGTGCCAGAAGCATGCTCTCGCTCACTCCCTCGGTGGATGCTCTCACTCTTCGTTTGTGTTGCAATAGTGTCCAGATTGGAACCAGGTGAAAAAACGTGCTCACAAAGCTCTCGGTGAAAAAAAAGGCTTGATTTAAAAAGTGTTTCATTTTGAGAAGGGGAAGAAAGCCTAAACAATCAGTGTTGTTAAAATTTTCCATCACTATCTTTTTTTTTTTTTATGCAATGCCATTTCTTTCAGTGTGTACCAAACCCCTAGCTCTCAGCAGCAATATGGGGCTCCTGGGAAACAGTTTTCATTAGGAGAGCATGGAAAAGCCCCACAGAAATGGACCAGAGGTTTACAAAATGGAAACAACACTTCTCAAGGAGTCTTTTTTCGAAGTTTGTAGTCCTTTCTGGTGGGATTAGAGTGGATCTGCTTTGTGCTGTTCCCTGCATGAGCGGAACATGCAGCAACGGAGTTGTCGTCCCCAAAGAGCCATGACCGATAGCATCTGTGCGTGCAAGTCCCCACATGACAACCCGCTGACTCTGTCAATCCCTTCCAGAGCTTTAGACAAGAATTTGAGTAATTTTCCTAAGAGTGAAATATAGATTTATACCTTCTGTTACTATTGTCTCATGCATAAAAAAATAACCCATGACAAGATAAGGAGATTCAAGTTTTTCTAAAACTTTTATGTGATTTGTAAAACTGAATGAAACCACAACAACCTGAGCGTGTTTAGCACCATCTCATCTCCTTTTGACATGTCAGCAGTTGAAAATATAGATGTAATTAAAAGGATTTGCAAAGCTGCTCTTATGCTACAGCGGCATTTATATGATTTTTATGATGAACTTTGGTATTTGTAATATTGCACCCCAAATCCAAATAAATGTTTGTGGTTTGTCTCTTTTCAGCCCCCAGTATGTTGACTTTGGCCAAACATATTTATGTGTGCAATGCTGGCTATAAAAATGAAAGAAACAAATGAACAAATATATAGCAAAGCAGAGCAGTCTGTGAGGGAGGTGGGTCCATCCACAGTTCGTAATTCTGGGCTGAGTTGGGGTGGTGATCCACCTATACTGCACAAAAACAATGTCATTCACCACCACGGTCTGGATCTACAAGGGTTTATAAGACCTGAAAGCTACAGATAAGCATTTAGTAGGATTTACTGAAGAGCTTTAAATGAGACTCTCAGCTCCTCCTGACTTTCAACAGGACTTAAGTACCTTTTGTGTGTCTTGCTAAGTTTTTATCTGAACTTTCAGAGGTCTAAATACCTTTTGAAAGTCTAGCAGGCCCTCCACTATTACTATATATACACCAAAATATGATAGCCCAAAGGGTGGTGGCAGGATCCCAACTAGCAAAACCAAAAGTGCTTCTTCCCACAGAGTGTCCTCTATGTGTGGAAATCGCTGCCGCTAGGCTTCGAGGATGGTAAAATTTCAAATGAGTCCTAAAACAATGCCTTTCATTCAGGAAAGAAAACGGCACCAACTTTCAGAAACACCACAGTGGTGCTCAGAGTGACGGAAAGCTTTGGGCTGCTCAACACCAGAATTCCCTGGGGAAATCCCACTGAATGCTTGCTCCGTGCTCTGCTGCCGGACCCTGCCAGAGATGGGACGCTGGGTTACTGGGGTTACTGCTCCTCCTCATCTGGAGAGGACAGATATCGGGAGGTAACTTTGAACAGATTCCTGTGTGACCCTGTTTCCTCATGGGAAAGGATAGAACAAGGTTGCCTATACATCTGCTTTTTTAAAGATAAAATCCTTCCTCTGAAGTTAAGGGGAAAAAAAATGATGCTGCAGAGACGAGGATGAAGATCAGTTCCAAAACTAACACACAAACAAACAATTAAAAACAAATAACCCTCAAACCCAGAAGCTATAGATCATAAGAGCTGGATCCCCACATGGCTATTAAACGTGACTGTTCAGATGGTCTCCAGCTCCCCAGGTCTCTCTACACAGCAGAGTGCCAGAAAGTGAGGAGATGCATGGTAGGGATGGTTCTCCACTCCTCACACTGTCTGCGTTGAGAAGATCCATTGCTCTGTTCATGAAGTCTGTCCAAACAGCACCAGAAGTCTGGCAATTCCTCTACCTGTGGGCTTAGAGGGTTTCCTGAAGGGTCTGCTGGAGCACATCCCCATAGCAGGGAGCAAAGCAGAGTTTGGGCTCTTACCAGGCCATGCAAGCAGCCAGCTGCAGGGCTTTTTTTTGGGGAAAAAAAAAAAAAAAAAAAAAAAAAAAAAAAAAGGATTGTGGTAGAGTGTCTGGTTGATTTAGAAGTAAATCTTAGGAAGCGAGAGTGGAGTGCAGCTCCTTACATCTAGCTTTAAAACTAATTGATCGCCTTCCCCGAGCACACAGACCTGTCTTTATTTTGAGTCCGTAAGGAAAAGTTCCCTCAAAGTCACCAGAGACGAATAATCCTTCAGGAGTCACTGCTGACATGGAATTATATTTTCAGTCATTTTTCAGTTGTGTGCGTCTACATCCTGTCACATTAGTTTGCTAACACTTGCAATGTAACAATGAGACAAACAGAGTATTGTGCTGGTCCAAGCCAAACATTCATCTCTGCTTGGCACCGGTTCAACAGGCCTGTCAAAACTCCTTGCGAGCTGGCCAAAGCTCATTAACAGTGGTTGGATGCATGTTTAGCATGGAAAAGAGCTTTACCAAGCGCTCTTAGTAACGTGGGGACATACTCCTTGCGAAGTATTTGTACCCGAAGTCGAAATAAAGGGAAAATGTAAGTATCTGTGGAGTGAACATATTTCAAGGCAGTGCTTTGTGTGGAATAGAAGGGAGTTGCAAAATCCCCGGGCCCAATGCCAATCCTAAAGCTGTCTCAGAAGAGGCATCGATGTTATCACTCCTCAATGTGCACGCACGTAGGAGCTTGGTCTCCCTGGAACGGGAGCGGATCTGCTGACTCCAACTTTCCTTCCCAGCCCGCCTGTGGTGGGCTGACAGAGGTTTGGCTGCAGCCATCTCCCACTCCCACTACCTGGGGTTCACTGAAGTCCATGCAAGGATCTGATTTTTGGGTCTCACACGAGATCTCGTGAAGCATCCTGGGGTGCTGGCTCGGTACAAGTTCAGCCCCCGGCAGCCTCCCATACCTGTTGGGGCTGGTGAGGCACTTCACCACCAGTGAGGTCATCGTGGAGCCCGAACGTTTGTGTTGAGCTCAAGTCAAGAAAATAATGATCAGGGTGTGAGTGACACTTTCCTACTCATCCAAGATGTTCTGGCAGCCTTACTTTCAGGATTGTCCAGCTTCAGCACATCTTTGCAGCAGATCCTGCAGGAATGGTGCTGACTTACAAAGACAAAATGTCTAAGGAAATTTACTTCCAGACACGCATATATGAGATAGAAGAAATCCTTTCCTATTTCATGTGTCCATTTTCATATACCAGTGTCTCAATTAGTCTGAGAGCATCTGTTCCTAAATTCCTATCTCCTAAAACTCGTAGCACTGGTCCAGCAAGCATTCACTCTTGGACAAGGAACAATGAAAGACAAAAAACCTACATGCTGCAGGAGAAAAGGAGAAAAAAGAGAAAATATATTGATACTTAAAAAAACTTTTATTTCCTTTGCACTGAGGTGATTCTTTATGAAGGTGAATAATTAAGATGATGGAATTGAGAAGATCTTTAAAAAAAGATGATGAAATAAGCCATTCACAGACTAATTAACAGAATGCAAGAAGCAAATGTTAACAGTTAACTGACTGAGTATTTCAAGGTGTGGTTCATTTAAACCTAGCACCTCTGATTGCTTGCTTACTTAAAGACTCGCATGCTTGTTTGCAAACAATTGCACCATTTGCCCTGCTTGGTTTCTTCCTCCTATCTTTCTGTGAGCTCTTGAATGTCTCGAGAGGGAGTCCTTGCAAAAGAAACTTGCATTTCTGCCTGTCCTGAGCTGTGCAAGCGGTTTAGGATCATCCAGGAGAGGGGTCTCTGCACCGGGGTCCGCCTGCACCCGGGTGAGTATCTCCTGAGATCTATCTGGAAGATGCTGAGAGGTTATTGGATTGCTTGTTGTAACTGTTAATCCATTATCAATTGCTGGACTTGAGTGTTTATGATTTTAAAATGAAAACCACTATAATATTGATGCTTAAAGGTGTTAGGAACTATCAGAGCTGTCTGAAGTCTGTAAAAACTAAAGAAGCTCATAAGAGTAGAGAAGGTACCCAGAGCAGGGTTTTCCTTATCTCACTGGCCTTTGTGTGAGAACTGTTTGAGTGCATCCTGCCTGTCCCCTGCCCTGGGGCTGGCTCCTCCCCAGAGCCTTCTCCTATGGAAGATGCCGTAGCATACAGCTGTAGGCTCCAGCACATCTGTTAAGAATCTAGTGATTGTAGCTAACAGGATTTTTCACCTTAAATGAGGTTTCTGTAAACTAATCTGTGTTTTTGTTTGTGGTTCTCCAGGTGATGAGGGAAAACCTAGCTGCAAGGCTTTAATGTCTACTGCACCCTTATCCCAAGGTGCTGAGAGGCCTAATTGTGTGAGATGTTACTCTGTTAAAGCAGTGCTTAGATTTTAAGTAGATTTAGATTTGCAGTTAAAATAACAAAGCATAAAGCCTACCAGAAGGGAAGGTTCCAACCACGTTAGCCTGTGTTGCATATCCTGTGTATTTTTTATGATGTGAACCCTAATACACGCATTTTACTGAAACCCCTGACTTTAATATTGGGTTGCTTGTAAAAATGCGTTCCATAAAACGTGAGTGAGACGAGCCTGGCTGGCAGGGGAGCGTGGCTCCGATGGTGCTGAGGTCCCCAGCTTGCACCACGGCCCCTGGGGCTCTGGCACTTTGCTTTAGGAAGCCCTGGCACCCACGGGGCTGAGGCACCATCACCCTCTAGCAGGCTTGGTTTGCTGCTGCACAGATCTGTGTGCAGATATTATCTTGCTTAGGGCTGCTTCCAGCCCCCTGCAGAAATGTATCAGAGGTGACTGGGTTTGGCACCTCAGCTCCTTGTCTGTCCTGTTTCACCACTCTAAAGCACTGTTGAAGCACCGACTGGTGACATAGGTTGTACTGGTGACAGTCCGATAGTGGGGACAGTAGTGGGCATTCACAGGACAAAGCAATAAGATATAACAGCACAGGAGTAAAACTTCATCTCTGGCAATAAGGTTTGTACTGGGGAAAGGGAATAGCAATATTTTTAAGAGTCACCATGAAACTTAAGAGTTTCTTAAAATAAATTACCTTGTCCTTCAAAGAGACTAACTTAATTTTATTTTTACCTTTTTAATAATGCAATAATCAATAATAGATTAAATCTTCAATCCCTTGCAAATCCTCTTGCTCAGTAACAACAGAGGAAAAAAATCTCTGGAGGTGCATTAGAAAAAGCAATTTGAACACAAACCTGGATGCAGTGAATTTCATTCCAGAAGTAGCAAGAGCATCCACCTGGCCCTTTCCCTTTTACAGGCTGCTTGCTTGATGAAGCCCTGCCTGAAAAACTGTAGCCTGTGATTATTACCCACCCCATTTCTTTTTTTTTTCCTACAATAAGCGTGAAGACACTTCAGTGCCTGTGAATTGATTTTCACAGGCCCTTTAGTCATGGAAGCCAGTTTAAGGGAGATTTGCTGCCAGTGTGGCACAGTCTTGGGGTGCTTGTGCAGGGTGGGGACAGGCCTACAGCCCTGCTGCAGCCTCTGGCCCCAGGGAGCCTGGCGTGTCTTTAAAAAACGATGTGTTTCTCTCTAGTTTCTGGCTGTGGCTCATTAAACTGAGAGGTGAGGTACGTGGTCAAGTGAGTTATGGCTGGGAGGTGGGGGTGAGCCTGAAGTGAGCAGAGTGGTGTGGCAGGGTGCTGGGGCTGCTGCTCTGCACTGTGTACCCTGCATGGTCTGGGTGGGAGAGGGAAGGGAGCAGAGGCTTTCTGCTCAGCAGGAGGCTCTTCTGGGGCAGTTATCACCAGGGCATCTAATGAGCGTGCCTGTTGGAGTGGAACGTGCTGTATCTTCTGGAAGCAGAAAATTTTGCTTCTTGTGCCGTCTGACTTGCATCTCTCCTGAGCATTAAGATTAGCTCAGAGAGAAGTGTTTGGGAAGGAAAACTTAAGTGCAAAACAGCTTACTTTTTTTTTAAGTGCAGGGGAAGGAGGGAGTGTTTGTGGACCTTGAGCTTCTGACATATGATGATGCTAAAGTACATGTGTGATGTTTCTTCCGTTGACATCTTAAAAATGCAAAGTCAGCACTGGCCAGGATGCAGATAAGCGTGAAACTGATGAATGCTTGCATGGGAGAAGCTTAGCTGGAAACCATATGGGCAATAAAAAGGCTGAGAGCACCGGAGGCAGGTACTTCTGCAGCAAGATCCCTGTTAAACTGGGCTTTTGCTGCTCAGCCTCAGCGCAGGGGTAGCGCAGCCTGGCTGAACCCAAAGCAGCTCGGTTAATTCTTGGCTGGCTTGGCTTCAAATTGGCATTCAGTGCTTGTGGCATCTCTTATTGATTGTATAAGATGCACAAATGATCTGCCGTTAGCCTCTGCCTTGCACAAACCCTGAATGCCCACTCTGCACTGGAGCAAAAGTATAATTGAGAACATCGCTGCTGCTCTCCAGGACACGTGCACTCTCCTGGATGCAGAGGTTGACAAGTTGCATTAAGTGCAGGATGTTTTATTAATCACCAGAGTAAACTAACACATAAAACCTCCAGAGCTCGCTGGCAGGAAGGCAAGTCACTGCTGCCCCAAGGCTGGAATAATTTATGCTCTTTTCTTTTAATGTACTGCCTTTTCCTGCAACTCGGCAAGATTTAAAGCCCTTTGGAAAAGGGCGTGTGTTTGTGCATGGACTCCCAGCTCAGACAGTTTGAGCACCTCCTCCAGGGGGTCACAGTGGTGTGTATTTGCTGAAGGAGAAGCTGACATCTGTCCCTGGGACATGCGAGTTTTATGTGGAAGTGCAGCCAGCTAAGCGCAGGGCAGGGCTGGCCACTGGAGTCAATGAGAGTTTTGCCACTGACCTTGAAGGATCTAAAATTTCACCCCTAACTATACAGTAGCTGATCCAGCCCTTTTGTTCATCAATCTCCTGGAGGAGAGCTTCCCCATAAATCGTGTTTTGAAAGAGAAGAACGGACCTGACCTCGGCGTCCTCCCGGTGCTAGGCCTAGCGAGACCTGGAGCTTCCTCGGTGCTGAGGGGCTCCCGTCCTGGTGTGGGTTTGCAGCCACCTTCATCTCCCACCAAGACAGGAATTTATAGATCAGCTTTTACTGCCCGTTTTGACCAGCAGGCCTGTCCATATGACAAGGCACCGCTTGAAAAAGTGAGAAATTACCTCCTGTACAAACATGTTAAAAATAATAGATACGGTAGAGGGAGAGAGGCGTGCTGCCTGTGGGCAGCCTCAGAGCTCCTTGTGAGCAGAGGGGCTATTTGGGGTGCCGAGCCCACCAGATGTGTGCTGCCAGGACGGCTGTGCCCAGCCCCTGGGGAAGGGCAGCCTCTGTGGATCACCTTACAGACAGCAATCCTCAGCACTGAGGAGATGGAGAGAGGGCCCCAGCAGCAGGGAAGGCTGCTCCCGCTTTGCTGACGGCGTTCTCGAGCTCTCACAACATCCTCGGAGTTGCTGGAAGTTTTTCCCCCGTTGGGAGCCCCCCGCTGACTTGTGGGCCTCTCACTGGCAATTTGGGCAGAATCTTTTGTTCAACAGCCTCCTGCTGCTCTTTTCTTTCCACATTCCCCCCACCCCCTTTCTCTTTTCTTTAAAAGCTTTATTGCAAAGCAATAAGTCGTTTCCCACCTCCATGCCTCTCCATTCTCAGACCCCTCTCCTAAGTTACAGGAACTTTTTCACCTATACATTTAGGATGACCCCAATAACACTCACTGTTCTCAGTTTATGAAATAACTGGATTGAGAACTGGACAGTAAGGGAATCTGAAACCAAACAAAATGTTTTATTTTTATTTGTTTACTTTATAACAGTCTGTGCTGGTGGGAGTGAGGGCTCTGCAGCTTTGCCTGCAGCATGGGCAATTGCCATCAATGCCCTGTGAGGGACTTGTGCTGCTGCATGTGATGGAGAGCTGGGAGCTCCAGTCCTGGTCACCCCTATCAGGACTGAGAAAATGGTCAGACAGCGCTACTTGAAGTGTATATATATAAAAATAAATCCAACCTTGCACATAATATTTTGTCCACTTCTCCATCCAGCAGCTTAGCTCCATCAGCTGGGCGAGCCTGGCAGCAGTGGGGCTTTTCTGCTCCCAGCTGCTCCTGCCCACAAGTTCCTCATTTTTAGAAGCTGATAATGGATGAAATTAATGATAAAGCCAAGGCTTCCAAACAGATGCTTAGCCTGAAAGGAAAAAGCAGCCCCACCAGGCTGTTCTCATCTCTGGGCTTTGCTGTTTGCCTGGGGTTTGGCGCAAAGGCATTTATTTCTCAAGGCCCTGGGGGTGAAGGGAAAACATGCAAGTCATGTGTGGAGGCTGCAGAGGTGCAGGGATGATGGGAGGTGGGAAAGGAGAGGTGTGCTTCCTTCTTCTGCCCTGTTTTTAGGGAGTGTGGCAATAACAAGGTGGCAAAAGCCAATGGGATAGTAGTGGGGCTGGTGTCAGGGTCGCTCACCATGGTGATCTGCGGGTCTCTGTGCTGTGGGCAGGAAAGCGCCTTGCTGTAATAGGGCTGTGTGTTAATTTGGGTGGAATAAATGGGCCAGTAGAGTCAAAATACGAGCGAGTCTCTGCTACGGTACAGTGCGAAGCAGTTAACTGAGGTCCAGGGCATGAAATCCTGAGAGCTTCACTTGCCTTTTTCCAGAGTAACCATTGCCATTACAAATAATTTGTTCCTTTCACTAAAGCTACAGTGATAAGAAAATAGGCTTCAAAACTTCAGAGGTAAAGCTCCTAAATTGGAGAAGTTAGCTGCAGAAGGTTACAGCAGCGCCCTTTTGGGGCAGTCTTATTAAAATCTCAGTGTGTCACTTAGGACCAAGCCATACAAGCCTCCAAAAACAGGAGGGAAGAAATAAGCTAGGCAATGCGGTTTGCACCTATTTAGCAGACCAGAAGCACTGTTATTATTTTGTCCTTGGTGAGGTCCCATTGCAGACACAGGACTGATGCTCCAGTCTCCTCCAGGCACAGCTCTGGGTGCAGTTACATCAATGCTGATCTTTCTTCTTGAGCTAGCTCAGGCTCCTTCCCATTTGTATCCTTTAAAGGCAGTTTTCTGCATCAGTCCAAGGTGCACAGATAACCTGCTCAGCGGGAGACGTGGCCCTCCTGGGAAATCTGTGCTGGCTTCAGATAGACCTTAATTTATTTGATAAAGGCAGAAGTGTAAACAACCTAATCTCCCCTTCAGGCCTCACAAGTCCTTCTAATTATTAGCACCAGAAGGAAGCTGAGTTAGATTCCTCCTCTACCAACCTTGGGAATTATATCCATTTCTAGGTCTCTCATTTTTTATTTTTTATTTTTACCAATAGCATGTTTGAGTCTATTTTGGCGATCAATAACAAATCCTCACTCTTTGCTGGATGCTCCCAATTTGC
>CM021776.1:17382871-17540045 GCA_011076525.1 Nettapus auritus | reverse complement strand
GAGCTGCGTGCAAGTAGTTGCAGGGGAATAAAGGAAGCCAGCCCTCTCAGCAGGGCACAGCTATTGGACACATGCTTCCTCTATCTTGTGACACTTCATGATATTCAGAGTGTTTTGGTAGTCAGCTAGAGCCGTGGGGTGTACAGAACCCAGCTGTGTGCATTTAGGAAATTCAGTTGTCTGGACCCACAGGCCTGCACTTTTCCCCCGATATGAAAGGCTAAAGGTACACTTCCTATTGTACCTACAGTCAGGCCCTTTTGTTTGCCCTCTGTTTTGTCTCCAAAACTACTATGGACTCCTAAAGTCAACACTGGATCCAGGTTTCACATAGTAGAGGCCTTTTTAAAAGGTGCCTATGGCAAATTGTAGGCTCTTGAGCAACCGTATTGCTTGGGTAGTGACATTCTTACCTTGCTCCTGTGCAAAATGCTTCCTCTCCAGTACTTGCAAGAACATTTTCCCCTATCTTTTTCTCCTCGCAGCCCAGGCAACTTCCTGCTCTTTTCTCCTCTTTTCTTGTGTGAACCTTCATTGCATCCTTCAGGTTCACTTTGGATTTCTTCCGGAATAACTTATTTTTAATTTTAATGTCCATTTTCATCTAAATCTAGCTCTTTATGGAAAACACAAGCATATTTCCACTCTCCATCCTGCTCCAATGCAAAGTTCAGCCCCCAAAGAGAGAAGCTGACAGAATTCCGTGCTTCTCATGGAGCAAAAGGCAGAGCAGCACTGTCTGGGGATGATGAAGGTGGCTGTGCCCATTCTGTGACTTTCTCCTGGGCTTGCTGTGTCCTGGGCACCAGCTGAGTGCCCCAGGGGCTTCTAGGGCCTGGAGGTTCAGCATCCCAGTTACTGTCATCTTCCCCTCCCTGCCCCTTTTCTTACAAACCCCACTTCTAAATGTGGAGGAGGATGAGGCAGCAGAGACTGAAGAGTTTACAGCTTTTAGGGAGGCTGGAAATAGCAGTGATAGGCACCAGTACCAAGCCTGGCTTAGGTTTAGTGGCACAGCTTGGCTGGGACCAAAAGATCCCATAAAACCCAAAGGAAAGATTTCCATCAGCCTTAATGGGCTTTTGGCTTTGACCTGATGTGGAAAGGCTCCCAGTGACTCCAGGGGGATCTATGTGCTGGTTTCACACATTGACAAAGTTAATCTTTTTTTCAAAACAACAAGAAGATCTCTTGAAGCACTCTTGTGCCTGGGCTCAAGGCAACTTGTGGCTGACTCCTGCTTTGGCAAAAAGGGCTCAAACTGCAGAGCTCCCTTGGAGAATGTGGGCGTTTCAGATGATGTGAGGTACAGCCCCTTATCCTGTGCCCATCCTGGCTGGTCCCCTCAGGAGCTGCATTTGTCCAGGGCTGCTAGAAGTGGAGCATTTCCTAATATGTAACTTATTTCAGTGCTGTTCCAGAGGCTGCTGGAATGCAGGAGACTTCCAGAGTATTTTAATAAACACAAAAATTTAAAGCAAGTGCAGACACGTTGGTTCTTGCCAACTCTCCTTCCTTTCTCATTCAGGGTGTGTGTTGCTTTTATTTTATTTTTTTCATGAAGTACCAGCTGAAGAAATAGCAAAGCAAGATATAACACGGGTGGGGTGTAAAACTCTCTGTCCTGCTCCTTGCTTCCAGCAAGCTCCCTGAATTGTTGGTACCACCTCATTGTGCCCTGCTGCAATGGCTGTGTCAATCAGCAATGCTGAGCATGAGGAGGATGCTCAGGGCCACGTACCACATGTTTGTGGGTTCTCCCTCCTGGAAGAGGGATGAAGCCACAGTAACATCCCTGAGCCAGAAGATAAGCTGTCCCTACATGACCAGAAACTTATGCTCCAGAGCCGTAGAAATTAGCTTCCCCCCAACCTTGTCTCAAAGTTAATCCTGCCCAGAGCTGGTTCAGCACGGTCTCGCTTCCCTGGTATCTATAGGCATGGAGGCTCAGCCATTCTGACATTTCTGGCTGCGAATCCTGCCCTTAGCAAACACACTTGATGCTGATACAAGGTCTCTTGGCTGCCTGTGCTCATATCCATCTGTCGCGGTGGCACCGTGCCCGCGAGCAAGATGGTGTGCTATATTTACTAGAGCATAGGTGCCAAGCGGACCAGATGTTTTCAGCAGGAACGTGAAGCGGGGAGGCAGGGTCCCTTTTAAAAGCACTGGCTCTCTTGGCAGCACTGTGGGGCAGCAGCTCGTGGGGGCTCCTCTCCCACCTCTAAGGATGCGTGCCAGGGGCTATCGCAGCCCGATGCTGAGCCAGCCCCGCGGTGCCTGCAGCAAGCATCCTTGGGCTGCCACAGCCTGAGGCAGGAGTGCTCTGTCCTCCTGCTGCCCTTGGGGGTGGCCGTGCTGGTACTGAGGTGAGGAGAGCGTGTGATGATGCTCGAGGCTGTGTTTGGCAGCCAGGAGCGCAGCCCTCAGCGAGGTCTCAGGAGAGGCAGTAAATAAGATGTTATTTTCCTCTCTGTCTGAGCGATGACTTTCTGCCAGCTGTGTGTGAGCCTCGCTGCAATGCCTGATCACTGTTCCTTGTCCCCTTGGCTGTGCCACGGCCAGTGTGGGCGATGGCAGCACTGGGATGGGAAGTGGCTTGTGGCTGCGGTGGCATGCAGGGTGCTGGGAAGGGCTGCTCTTCCACTGGTTGTTCTTGTTTTTCAAGCAAACCTTAAAAAAAAAAATAAAAAAATCAGTATCATCTGTGAGTGTTGTGGGAACCAACTCTTTAGTATCTGCTCTCACCAGCTACGGAAAAATCAGCCCTACAGGATTACTGGCTGCTTAAATCCAAGAATCAAGAGTGTTTGAAGTTCCTCTCTATTAACAAAACCCCTGGAGTTTTCTCTTGATATCATTGTCAGGGAGATGTTGAGGTTTGAGATAGCCATCCTGTAACTACGCTGGTTCTGCTATCAGATGGGGATCTGAATGAAATTTGTATGCCTTGAGTTTTTTCCTTGTGCTCAAAGAGTTGAATAAGACAAATCCCAGGTAACTCAAAGAGCAGCTGCCTGCGGACACTTCGTGGCAGGAATGCCACTCTGCCTCAGAAGTGGGATTCTTCAGGGTTACTTACTGGCAATAGAGAAAAATGCATTTAAATAATGAGGAGAAAAAAAAAAAAGCTAAAAGTTTAAGCAATTTTTGCAAAAATCTGTCAGTTCTATATTTATTGTTCTGATTGACTTAAAAACCGAACTGCATCTGTGTTATTCCAATTAAGCAGCTCGGTGCTTCTGTGGTGTCATAGCGAGCATCTTGTCATGAAGTCGAACTCTGGAAAATAGTTTTTAAGCTCCTGGGACCAAAACCTGTATTTTTATTGCTGTTGGCTGCGGATGTTTGTGGAAGTTGGAGCAATGACCTGATAATTTGCCAATCACCACGAAACATGCGCTGCTTGACTTTTGTTCTCAGTGTCCCATGTGAAATCTGTGCTGCTTGAGATGCTTCATAAAATACAGCAAAGCTTTTTAAATTTATGGGGAGTTGTGATAGACCTGGGAAGCTGACGCTGCTGGCTTTCATACAGATGAAGCTGTCTTTTTCTTCAGTGCAGCAGAAGGCTGAACTTCGTGCCTTTAGTGTTAGCTGGTGCCATGACTTATGAGGACAAAGCAAATATGCTGAGCCAACTTCAGAGCTTGCAGCATTTGTTTGTTTTTAAGTGGAGCTGGCCAGAAAACAAAGACTTTGTGATACTACTGTAGTGAGGACTTGTGTTTCCTTACCTTAAATTTTGAAAGCTTAGGATTATTATTATTTTTTTTAAATAAAAACTGTTGAGAGAGACCCATCTCCTCCAGACAGCAACCAGCCACAGAAGTGGAGCTGCTGTGGTGGGAGAGCTGTGACCAGAGCCAGGATGAGGGTGAGCATTCGAGCAGTGACAGGTCTTGGGGCATCTCAGCAGCTTTGTTCTGAGCCATCGCTTCATGACAGCTCCGGGAAATCCTCGCCAGAGATGCTGCTAATCTGAGCTGATGCATTCCCCCCAAAATCCCCAGTTTCAAGAGAGAAAAAATATCACCCGCACGCATGACTCATCTTTTATTTTATTTTTTTTCCTTTTCAAACTAATCGTGGAGCCTGTGTGTACTGCTACAGAGGGAAAGCACCTCAGGCAGCCAAATGGAGGGGGCTTTTGGGGGAAGGAAAGGGCAAGAAGTGCTCAGTAAGTGAGGAGGCTGATGGGCATCACTGGCTGGGGGCAGACAGATCCTGCTCACTGCACGGGATCCAAGTGTGACTGGCAAGGGGAGACCTTGGGCAGGTTGGGAGGGCTCAGGAAGGCTTCTGACCTTCCCAAATAGATGAGGAAACCACCCTGTGAGGCTCACCCCTGCTGGGGAAAGACTGGAGCGAGGCTAAGGGTGAGAGGGGCTTCTCTTGGCCGAAGTGCTGACAACCAGGTACAGCCACTTGGAGCCTCAAGGTGTATTTAACGAGATTAAAATTCCCCGTTCTCTCTCCCTTGCTCTCTTCCAGTCCTAATTAACTCCCACTTAAGCTCCCCATTCCCAGACATTGGGCTCTGCAGGGGCTTGGGGTCCCACAGGTCGGTGCCTGTGGGGAGCCCCCTCTCTGGGATGGGGTACGGCAGCACCGCAGCACCTGCTCCCTTGTCTGCTGCTACTTCCATCAGAAGGCAGCATTTTGGAGCAGAGGGAATATATATGTCTATAATATATACCTATATTTTTCCTCTCCCCACCCCTCTGTCTTCAGTTCCTCCCCTCCTTGGGGACTGGGCTCCTCACTGTGATGAGTGCACCAGCTCCTTTCTGGGTACTTTCCTCTTGTGGCAGGGCTGTGGGGGAAGATCTCTGGCAGCAGAGAGGTGCTTTGTGCTGTCACCCTGTGCGGCGTGGGCACATGGAGACCCTGCTTATCCAGCAGGGTCTGGAGCAGCCACCACAGTGTCCCTGGAGTGGGTGGGAGAGGAGCGGTGTCCTCAGGTCGGTGGCAGATGGAGGAGATGAGGCAATGGAAGAGAAATCACTCAGCTGTCCATGCCCCCTGCATCCCTCTGTCCCTCCCAGCAGCTGCTCATCCTCCACGGCTGGGACGTCCTGGGCTCTGCCGAAGGAGAAGCCACCTTTGAAGGGTATTTTTAACATCACCTTCCTAAAATGTAAAGGCTAAAATCTCCTGGCAGACAGAGAGCTATTCTTCTCTCTGATGAAGAAACTATTTCCTTGTACATCTGGTTCATATTTTTCTTTAGGTTTCTGCCAGAAACAATTCCGAAAACAAAACGCAGAGCAGAGTGAATGTATACATTCCTGAAGGATTCCTTCACCGCTCCTCTCTGACCCAAACCTACAGCCCTCCTTACCAACCTTTTTCATTTCTTTTTAATTAGTTTTCCTTTCAAAATGTGAAAACATATGGCCTGATTAGCTCTGAAACACTGCTGCCTGCATCATATAAAATGATCTACGTTTAGAAAATAATTACAGTGAATACAACAAGAAAAATATTCTGGTGCAGAAACTTTTTTTTTTTTTTTTCCCTACTTCTTTAAGCCCATTATCTCTCCAGTCAGATTTGTCTGGAAATCCTTATTAATGGCTGCATTACATGATTCTTGCTGCTCTGAAATGTTGCATTTTTCTCAGAAATTCAGGTTTAGCCCTCAGAAGGGGAAGCGATGCTGTTTGGAGATGTGGTTAGGCTCAGTGTGCAGCCCTGTGGCACCTTTCCTGTGCTGTTTTTTTGCCGCTGAAGTGCCGTGGACACAGTGTCAGGGCAGGACCAGGGGGTGCAGCTAGCTGGGTAGGGGGTCAAAAACCAAAAGTAAACCAAAAAAGCAATGGGAGAGAGGTATCCCAATTCTGCTGTACCTAAACCACAATAACTGAGAGGGACGGGATGGGAAATGGGTGGGTTGGCATGTCTGAGTGCTGCCAGCACCTGAGCACAAGGTGAGACCCATGGTGTTGTCACAGCACCAAAGTGCTGCCCCCGTCACTGCTGCTGGGGAGGGAAAGCCTTTGACAGCCATTGGCCTTCCCTAATTGGGAACAGAGGCTGTGCATTAAGAAAGAAACGTGTAGTCCCAAATTATTTATGTTCCTAGCGGGAGCAGCACGGTTGCTGCTTTGCAGTCAGCCTCTGCGCCTGTTTTTTTGCCAAGGTATCCAGAAAATGTCTGAGCTCAGGCTACTCATTCTGCAGGCGACCCAACAGCGATGTTTGCAAACATCTTATTGAGGGGGGCTTGCCTTGTTGCTGATACAGAGAAAAAAGTCTGGGTGGGGTGTAGTATCCCCTCTGCCCCCCTCTGAAGAGCCCTCTAGTTTCTATCGGGGAAGAAATTCGTATTTCTTTAATTTCTAGCTTAGTTCCTTTGCAAAAAGAATGAGTGCAAAATGCCTGTGGGCTTTGTGAAGGCAGTCTGGGCTGATTGCTTTACTGGGAGCAATCTGGTCTTGTTCTAACTCTCCCTGAGGAGGGAAAGGTTGGCTCACGCGCAGCTTGCGGGCAGCATGGAAGCTCCAGCTCCGTCCACGGAGCTCAGCGATGCTGTGTGGTGCTGAGCCCAGCCCTGCGAGGACCAGGGACTGCTCCTGCCTCCCTGCAACTGAGAATCAATTGGTCTGGGCAGTGGGAAAAGAGCTAATTTGCTGCTTTGTGTAGTAGCTGGATCTCATTAGGCTCAGCTGGGAGGACGAGAGGTCAGGGCTCTTGGTGAGAGGGCCGGGAGGACCTGAGCTGCCATCAGGGGGGCTGCGGTTTCAGGTGGGGACGGAGGAGGGCAAGTGGTGGTGACTGGAGTATGACCCCAACAGCATGTTTCTGGTCACTTTTTAACCCAATATAGTTGTTTATTCAAACGTGCAAGTGCAGGGAGCTGTGCTCGCAGCAGGAGCGGGGCTGTCGTGGCTCAGAGATGGTGTGGGGGCTGTGGGAGGGGGATGGGGTTGCCCTCTGCTATGGTGCTGAGCCAGAGCCTGCTGCCCCTTCTGCAGAGGGCTGCTGCTTTCATGCTCCTCATTGCTGCTCCCCCGTCCTGCTAAAAAAACGAAATGACTGATTACAAAAATGGGAAAGGATTAAAATCGCTAAAAACAATGCAAAGGGAAGAAAATAGATGAGCTAGCAAGGGAACGGGCTTATCACTTCTTGAGCAAACAAACAAGTGAAAGCTAATTTTCCAAGCCAGCAATTGAATGATTAATGAACCACCTCGTGATTAACCCTTCATCACAAGCTCACCTCCTCCAGATAGCTGCTCTGCATGGCTCTTGCTCTGTTTCACATTGGAATAAAGATGCAGTTTGATGGTCGTAAATCTGCAGTTCAGGTTGTATTTCAAAGGACTTTGACATAGCAGGGATATCTGGGGAAGGAAGAAAACATGTTGTAAAGACGTTCCAGATGTACAACGTAGAGCTTTGTCTCGAGCACCACCCGTTTGTGTGTGTTTTTTTTCCCCCCAGCATGCCACCAAAATAACCTCTTTGACATAGGAACAACACTTTTTAAAATATGAACTTGTCTTTTTTACTGCATTTTGTTAAATGATTAATTTGCCTTATATTAACTTAAAATGAGCTCATTAAAAGATTTCTTTTTTTTTTTCTTTGAAAGCACTGCTCATTATACTATCATTTTAAGTAATTAAATCAGAATAAATGGCTCTGTGAAGCTATTTTAATGTAACATCTAATTATATCTGACCTAGACGCTGAACTATAATCATTAACTACATGAACTGTGTAATGTTCTGCAGACTCTTTAATAATTTATACAGGCTGGATTCAGCTGCGTGGCGTTGTAAGCTGAAGTCATTAGATGCCACGCACCTGTAGTCTGCTGGGGGCTGCTGGTCAGAGGCTGATTTTGGGGCTGTTTTTTCCCAGCGTGGCATCAGGCCCTTGGAGCTGCCAGTGCAGTTTGGCCAGGCTGGGTGGCTTCTCCTTTATTTTGTGCACAAGGATGCAGCATGTGTGTCCTGGGCATGTATGTCTTGATGTTTCCTTCTGTTGGACTCTCTAATCAAGGTAATGCGTTTACACCATGTGTATTTAAGCTACATTAGACTATAATTTAGACATTTTTCCATGCGTGGCCACAGCGCTCGGTTACAAGAAGCTTTGGCTTTTGCTGTGCTAACAGCACCGTTGCTGCTTCCCTTCCACCGAGGCTCAGGCTGTGCCTCCATTTTAAACAAAATTTTCTGATCTGTTTGCATCCAGACTTCTGTTCGCTGAAAGACGCGCTCATGTAAGATGTACTCCTTAAAATAAGTGTGTGTGGGGAAGAAAGACAGGCTTGTTGGGCTCTTCACCTCTGCCTAACTCAAGCAGAAAGAGGGGTTGGGTGCAGCCACTGCCACGGATGGCCCATCCATCCTCCCGTGTATCAGCTGGGCTGGCTGCCTTGTGGAAGGGGACCACGAGCACCATGTTGCAGCCCATCCAAAAATTGCTGGTGCCACCTATTGGTGGAAAGCCGCTGGTTATAACATGATTAATGCATGTAGTTATGCCCTTTGCGTCTCGTTGCCCAGCGGGCAGGTGGGCCAAGCCAGTTCTGCTGTTAGTTTTGCCATCGGTTACTGGTTCCTCACGTTCCTCGTGTACCTGGGGTGTGATTCTCAGGGCAGCGAGGTGGTTTGCAAACATGGCCTCAAGCAGCCCTTGGGGTGTGAGCCGAGAGCTGGGGAGGGCACACTGAGCAGCCAGGTTTGGAAAACCGGTTGTTTTTGGATGCATCGATGAGCCTGCTCGGCTTAGAGATGGTGGGTGTTCCTCTGCCTATGACCATGTCAGAACATGGAGAGAAGGCGGTGTGTTGTACTGTGGAGGTGGTGATGCTCACGTGGGGCTCAGAGGTAGGAAATATCACCTGGAGAGGGATGCAGATCCTGGAGGGTTCTCCAGCCTCTCAACAGAGGTGAGGAAGTGCTGGGGCCCTGCCTAGGGCCCTGCTTGCAGCTGCCTTGGTGCGCAAGCCCTTTAGCCAAGCCCTGACAGGCAACAAAAAGCCACGCTGGCCTCGTGCCTGGTGTGCTTCAGGAGTTTTATAGCTGTCATACAGCGCAGACCTATATTAGCATCAGGTTTAATACTCCCGGGAAACATCCAGCCACAGCACTGACATCATGGACTAAAGGCTCCAAAGGTTCACTTGCTTAAGTGGCTATTTGTAACAGAGTCTTTTAATAAAACCTCATTAAAGGGGAGCTCATGCCTGAGCCTGCTTTCTGAGACAGCCGGACCAAAGCACCAAGGGCCAGCTTTGCCAGATATTTTGGGAGTGTGGGGGGAGTAAGCAGCCCCTGCAGGGACCCAGTTAGGACTGGAGAGAAGCTCTGGGTATTGTATGGAACTAATTCCTATTGCTGGTGTTGGAACGGCTGGTGGGAGGGAGACAGAAGGGCTCAGGCTCATCCCTGGTTCCTCCTTTCCACCTTAATTGCTGGCTATTTTAGCCCCCAAGCAAGGGTGCTCCTGAGTTAAGCTGCAGGGATGTTGGTGCTCCCCCTACACCGTGTCTCCGAGCCACGGCTTGCAAGGACCAGCCCTGTGCCACCGCCACCACCGATGCTCTCGTGCCAGGCTGAAGCACAGACTGTACCCAAGGCTTTATTATTTTCTCTTGCACTTTGGCTGAATCTTTTTTACCTTGTGCTTCAAGAATAATCTGAATTCTAGGGAAGAGGTTTTTTTAAACGCCTGTCTCCTCTGTAATTTTTCTGTCATGCCATGGAGAGGAGCTGCTTGAAAGATTTCAGCAAAGAAATTATTCTCTACTTCAATCCTAGTTTTTTTTGTTTTTTTAAATACCTAAAAAATTACTCTTTGATGTGAAAATTATATGCACTTAGAGATATGCTAATATGAAAATGATTGGAGAAATGTTGAGCATGGAGAACAGCTCATTTCCAGGCACTCTCCTTCCCCACCTGCATCTCAGACAACCTCGGTCTCATCCTTCCCCACGCAGGTCTCTGTATAAAGCCCCTTTATTTATGTTGTACAAGCTACTCCTCTTTTAAATAGGTTCAAAAGCAGATGCTTTGTGTCTGTGTCAGGGGATTTTTTCCCTTTTCCATGTAAAGTGTTTGCCAGTTTGGTGACTCTTTAACGCATGGCTTTGCCAGATAGATGGTGCTGAGGTTCCTGCTCAGGCGATGCTGAAGGAGTAGCTGCACTTTCTGGGGGCTGCACGCCCATCTGGAGGCCCTCATCGGTCACGGCAGAGCTAAAGCTCCTCTACCTCTGTTGTTGAGCAAGTTCAAAGTGGTCCCAGGCTCCCTCTGCTTTTCGTTTTGCATGGATAAAAGCTTGCTGCTGGCTGAGCTAACACTGATGGCCTCAGCCACTGGTTTTGAGGGGCCTGTTCTGGTGTCTGTCTGCTTTCAGAGATGTTCTGCCTATAGTTCTTTACATGTGCAAAATGTGATAAGCTGGGGAGAGCGGGATGATGGTAGAGCAGCAGCTGGGATTGTATCTTCATGTCTTCTTCCCTTGCTGGCTTCAAAAGCAGGATTTGGAGTCCGCAAAAGCAAGGCTGGTATCATCACAGCGAAGGAGGACTTTGTTTGCAGCAGGTGCCCTGCTGGGTGCCCAGTGTAGCAGCTGAGATAGGAAGAGCTTCGCAGGAAGCCTGAGAAGTGGGAGATGCATTTTGCCTGTGAAGGTTTAACATGCCTCTGCTGGTGTCGCTCCCGTCCTTTAATGCCCCTACTGCACGGGGCCCATTCCTTGCGGCTGCTGTGCTGGCAGCCATTCAACTCCAACAAGTCATGCTGGGGAGAAAACCCCCCAAAGCCAGACCGATATATCGATTTCCCAACTGTTTTACTGAGTGGCTCCAAATCCATTGGTTATGGGGATGAACTCAAGGCTCCCCAGAGGCCGTACCCAAATTCCACCGAAACTTGCAAACCACCCCGTGACACAGCTGCGTTGCCTTGGTGTGTTATGTGGTTCCAGATCTGCTCTGAGAGACATTAAAAACCCACATGAAAATTAAAATGTGCATTTCAAGAAGTGCAGTGCCTTCCCACGGGGATGGCAACTGAGGAGGGTCCCCAAAAATCGGAGTAGATGACGCAGGCAAGCAGGGTTTCCCTTTAACAAGTGTTAAGGGTACATGACACAGAGCCTCGTGGCAGCTTCTGCCCAGAGTTGTGTTGTGTCCATCCGCGTTCAATGAAAGCTGGAATCCAGCAGCTGGGGGTGGAGCTGCTCTTCACGCCTGGTTTCCGCTGGAACCTGGCTGCAGGTTGGGTTTGTTTCTGGCATGCACCGCGTGCTCTTAGCTTGCCCGATCCCGCAGTGTGGCTCCGATCCCCAGCCTGGAGCTTGCCCTTTGCTTTGCATCAGTGTTAAACAGGCTGCTTCATCTAAAGCTCGCGTGCAGATTTGAGGGCTTGGGTATAGGCAAAGCTTTTCTGCTTTCTGTCCTAAACTTAAATAACTTGGAGACACATGGGCAGTGTTTTAGTCCTGCCAAGGCAAGGACAAACATGATTTTTTCCTCTAGCAAGGCCAGTTCTGAACAGGCTTGGCTTATTCCAGGGGGGAAACAATGCCCTAGGGTAAGGCACTGGAGAAACTGGCCCTATCTATGAAGCCTTATGGTAAATAAATCAGTTGTAACAAGCTTTGGCTTTCCCATAAACGTGCCAAAGTATGAAGCATGCTTGCACGGGGTTGCGTGAGCGGTTTTGAAAGCTTAGTGTTAGCTGTTGCGTGTAAGCAGTTCTGATCCTAGAATGCCTAGGTTTCACACGGGAATGAAGATATCCTGGCTCTTGGGAGACCATTAGAGGAAAGATATTTAAAGTGTCTAAGATGTGTGTGCTGTGAGTGTATGTAAAAGTGCAGGTACTTGGAGCCTGTTACCAGCACAGCAATGAATCAAAATAAATAAATGCAAATGTCCAGAAGAACAAAAGGAACATTAACCAGGCACTGCCTTCTTTGCTGGGAAACAGCAAAGTTTCAGAGTCCATAAATAAAAACCTTCTCCTAATCTAATAAATGTTCCTGAGGTAACTGGTAGAAATACCGAACTGGTCACTGGGCTGTAAGGGAGCATATTTCACTCCTGCCCAGCAAAAGGACCTGAAGCCTGCACAGCTGAGTTGATTCATAGCCCTTTGTAATGTCCTGGTTATCCCCAGTCGCAGCGGGTTTTGTGCAGCAAGCACTCCACTATGTCAATGTCTTGTTAATATTTTAGGGGGAACAGAGAACAAACAGATCAGAGTTTGCTGATGGTTTTTTCTTTCTTTCTTTTTTTTTTTTTTTTTCCTGGGGAACAGGCTACTGATAACACTGGAAGCCCGCACAGAAGTGGCTGCTTGATGTGCTCTTCAGTGGAGGACACAAAACTTCCTTTGAACTTGAGAGCAGAGGAGAGCACCCAGGTGGGTCACTGCCCGCGGCGCGCCGGGACAGATGCAAGCACCATCAGATCTTGCGGGGCTGAGTCTGATACTCTGGGACAACCTCCCAGCTGGTGTAAGATGTGTTTTGTTGTGATCTGTGCAGAAAAATCAGAAAGGTTTGGTTTGAGCATCCCTGTTATGTTGGGCGTTCCTTCTCATCTTCCTGCCTGTGACAAACACAACCTGCGTGACTGCATTACAAAAACATACATCAGAGAATCCTTGCAGTGTGTCAGGACAGGCAATAACAGCCCATTTCCTCTCAGGGTGTGCTGGGAGGGTCTACTCACTCTGCAGCTCACTCCTTGCTCAGCATCCTTTCCACTAGTGGCCACTTCTGATGCTCCTTGGCCTGGAGGTGGTGCATAGCCGTGGGAAATGTGGGTGCTGCTCGTGGGCTGTCATCCAAAACCTGCAAGAAGCCCTGTGGGCTGGGTGCTGGTGGGGAGGAAGGATGTGAGAAGTCTTTTGTTTGGTTTGGGTTCTCTTTATGCTGACCTGAAGGAAAGAAGTTTAATGTGGTGTATACTTTGTGCTATCGTTCGTGAGGATATCCTCTCGGTAATCCGTATCTACATGGGCCCCGGTATTTTTCCAGGGCAGGATGGTTCCTCGAGTCTCCTCAGATGTGTTTCAGCTGCAGTATTTTAGAATACCACTGGTGATGTAGGATTTTTCATATATACACAGATGAGAAAAGCCTCTTTACCTGAAAAAAAACCAAGAGCACAAACAAAATGATGTGACTTCTGAGCAGTGCCACTTTTTAAGGACTTAGAGTCGAATTGTGCTCCAGTGTTGGTGGTTTGTGCTCTGGGAGCTGGGCACCTGGAAAAGGCATTGGCGTGGCGACAGGCTGTGCGAGGTGTTGGTTTTGGCAGGGGGTCCTGGTGCTCTGTGGGGCTCCTCAGAGCCTGCATTTTCATTTTATTTGGGGAGAAAATCAACAAATGCCTTAAACCTGGAGACACCGCTTCATGTGCAGCCTGTTCTCAGGGCTATGAAGACTAACAGACCTGCACACATGAAATTCTGAGCAAACCACCATGGGTTTAGGTGGAGGACTTTGGAGCAGAGCGACAGCTCTGTACTCCATGCCTGTCTGCAGTGCAGTGTGAGCATCCTGTGCACGTTTCTCACCCAGCTGCAGGCCCTTTGTGCCACAAATGTTCCCCAGAGCCCCTGGGAGGAGAGGCATGGGTCTGCAGCGTGGGCTTGGGGAGAATGGGTGCTGACAGCCTGATTTCTGCATCCGGCCAACAGCCCCTTCCCACGCCGTGCCAGGCCTTGGCTCTCTGCTTTCTCAGCCTTTCAGCAGTGAAGTGGTGACATCCAGTGAAGCACTAATGGGGAACAGCATTTGTAGGAGATTGTCAAGGAAAAGATGAAACTCCAGGACTGAGTAGGAGCCTAATTCCCTTATTGCAAATGGTATTTTCTGAGTTAGGTGATAATCAGTAGGCCTTCACCATTTAATTAAAGGGCTTTGTGAGACAAACGATGCAGAGAACATGCAGCCTGGGAGAGGATTGGGGAAGGGATGGTTGGTGGTGTCCATGTGGTTTTAATATCTGACTGTCTTACTCAGTGGGAGGAAGGTCCAGTCCCTGGGAGCAAACTGGGCAATTTCTGTAGCTCCTTTGGATGTGGGGAGGTCTGGAAGGGGAGGAGTGGGTGGGAAGCAGCATCACCAGCCAGGTGGAGAAGATAACAGCAGTCATGCTGCTCCTACCAGTGCAGTGGTAAGTGCAGGTGAGGCGGTGTTGTCTTCAAATATTGATGTGTGACCTCCAGACAGCACTTCAGAAGTGTACACTGATGCTCTTCATGTTTCATTAAAATCCAGGGGAGCTTTGTCACTACCTTCTATAGGAAAGATGATACACCAAGATTGGTGCTTGAAGAATTTTCAGTAGCAGTACTACAAAACAAATGTGTGTCTGTGTGTATAGGTATTTCAAACTGCAACTATTGCAATAATCAGTCGTGTTTTAGAGGAGGCTTCTTTGGTGATCTTATCTTTCCACGTCTGAAAAATGTAACAGTGCAGATTAATTCTGAGTTTACTTTTCGTAGTGCCGGATATAATTTCTGCAGTTCTCCAAAGAGACTTGGCCCCTTGGATTACGGGCCTTCTTGGGTATAAATTTAATTCTTCAAACTTCTAAGGTTGCTACTAACTTTGTCTGGTAAATGGTTTTGGTCCAGATGTGAAACTGAGAAAAGGAGAGCCTACATACAGGAAGATAAACCTTCAGAAGATCTTTGTCCCAGAGCTGAACCAGATTATCTGGCTTCCATTTTCAGCCCATGTTTGGGACCTAGGTGAATATAGTAATGCGGGTAATTAGTGTGTACTAGGCAAGGAGGATCATTTGACACTAAGCTTTTACATTAAGATTGCAGGAAGTGTGCCTGGACTCTCAGCATGAATGTGATCAGATCCATATGAGGACAGGGATATCAAATTCCCCAGCTTCCCGCAAAAATGTTGTGATTAATCATGCTGAGAGTTGCAATTAGACCAAATAAAAGCAGCATGTTAAAGGAGCAAAGAAGGAGGTGATGTGAGTGTTATTAATGAGCGGGAGTTTTTGGCTTTGTAGTGTTTTTCAGCAGCGCTTGCCTGAAATGTGTCAAACAAATAGAAGCGAGATAAATGTAGAATCAGCTGGCTGCACGTTACCCATGAGGATTTAAAATGAGTGTTGGGGAGAGGAAGAAAGATCATAATTACCCAGAGGAAAAGGGCTAAATCCATGGAGTGAAATAGTTATTAACGTTAATTGTGGCCATCATTGCACAGATGTGGGAGGCAGTGCCATGTGAGGCTTCACTTGCACATCGCACTGGAGAACTGGTTGATGGGGATGAGCGTTTAAGACCTGCTAAAAAGGAGATGGGTCCATCAGGTTCCCTCTGAGCTCTTGTCCCTGGTAGTGGTATGGACCTGTGGAAGGTGAGGAAACCAGAGAACCTTCATTAATTGGAAGAACCACACTGGCAAAAAAAATATCCTGTGCTGAGCTTGGCCATTATTCATCTACCCTTGGAGCTCTTCCATCAGCAGAATGATGCATTGCTGATTGTGATCTACTGTAAGCTTAATTAAGCTATCGTACAACACCTTTTCTGAGGCTTGCCTGAACTTTGACAGCAACACTTAATCTGGCTTTCTCTTCCTCTTCTTCCATTGGTTATAATCTTTGCAGTGGGTGGGTTTTATGTTGGTCCTTTGCAGTAAGTTTTATGGCTATACAGCTTTCCTTATCTGTTCTTGTGCTGTGTGCTTGCGGAGATTTATGGGCTGAAGTATTAGATGCGGAACAGGAAAAGGGGAAATGGAGCTAAAGGTATTAAAATCCTGGAATTCAGGCACTGCAGGAATTAAGTCTTTAAAAGAAATGAGAGGAAAACCTGAACTAGAACCAGTAAGTGAAATCCCTGTGCTCTGGCCTCTGAAAAAGAACAGGCTGGGACTGCAGTTCAGGCCCTATGGCTCATGCTGAGGAAATAAAGAGACTGACAGGGAACTATGAGAGATCTGTTTGCTGACAGCTACGGCTGTGCTTGTAGATCTGGGTTGTGAAGGGCGCAGTGATGGCTGCGGGACTCTGTGGTACACACATCCTGGTATATCCCTGGTGCTACCGGCGGTGCTGTGTCAGCAGGCTGTGCCTCGCCTCTTGCTTCTGCTCCCATGGCTTTAGGCCACAAAGTCCTGTAATTGTTTCTGGCTCTGGGTACTGGCAAAGAAATAAGGTTGGTCTTTTGGGATGATCTGTGCCCCCGCCTCAGCTGCAGTTCGGGGCTGGCTCTGGGAAGCGCATGGCCTGCTTGTACCTCCCTGCTGCATCAGCAGGGTAAGCGGCTTCCTCCCGCTTCCCTGGCCTCAAGGTCAGGTTGGCTGTTCTCGGTCTAATGGTTTTTTTGTCATATTTATTAGGTGCTTGTGTATATCTTGTCAGTCAGCCTTTGAAGCTGTCCTCTCCCGTACCTGCGTCGTGTTCATTCATCTGCCCAGTTATTGGCTGTATTTGGGTATTATCTGGATCAGAGTGGTGTAGTTATTTAGGCTTTGAGCTTTTTCATAGGGCTTTAAAAATAAACTTGGATAGTGCAGAACATTGAAGTAAGCAAGGCCTGGGTGTGCTGGCTCGTGGCCCCTTCCCAGCCAGGCTGAGTCTTTTAAAAGAAGTCTTTTAACTATAGAGACCAAGTCCATGTGCTCATCTCCTGCCTTGAACGTGGGGCTGGGAGCTGTAAAGCCTGGACTTCAGTTCTTAGCGGAAGTAGGCCAACAGCCGTCATCCTCTTTACTTCAGTTAGTGAGGACTTGGGAAAGCTTTGAATATTTGGCATATTGTTGCAGCAATCTTACCCCATGCTATCTGAGCCATTGCTGCTCCTCCTGTCCGCTGGCATAGCCTACAATGTGCTCTGCTGGTTACCTCAGGGTCCGAGTTACCTCTCTCATCAAGTCCTGCATGTCTGCCTACTAATGACTCTTCCTTCTGCTTAGGTGCAGCCACTTACCTGCTTAAATGCCTCCAAAATGCTCATTTTAACCAATACAATGTTAATCTGGAGCAGATGCCTAAGTGCATCTTAGAGAAAATTGCTCATGACTATAGACCTGTCATCGCTCTGCTCACAGGCACATTTTCGCTTGCTCATGTGGTGACCACCTGCATCTGGTGGTAACACGCTGAGGGCCTCACGTCCAAGGCTCAACCTCTGTCTTTGTTCTCCACCAGGGAGATTTGTTCCCATTTCTGGAGCCTTGCTTGTGTGTAGAGGCCATACAAGACCATCTCTCCAAATTTTTTTGTCTGAGCACTCCTTGTTGCCTGAGAAAAGTCTTACGGAGAGGTTTTGTCAGCTCTGTGCCCAGCAATGCTCGCTGGCTGCCTTATGGCTTCATCTAAGGAGAGGCAGTCAGCAGCATGTTGGCTGGCCTGACTCCTGGCCCCTGAAGGAGCAGTAGGTTCTTGTGTGGTCCCCAGCTCCACACCTCTCCCTTCAGGTTCAGCCTCTGACACGGGCCTTCCTAGTGGGCACAGCTCCACTGACACACACAGAATTTCACCCGGTGCCAAGGAACGGCCTCCAAGGAAGGTGGGGACTGCGCAGAGCCCAACGTAATAGAACGGGAACAGCTTTCGAAAGGTGCACGCAGTCCTCCAGGGCTGGGAACAGATGAGACATGTTGAGAGCTGCTTTTTACAAAAGGAGTTAGCTTTTTTTGTTCTCATAAGTCAAAGGAAAGGCCCTGAGTTTTTAATCAATATATTGGTTTTCAGCGCAGACCCTCAGGAAAGTGGCACGCGCTGTCCCCAGGCACTGCTCAGCTCTTTGTACCAATGGGGCTGCCGTCTCAGCGCTGATTTAGTTTTGATTCTATAAATAAATAAATAAAAGATTAAAAAAAAAAAGAGAGAGAAAGTAAAGGCTCTATATAAAAACTCCCTTTTCCTGGTATCTTGTCAATATTCATTGAATTCAGGGACAAAACTGAATACAGAAATAATTCTGGGATCATAAGAGACCATTCCAGTGGAGGCTCTATGTCGGAGCTAGGTTTTGTCTTGCACAAATGGCTGTGATGAGTGTGTAGTGTGTCTCCTGGAAATGGCCTGCAGCCAAAGTTTTGTCATCCTGTGGCTCCTGTCCTGGAGGGACTCTGTCCATGCATGACAGGTGTATGCAACCCTGAGAAGGCAGAGAGCGGGATTTGGTCGGGCACACCTGGTTTAGTTTACCTCTGCTGGACCAGCCCGTACTTCTGGCGTGAGCCATCCTACCCCGTGCCACTCCTCAGCGGGCTCTCAGCCCACTCCTGGTGCTGTGCCAGCAGGAACCCGCTGCTGCACTTCAGTCCGTGACCTCCTGCTTCCTCTGGGAAGCTGTGGGCTGCTTCAAGGAGCCGTGACAGGCAGCGTGGTGATGGAGGCCTATTGCTGGGAAATCCCCACATTCAACAGCCTCTGCTGGAAAAACCGTCAGTGCCCACAAAATCTCAGGGAGGTCAAAACCCACCTGTAAGTGTAACTTCGTTCTTCTTAATTCACCAGGGATAAATTCGGCTCCCTCAGACAAGCCAGCATGGATCTGGAGTATGTTCAGTCATCTTTGTTTTTTAAAACAAACAAACAAAAAAACACCGTACACTCATCTGGGGCAGAATCTTGCTACACCATCCTCTGCAGTTTTATAATACAACATGCCTGGGAACCTAGGTGCCATCTCCCAGCCAAGTGCAGCCGCTCTGCTGGGAAGTGATGGATGATATTTGAATGCAGGAAAGAAAAAAAAATTGCAATTGAGAAAGTAATTGGGAATGCTTCCTATGTGGGCAGCAGGCTCTGCTGTGGTTCTCTGCTGCTAAGTTTTCTCCCCAGCTCTGAGCTGTTGCGCTTGGTCAGCATCGCTCTCTAGCCCTCTACTTTGCACTATTTTCCAGCCCCGTTGGCTCCATCCCTGCCCATACAGTCTCAAGTGGTCAGAGATCTCTACACACAGCAGCCTTCATTTTCTGTCCCATCGTATGGGAGAAATTTAAGACATCTCTAGTGGACTTTGTTTATTTATTCTGCACTTTGGCCAGCAGGGAAACTGCCTGTGCTGTGGTGTGAATTACAGTAAAATAAATAAATGCACTAATTGCTGCTGCTTTACGTTGGAAAGGATTCTCACTTATGAAAACATACACCCTGTAGGTGTAGAAAAAAGATGCATAAGGGCCAGAGCAGGCAAATCAGCTCTCTGTCCTAATGAGCCATTAGAAAAGGGTTGTTTTAAAAATAAATTACTGAACCCCAATGAAGTTCTCATGTTGGCTTCAGCATGCTTTGGGTAAAGCTCGTGATGCTCATCTTTGTAGAAGGATGCTCATCTTTGTACAAGCACAGGAGCGGTGGTGGTGAAATTGTGTGCAGAGAAATGGAGGAGCAGCAAAGCGAGGACGAGGTAAATGAAGTTGATGCTGTGAAGGAATTCGCACCCACCAGAGCTGCGTGCAGGGCTGCAACCACGTTCTGCTGCACCACGCGAGCCAGAAAATTGACACAAAAAGAAATGATGGTGTGTGTGGGGGGGAATGCTAATCGCCATCTTTCCTTTCATATAAATGTGTTAATGGTTTAGTAAGTGTTTCCAAAAATGTGTGTGTGGGATTAAAATAGAAACCACAGCCAAGTTTAAAATGAGCTCTTGGCTGGGGAACAGACAGTAGTGCCTGTCCTTGTGCTGCGCTGGGGGGAAGGTGTGGGTGTGCCGCTGGGGCAGCATGCTGGGGATGGGTGTAGGGTTTGTGCAAGGGGCATTCTGCTGGCTATCTGGGGACCTTGGCCCTCCTGCTTTGTGGGAACAGCACTCTGCATAAGCAAAAAGTAACACGTACCGAAGCATGCGAGTGTTGCCATGGAAATCGGGAGTTGTTAGTGAGAGCAGGAAAAACATGAATGATCTGAAAAAACATGGGTTGTTACAGCTTCCTACCCTCTGCTATGCAAAAAAACCCACTGAAATAGTTTAATGACTGGCTGGCAATCAGCTGTGTGTGCATGCTGCAGCTGGAGCTGTGCAGGGAAGCAGGTATGTGCTTGCACCATGCCAGCGGGATGAGTCTGGCCCGTGCTCTCCATCGCAGTGTTGGTCCTCAGCCACCAGCTGGGGAAACTTTGGGCTGTGAGCGGGCACCCTGCAGCGGCATGCAGGACATGGACATCTCAGCAGGGAGCTCCGAGAGGAGTCAGAGCAGCGTGAGACCACCCCAGCAGCAGGGTGCCCGAGGTGCTCACCAGTAACCCACCCCAATGGCTTTCTCGTCCTGGTGCTGGATGCAGCTGGAGCACTGGGGGAACCCCTCCTGGTCCCAGCACCTGGGGGGACCCAGGGTGAGCAGGGAAGACTGAGAAATCTGCTTCAAAACCGATCAGATGGGAGCTGTGCTTAAATGGGCACGACGATGTATGGAAGTAAAATGGTATTTTGGAACCATAAGTTTAAATATATATGGGTAAGGAAGGCAGGAGGCCTGTGTTGGAAATGCCAGCACACTTGCTGCTTCCAAGGGTTTATTTTAAAGTCAAGATGCTGGAAATACTGCTCAGCATGTTTTCCAGGAGCTGGAGTGCCTCCTGGAAGAGCTACGGCCGTGTTTACTGAGACAGGTCCCGCTGGAGGCTGTTTGGGAGCTGCTGGCAGCTCCAGGGGTTTATCTCCAGTAGCTTGGTGACCCAGCTGTGCCAAGTGCCCCAGAAGGACCAGGTCTGCAGAACTGAGCCTGTGGCTCCGCAGAGACGTGCTGTGCTGCAGGGAAGGAAATCAAATTTTCTTTAAAGGATGCTTCTGCATTCTGTGATCCCGTGGTATGTTTCAGTTGGCTCTTACAAACAAACCAACCAACCTCCCAGCCACTTGGCTTTGTTCTTCCTGGTAAAAAGGGAAAGGCGAGGGTGTGACTGGGCGATTTGATGTGAGATGACCCTGTGGGGTGAGCGGGGCAGGGCTGCTGTAGGCTCCGTGGGGCACTGGCTGTGGGGACAGCGGTGGCCTTGCGTGTCGCACGGAGGCTCTGCAGGTAGGACACAGCAGTGGGGAAGGAGCCAGTCCTCCCCCTGTGCTGCTGGGATATTTTTGGTATTGGTGTGATTAACTTTCTACTGTTGGCCTCCACCTGTGAGCATATAAACCAGAGCTGTCCGTTTATGAGAGGTCTCAGAGCATCATCTTACATGAGGGAAAGAATTTTCATTTATAATCCGTGCGCCCTATTCAGCAGTGGGCTGTTCCCCCCCTCCCACTGCCCACAGACCTCTAAGTGAACAAACAAATGTCTGGAAATACAGGCAATTTAGCTCAGAAGAGATATCATCAGCGTGGTTCAGAGGTTAATGGGCATGGAGGATTTATAACAAACCAGGCCTATAAAAAAAAAAAAAAAAAAAAAAAAAAAAAAAAAAGAAAAGGGGGGGGAGTAATCTAGTTGACATCTATTGTTCTTTGTGTAACGGCTCATCTGTATTCTATCTGGTGGAGGGCATTACAAAGGAAATTTAAAAACGTGTGCACACACGCACACGCATCTCCCTCTACACATACGTGTGCACACACAAACTGAAATATAACGAGGGAAAAAGCCCCTGTAAGTTTGAACCAACAACAGCAATCCATATATCTTTACTTGCTGCCAACATCCAAGCACTGAACTCTCAAGGAGCCTGGATCCCTGCCATCTTCTGTCCGTGTCTGATCTCTTTGGTAAATACGACGGCTGCCAAGAATGAGGCAAACGAAAAGCGCTCGCAGATTAGAAAGAAACACATGGCAGCCACTGACCTGCTGAAATCATAAAATACATCATGAAGTAAGAAAAGAGGGGAAACAAATCATCCTCTCAGGGACTGCCCATCTGCTCGCATAAAGCCGCAATCATTATTGCAAATAAATACATTCAGACTGGAGAAGTCTGGGAATAATTTAGGGGGGGCTATTTCTTTTTCTTTCTTTCTTTTTTTTTCTTTTTTTTTTTTTTGGAACCCTCTGGAAATTTTCCTACATAAACACAGTGATATCATCAGCCAGAAATAGATATCTATCAACTGTACCCTTTTTAATTATGTAAGGAGGGAGTCTTTATTTTATAGGTGTAATTAAGGAAAGAAATTACTTCCAAGGCAGGATGGGTCCGTGGTGTTGGAAATGAAGCCCCGTGAAAATGGAAGGTCCATGTTTTTTCAATGAAGGCTGGATGTAGCAGTATTTACTTCATCCGAAAAGCTCTGCAGAGTGAATAGTGTCTGTGTTTTTGCTGCGAAATGAAGGGATAAGGGGGAATGGCTTATATTAGATAACTTTATACGCAGCACGCTTTGCTTTTTTTTTCATCGGTGTTCCATAGGGATTTACCCAGGTATTAAATTCAGTGCAAAGACTCAAGTTGGGTTGGATTTTTTTCAATTTCAGGCTTACCGGATTAAATTTGACTCTTCAGAGCCTGCTAAGAGGCCTGAGTAGTACCGAGTCTTCCTAAAGCCCGGAATTAAGAGGTGAAGGAGGGAGGGCCGGTTCACGCGCGGGAGGTGAGGGCTGACAGCAGGAGCTACTTTAAGAAGTTTATCGTCTCTTTTTCTTCGTTGTTTTCTTTTCCCTCACTCTTTTCCACCAAACTGTGCTGGAAACCTTCGCTGCAGGGGTTATCCTGTATTTTATAGCACTCGGCTTCTCTGTGAGACAAAGGTGCAGTTGTGAGGCACTTGGTAACTCGCTCTGCTGGGGAGATTTGCTGTAATACATGGGAGCGAAACTCCAGCACGTGGTGCATGTCAGACAGGGTTGTGGTTGTGCTCAGCCTGCCGAGGGACACAAACAGCACTGAGCTGCCTTCTTGGGGTGAGAGGAAGGCCCTCAGGTGCAGGACTGCTTGCGGAGTCCCGTCAAGGAACACGTCCCGTGCCTCCCATCTCCCACGCGGGGTATCCATGCCATACCCACAGCACTCATCAAAATCAGGGAAATGCCTTTTGTGTGTCATGGGTCATGCACATTGCTTATGAAGTGTGGGTCTAAGTGTTTCTGAAAGAGCAAAGCAGGTTTTCTAACACACCAAAATGGGGAGAAATGTTATTATATGGATTTATTCCCTCTCATTTAGATGTGCAGCTGAGCTTGCTTCCTGGGTGCGTCTCAGCTCCCTCAGACCTGTGGGCGCATCCATCCATACGTGCTCACAATATTGAGGGATGACCCACGCTGGGCTTGGGGCACGTGGAAGCCCTTGTGTCACTGCTGGTTGTCCCCAGCTGCCTTGATTCGGCTCTCTGCCTGGTGCTCACAGGCACTGTGTGAATCCTGCCCTGTCGGAGCGGATCTGTTGCAGCTGGGGCAGCCTGCGGCCACGTGTCCATCGTGGTACGCAGCCACCTCGTAGCTGCAAACCAAGCTACTTGTGGTGGCTTCCTTTTGGTAGGAGATCACTTGCCCAGAGTTGTTTAATCTAGCAGAAAAGAAATCACAAACCAACCTGGACAGGCGTTTGGGTGACACAGCACAAACCTTTGTGCTCAGCATGAGACCTGTGTGCTTTTAACCCTCTGCTCAATGTAGTGTTTTGCCACAAGTGATCAAAACTGCCAGCTCTGAGGGTGTTTCACCATCCAGTGATGTTAAAAACTAAGATTTTAAGAGGTTATGTTGCTGTCTCTTTGGCAACATCTCTGGAAAGCTGTGCCACTGTCTCCAGGGCAGGATCAGTCCGGATGTACCCCTCCATCCTTTCCCCTGCAGCAGGGATGGGATGGAGCCGGAGGCATGTCTGAAGCCTCAGGGACCAAAACCCACACAAACTCATAACCTTCATTTTGGGGCTTCAACAGTTAACCAAGGAAGGTTTTGCTATGAGATAATTTAGCAGAGTCAGGAAGAAAATGAGGAAAAATCCCCCAGCTCGGAAGGCAGGCAGGCTGGCTGCGTGACCCCTATTTTCTGGGGAAGCCAGCAGGGTAGTTGGATCTTGTCATGATGTGTTAATGTATAGGTTCCTTCCCTATATCTCAAACTGAAGATTTCATGCCTGGTGCCAAGCAACTCTAAAAGCAGAGGGTTTTCCTCTCCCTGCGTGCTGCTGCTCTTGTTATGTTGCTATGCCTCTAAAACTGCATCAGATTCCTGGCTTTCTGGCTTCTCTGAATTTATTTTTAATATTGCTTGTCCTTTCACTCCTCTGCTTTATACACAGATTCCTCAGGGAGTCTTTTCTGTGGGTAAATCCCAATGCAGACCATGGTGTCCTAGGCTGCAGCATGGTACCTGCTTGATTATAAACACAGACAGCATTTTTGAGCAATCCCCTGGGCATTTATTAGCACATATTATTTACCTTGGATTTATGAGTACCTTTACACACTTTACCGTGCTTTTCTGATCTTTTAATTCTCAGCTTTTCTCAAGCTTTAAGTTAACACAAGAAATTGCACCTTTGCTTAACCCTTTGCCTCATGTTGGCAAAGAAATCCGGTGCTCCTGTGTTCTCCTCCTTTCTCCTGTCCTGCAGGACTGGGATTTCTGGCTGGGGTTTTTAGTAGATGGCTCCTTACCAGTGCTTACTGGTTTGTGGTATGGCAGAAATTTCGTTTTTCTCCTTTACTTGCTTCATGCCAAAGTTTCTATCCTTAGTGACAATAGGAATCCAGATATATAACATGGGCTGCAATATGTCATCTTCAGAAAATAATGATCCAGCCTATTTATCATATTTTTAGTTTCCTCTTTATGGATCCCAGGGGGTGCTCTGTTTTGTTTTCTTTTGCTTTTTTGTCTCCGTTCCAAGAACAGTGATGAAATGACATAACTTATCTTTTTTATTCCCTCAAGATACCGTGTTTGCATGCTTGCTGTGCTACAAAAGCTGAAGCTCCTTGTTCCCTCGGGGAACGTTGTCTCCCACTTGCTCAAGCCTTTGCGGGACCGCGTGCCAAGCGGTGCTGCCTGAAACGCTCAGCTCGTGTGCAGGCGCACAGGGGGCGGACGCTGGGGCTTTTGCTGTGCTCCTGCTGATGTTTCCCCCACAAGCTTGTACCTCCTTGTAGGAAACCCCATGGCAGATTTCCCTCTTTTGCCTCCCAAGGCATCATCTGGTGCTAACGACGGAGTGTGGGTGTGCGTAAGGACCGCAGCAGATCACCAATTTTGCTTATGGTGTGGGCTCTGCAATGGGGCATCACAACTGGGGGCAGCAAGCTTTGGTCCAAGCTTTGGCAGCATGGTTGGAGGCACCACAACTGCCCGTTTTCCATATTGCATGTAAGGATGCTGACTTTGGGGTGGTTCTTTTCCCCCTAAAATGATGCTGAAGTTACTTAAGGCTGCTAACCTGAATTTTCAGGTGATGCTAGGCAGTTATTTAACTGGCACTGCTGAAATGGTTGCTAGGATGGCTGTGCCTGGGGACAGGCTTCTTGCTGATAATGAACCAAACACAGGCCTGCCGCAGCGGTGCCCCCACCCCGTGGCACTGCGGGTAGTGCTGAGGTGAGCTAATATTGCACAGTTTTGGCCCAAATCAGGGGCCGTGACCAGGTTTCGGAGCAGCACACCATGGGTGTGAATCCTTGGGGGGGGGAAGCACACCAAGGCAGGGTGCAAGAATTTGTTGAAAACCAAACCAGATCCTGTGTCTGTTTTCTCCCTCACCTCTTGCAGCCCGTCCGGATGGCTTAAAGGAAAGCTGATCACATGCCAGATCACATGCTGATGAACCATGTTGGGCTGTTAGGGAAATTATTGCATTATAAAGCATAACATTGGCAAGGCTTTTCTTCTTTAATAGTGCATTCTGGGGAAATGATGCGTCTCTCCTCAATCGAAAGCGATTGCTTGCCTCGAGCCCCCGGCTATGGAGGCCCGTTCGCATTCCCATCTGGTTGTGATTGGGGATGAGCGCAGGCCAGAAACGCAGAGCTGCGTTGTCCTCCCGTCCCCATGCGGGTCTGGAGCCGGGCCCTTTCCTCCTCTCTGTGGGAAAGGAGGCGACCTCGCTTCGCTCAGGAATTATGCTGATGTTGAGCCCAAGCGGTGGGTTTGTGAGGACATGATGAACCATCCCGGGTTATTGGGAGAGAATGGTTTGCACGTGCGTGCACGGGTGTCCCATGGCACCCAGGGCTGCAGCTGCCTCTGTCAGCACTTTTAGGAGAAGTTTGTCACTCTGAAAAGAAAATCAGGCTCTGCTGGTACCATGCCTGTGCTGTTTCCAGCAAGGTGGAGCACGGGACTGGTGTCACCTCCTGCAATGGCTTTAGCAGGCATCCACGGAAGCAGGAGCCAGCCCCAGCTCCTGCTGCAGCACAAGACAAGCCCCAGGGAGACAAGGAGAGGGGAAGGGGCTGCCCCGCCACCTGCACCTGGGACAGAGCCTGGATCTGGCCCTTTGGGGACATGGGCTTTGCAGTGCTGTAAAGGACCATTTTTAAAACATCCCATCCCATCCCCATTAGGGCTTTGGGCAGGTGTAAAGACCCCTAGCACAGACCTCATGCATCTGCGTAGCGCTCCTGGGTCTGCCTGCACGGACCACCTGTCCCTTTCCGTCCAACTTTATTCTTTGCTTACATTTTCCTAAACGCCTTGGGCAAACAAATGTAATTCTCTTAATGAAAAATGCATATATTGTTGTTAAATGGCTCCCGCTGTCGCTGCGTGGCTGCCTTCCCTTGGTCAGGGCTCGCTAACAGCCCGGGCGCCGCACATGTGCCGCATCCATCATCTGTCACCGGCGTGCACCGAGGCATGCGAGGAGCCCAGCACTAACTCTATTTCCTAGCAACTGGAGGAAACCATTACACACCACTATTTTTCCTCTGTCAGCAGGATTGCTCCAATTTATGTAACCTACCAAATGTGTGTTATCACCACAACAAACCGTATATTCTGAGGCGTTATTTACAGCCTGGTAATCGCCGAGCTGCAGCCCCGGTGCCTAACGCCGCCTTGCTTGGGACCGCAGTCGGTCGGAAAACTGGTACAAGTGTAGTGAAGTGCTTCTTTGACAATGGCACTAACTGCTTAATTATTGAGGAAGATGGCAAACGGCGTGTTGCATGCTGAAGGATGGAAAAATAACAAAACCCGAGTGCTGCTGAAGCCGTCTCAGTTTGCAGGCTAGGAAGGAGCTGTACCTGTGAGTAGCTGGGTGGGACATGCTGAAAGGGACCACTGGCAGTAATCAGCTCTCACAAATGACAAAGCTGGAAGTGTGGAGGGGGAAATTTATCCTGGGGAATGTCTGACAGGAGCAAAACTGCTGCGTGATGCTGTGGGATGTAGCTCTGCCTTGATGGAGCAGTGAGGCTGGCATTGCTGTAGGGTCTGCTTGAAGTCCCAGAGGCATCATCATGTTCCTACCTCATAGGAGGCAGCTCCCGGGCTCTGTCCCCTGGTCACCATCCCCTGGTCACCCCGGTCCTGCCAGGCAGCCCCTCTGCAGGGCTGGAGTTCTCCTGGGTGCCAGCTGCCAGCGAGGAGCTCTGATCCAATTAACTTTTCGGGAAGAAAAGGGGCTTCTGGCTCTTTGGCGCATCTGCAAATCGCAAGAAGCAAATGACTCAATCAGCAGCTGAATATCAAGCAACCTTAGTGAGTGGCTTCTGCATCACCAGCCCGTTTAACAGCAGATTGAGCTGCAGATTAGTGAGACATTAGAGCACAGTGTGATGCATCACAGTGTAAATGGGAAGGCTGAAATCAGCAGAAGTTTCCTGGAGAGCTGCTTTATTTTCCTGTAATGCCAAGCCCATTATAGTCCAAAGGTTCTTAAATAACTCTTCTTACAATAGATAATAATACAGACTATGGCAGAAAATTAAAGAATACAAAAGAAGGCAGAGCTGCGATGAGGGAAACACCATTTGCAGAGGGTTCAATAGACTTAGGAGAGCAGTGCAGCATGAGAGCCCTCACAAATTCATACAGGCTCATTTACATGGGTGCTGCAATGGTCAAATCCAGAGCTGGGTGACCACGGGACCCCTGCTCAGACCAAACTCCCTCGTTGTGCCCTACCCCTCCTGCCCAGTGTGAGGACATGCACATCAGGTGGCTGAATCCATCCCCACGGAGCCTGCACAATGATGATGAAGTAGCAGGAGCAAGCATCAGGTTGATTTCAGGTCTGAGCCCTCGGACAAGGGGCTGTGTCAGCTTGACCACAGCCCTGTGCTCGCCACCTGCTGCCAGCCCCTGCGCTTTGGAGTTTTGGCAGTGATGCAGAAGCCGCTGGGGCTCGGAGCGTGATGGATGTGTCACCTTCGGGATGCATAAAGGCATCCCTTGCGTCAGTTAACCAGGAGCGTGGTAGGCTGTGGAGTTTTTGTTTGCTCATTTGTTAGCTATTCAACTCAAAATAGTGGAGCCTATTTACACATGTAGCTTATTATTTGCAAGTAGGCAGCATGATGCATAATGCAGCCTCCCAGTTAGAGCAGAGCATCATGACAATGATAAACAAGCCTGGGAATGTAAGGTAGCACTTATTTTTCTTGGCTGAAGCTGCTCCCAATTGAGGCAGTGGCTCTGCTAGCTGAAAGAGAGGCGAAGTGCAGAAACCACCGGAATAGGTGTTTGCTGCTGGGGCTTCAAAGGGCTGGTTATCTGTCTCTGCCAGTGCTGTGGGTTTATCCCGTGCCGGCTGTGACAAGCTGGTGTGCACGGATGGCTGTGCTGCATTCAGGCAGCTGACCCCACAGTTTGGGGTACGGCAGCTGGAGCCTGAGCTCCTCACACCTTGCTGCTCTTGGCTGTCCTTACAGTGCTCGCTTCCCTGGTGTCGGGTCCCGGGCAGGCAAAGCCAGCAGCTTAAAAATAACCCAGCAGGACCAAAACAGCCAGGGGTTATTTTTAGCCGGCAGCATTTCCCTGTGTGATTCACCATGTGGCCTATGTGCGGCTGAATCAGCCCTGGTGAGGATGTGACGTGGGGAGAAGATGGGATGAGGATGGTGTGGGGGCTGCTCCCTTCCCCCTTCAGGAAGCCCTGGTGCAATGAACCCTTTTAGCCTCAACAGTGAGGCTGGTGTAAGAAAGCCTGTTTTTCTCTGTTTTTCTCACCTGTGAGCCCTGGACACTGATGCCAGGGCCAGGAGTGAGGAGGGGTGAGTGGCTGCAGCACAAGATCCCACCACGTCTCCTTGTGCCTCTGCAGGAGGCCTGGCATAAGGAGCAGCATGGATTAACTGGCTGAAGCAGCAGGTCTGAGCTCACTGGGGTCTCCAGGAGACGGATAAAATGTGTGAGCAGTGCAGCCTTGGGCTCTGGGCACGGTGCAGAGCTCTGGGCTGGCACCTCCTCAGGAGCTGGGTGCACAGCCATCGCCTTGGGCGATGGAAATTAAGCCTTAAGCCCATGCAGACAGAGGAATCACAGCCTGTCCAGCCAAAACACAGTCATATGTTATCGTAGCTAAAGCCGAAACTCAGCTGGGCTGCAGCTGAGCCTTGGTGGCTTTGTGATGTGGCATCGGGATTTTGCTCGGGGGCAGCTGTTGATGCAGGGAAGTAAATTGCTTTGGTGGCTGTTGGGAGGCTGGGCCTCTGGGTTTGCATTGGTTTCCCTCCAGGGAGCTTCAGCCCCTGCAGGAATCTCCTATGCTTGTTCGAAGCTAGCACTGGTCCAGCCAGGGATGTAGCACCCTCAGGGCTTAGCAAAGCATCACTGCCAGCGTTAGGATCACTCGTACCCTTGTGAAACTGCAGGGTGTCTTCTCTAGTCGGAGTGAGGCAGAAAGCATGAGGCGAGTTGGGCAATTTCAGGCAGGAACCTTGGGCAGGACATTCAGACCCTGCTGTCAAACGGGACGGCCGTGACAAAAAGTGCCTTGTGTTCTTACACAGACTTTGAATTAAAAACATGTTCAGTATTAGTTCTGTGCTGAGCTCAGTCCTTCAAGCACACACCAGGACTTGAGGAGGTTTTGCATCTCCTCTCACCCCCCAATATTAAAGACTACCTTGGCAAAACACATTATGTAAACTCTCTGGGGTCATTTGGTGTTTTTTGGAGGCTTTTTCTGCTTTTCCTTACAAAGTCCATGTGCCAGGACCAGGCTGGATGCTGAAGAAACGAGGGGGCTCCTCCATGCCCGCGGTGTTTTCCACTCAGTGTTGTTTTACACCGAGCAATTTCAGCGTGTAACAGCATTACCAGGGCTCGGGGTTTGTTGAAACAGTTGCAGCAAATTAAACCTGCTCGGGGCCGTGCGAGCGTGTGCGTGCTTGGAGCGAGTGCAGGACCTGCCACCCTCTCGGGCTGCACTCCAGCCCCTGGGAGCTGGCAGCTGTTGGACGGGTTCCCCGAAGGATTTGTTTCCCTCTATTTACAGCTCAGCCACTCGCTGGCTCCCCCCCGGTTTTTGCGGGCACGGCTCGGTTGCTGGCAGTGTGATGGCTGCGGTGGGCAGGGGGATGCTCTCCCACCTGTTCTGCTTTGCGTCCCCCTTCAGCGAGGCATTTACGCGCAGCGGTTCTGGGAACAATCATGTTTCAAATGAGGGTAATCAGGCTGGCTTGCTGCGAGTGCCAGAAAATAAGGCAGGAATTTGGAGCATGCTGCAGTTCCACCTGTGGTCCGTCATGCTTGTGTTTCTGGGGCAAAGTTTTGTAGAAACGGAACAGCCCGTTCCTTACAGAGCTAGGCATTAATCACATCCTTTCCCCTCCCACAAGCTCAGAACAACCTGGAGTCCCCCCAAGGACTTTTGCAAGCTTTTCCAAGGAGGAAAGGATCAGTGAGACAAAGTTTGCTGCGAGTACCACACATATTTTGAAGTGTTTCCATCTTGCACCGATACCCATCTGTGTATTTCTGTGTAAGCATCTTCAGTTCTAAGCTCTGATGTGCTAAAATATGTCCTAGACAGTTTTGATGAGACATCACTCCTAGATATGCATGTTAATGATAGGCTGGCTGCCCAAAACTGCTTCAGCATACCCCAAAGTGAACAGTGAAGAGGGTGCACAACCAGGATGTGGAAAAGTGTCTCCCTAGGGACTGTCCGTATGGAGCTGCATCCTGCAGCTGAGCAGCAATTCCCATCTGTGCAGGACTCTAATGCAAAAACTGCTCTCTTTACTGCACTTTTCCCCAGTACGACCTTTTCAAAGAAATCCTGTGTTATCTTTTATTCTGGATTTTTGTTTTACTTAAAACAAATCACCCGTGTGCTGTCTGTATGGGGCTATGATGTACCGAGATGTACCCATCCCCACAGCCAGGGCTGCTCCTGCTGCCCCTTCCCTCCCAGGCTTGCAGGAGAGCAGTGGGCAGGATGTAGGCGATAAGGACCAGACTTCCACCTTCGACAGCTACTTCATCAGGAAAAGCTTTGCCCAACTTCCCAAATGATCCAGAAACATAAGTAAAACAGTCAGATTCAATGTTTCCATGCAGGTAGGATAGACAAGAGCCCAGATCTCTGAGGATATTGAGGGTCCTGAACACACTGGGGAGGATCTGGGTCCAGGTATCTGACCAAAGCACTTTTTAGGAATAAACAGACCACCACAGTAGCTAGTTCTTAAAAATGAAATGACTTTCCATGCAGCACGTGGTCTCTGCTGTGCCTGCATCCCTCATGCTGCCTCTGCCTTTGAATGTCACGCAGGTGCCATGCAGAATTTCTGCAGCTCAGCATCTGCCGAAGCTGTGGATCAGTAGTTGGGTATTCCTGGTGCTGTCTATCCGCTGCCAATTGAAGGTGTTTCATTGGTATTTTACCATGATGCTTGTTCTGTGTTATAAGGGAGGGGTGGAGCATGATGCAGGATGAGGTGGTGGAGCTGGTTTGTGAAGAGCTGCAGCTGATGCTGTGCAAAATGTTAAGGGTGCATCCAGGATGCTCGTACGTGTGCTTATTGTCAATGAATAATTTCCATCATCTTCCTTGTTTGGCATTTTCCTCTGTTCTGTTGCTCCCCACTACTTTCAGAAATGAGTTGTTTATAAACAGCAACACTTGTATCCCTGCCTTGCAGAGGAGATGTAATTTAACCAGCTGAAATGTTCCTGGCTGGGAGCAAGACAGCTCTTGCAGGGACCCTTGGCATGGGCTGGGGGCAGGATCAGGTTCCCGTGCATCCCGTTGTGATGGGGACGTGAGAGGAGAGGAGGGAGTGGGCACAGCAATGGGGACAGGAGCTGAAGAATCCTGGGCTCCTGTCCCAACCCGCGCTAGCCAGCCTTGCCACGCCATCTCTCTGCCTCCACTGGTGTCATTGCTGTTATTATTAATAAGTGGCCTGCGAAGCACTGGGAGCCAGTCGATGTTTTGGTGGAGTTGGGCTGTGAAACTCTTCTTTATTTCCATGGAAACCACTCCCAGAGCTTGGAGAAGCTCCGTTCCCAGAGAGCAGGGCTGCGGGGACAAGAGGGCAGTGCAAGACAGCACTGCGGGGCGAGCAGGATCTGTGTGCTCACTGCACTGCAGGCGACGTCCCCCTGGCCGAAGCGTATGCATTTACACGGGCTCCATACGCAATTGGCTGCCAAATGAAGTGCAGCCACCTCTTGGGTGGACCTGAACGCCTCAAAGCTGGGAGTGAAAAATAATGATGTTGGCACGTGGGAGTGCAGGGAAGCTGGAGGTGGAAGCGAGCCAAGCTGCAGGGCAGGAGCATCTCGCTGCAGAGAGCAGCACAGCTCCCCCGCCTGCTGCCACCCTTGTATTTAAGGGGAAATAAGGGATTTGCTTTTTGAATCCTGTGTTTCCCTCGATTGCTGCTCCTTTCTATTTACCTCTCCACCTTCAGAAAATCTTCTGGTGGTCAGGAGGAGCTTTATCCCCACCTAGACATTGTCTCACCCCATCTCAGAGGCTGGGGACCCTCCCGAGCTGTGGGTTTTCAGAGAGGGTGCCCACAGCCCTGCTCACAGCCTCTGCATGTGTGCAAGAGGCTTGCCAGTGCTTGTTGGCTCTGTGCTGAGTTACAAATCATCATTCAAATGGAAATGTCCGGAGTGAGAGGCTTTGGAGGACATGGGTACAGCACTTCAGCTGTAATTAAACAAGGGAGCCACAGCCTTGTGTCCTCACAACATCAGCATGACGAGCTGAGGGAGCCCAGCCTGCTAATGGCAGTGGTGAACGAGCCTCAGATGAGAGGGGAAGGAGCCTCACAGCTGGCAGAGCCCAAGCCACAAACATCGCTCCTCCTCTGCATCTCTCTTCCTTACCATGTGCTGAAGGGCCCAGAGGGCTGAAGGAAGGGAGCCACAAGCCTGGGGGCTGCTGGTGGGCCATGGAGATGTCCTGGGACCCCTCTGGGCACAGCACTGCCAATTTAAATGCCTTGAAAAATGTAGAAAAACAGGATTAGCTTGATGAAATCACAATGGACTTTTTTTTTTTTTTCCACTGAGAAGAACAAAAAAAATGAGTCTTATATCAGATCAAAAGTGACATTTGACCCAAAACAATTTTTTTTTCATAATTTTCTTCTTAATTTACCTTTCCATTAAAGGCTTTTAAAATTCAGTTTCATCATAAAATGTAATTTAACTTAAAAATAAGCAATTTAGGTTTTAAAAAAATCCTGATTGTGTGTCTGTTTCCACAATCAGCTATTCCACGGCTTAGCGAGGGCATTTCAGCAGTCTGGACTGAATGCAAATTTGCGAATAACTTCAACTCTTCTCCCTCCCCAAGCGCACCATTTAGTGCTACCATGTCTCAGCCCTCCCTAACGAGAATGAGACTATGAGAAATTTCAGATCTGGTTGTCCAGAGCTCTGCCCCAGGGAGGGTTTTCTATTTTTTGTGCCTTGGCATGCGCGCAGCCCAGCCTGGCACCACGATGCAAGCCACGACAAGGTTAGGAGGTGGAGCCGGGCATGATTGCAGCTGTGTGCAGCCCCAGGGTGCTCACTTCTCACCTTGGGGACCATTTCTTGCTCACGAGGACCTCTGATGATGAGCACGGGGTGGCTGCGGTGAGGTTACGCTGCTCTCATGGCTGGCCGCACGCTCAGCTCACAATCCGGGATGTAACGTGTCGGAGCAGAGCTTCACCCAGGCCCACACTGCTGCACTGGATCTGAAGAGCAGATCAGATTACTGCCAGACTCGTGAGCAGAAAGGGGAATTATCCACACGTTTCCGTGGGAAAAATCTGTGCTGGGCCTTTACCCCGTGAATCCCAGCCTACTGCTATCAGCGAGCCAACGAGAGATTGCAGAAAGCCAGGGGCTCGTGTGCATACCAACATCTGCATGATGTTTTAATAATGCATAGATGGAAGTGTTCTGTTTTTAATAACAAAAAAGCCGTGAGTCATTCGTCCATGACAGAGACTAGCGATTTGCAAAATTGCACACAGCCTCTCGAAGCGAGTGACCCTGTACAAGTGTCCCAGGCCAAAGTCAGTTGGGCTGGGCTTGTGCAAGAAAGTTACAGTAGGTATTTGTTACTACGCCAGGCCTTTGAAGATGAGCCTTAAACTTTAATTTTGAGGTGGTCTGCTCTCATAAAGGACATAATGTTGATTAAGGGTGTGAGGAGTGAGCTCATTGAATGCTTCTGGGCAGTACCAGCACGGCAGCCTGGCTATCCACCTGTCCTGGAAGCAGCATCCCCTTCTGGGATGCTTTGCTCAGGATCTCCAGCTCTCGTGGGTGGCTTTAATTAGATGAGATTGAAATCAAGGGATGTGATGAGGGAGCGTTATCTTCCCTTCTCCCCTTGCAGCCTGCACTTGTACCCCAAGGGGCTGGGGACTTTGCACCTGCCTCCCCACGGCAAGGGACAGCCACACGAAGCCACGGGATGGGCTGTGACACTGCGCTTGATCTGCAGGGGAGGCTTTCTGTTTGCACAGGGAAAATCTGTCCGTCATCGTTTCCTGCCAGTGGGTAAACCTTGCCTGTCAGACCTCATTAGGGAAAAGGCAGCTCCTAGGACGTGGCTGTGCTGTCTCTGTGCGCTGCCACCCAAAAGGGAGCCCACAGCCCTCGCCGAGCGCCGTCATGCTTGGGCTTCGATTTCCAGGCTGTGCCCTGTGAATCGCTCCTCATTCATAAAAGGCAAAGATGATGATGCTAAAGGCAGTCAGCCTGGCTGTACGGTAGGGTTATTTTGCTGTGCTTGTACTGCTCTCAGCCAAGGTCAGATCCTCAGCTAGTTTACACTCAGCTGTGGCAGACCAGGGCTTTCCAGAAGTGCCAGTTAACGTCGGATGGCACAGAAGCTGCTCCTGACGGTTGGCGGCAATAGATCTGGTGGAAAGTTGTGATTAGAAAATGCAATTCCTGTAAAAAGTTACCAAAATAGCCTGCTGGGCATCCAGAGCAGAGCAGCACCGCTTGTATCAGTTGTGGGGTGCTACGGGATCATTGGGAAAAAAATAAATATATTTATGAATAAGGTTCCCTGTGCTGTAAGGTATCAGTAGCTCATAGAGATGGCGAGGCCCCACAAAACAAACACCCCATGTTTTGTGAAAGCCGACAACAGGAGAGCTTGTGTTTTCAAATGTGATCAACCCTCATCCTTCTTAGCCCTCCTGCCAGCGGGAAGCCTTCACAGCTCGTTTGGCACAAAAGAGCATTTTCCTTCAGCCACTTCCATGCAGCAGCCAGTGTCTTAAATTGTCCAGAAACATTGGCTTCAGAGGAAACTTTGGAGTTTGCAGGCAGGGTTTGCAGCATGCTGCGCTGCTCCGCTTGGTGCTGGTGTCCTCAGGGCTCCTGTAAGAGGCACTCAGCAGCACACCCCGACGGTGCCTTCGCCGGGACCACTGCTGTCTGGTTAGGCCAAAGCAGTGTTTGTCAGCCGGGTATCGTTTTTCCAGGTTTGCTTCATTAATTGTTGTAATTAATGCTTATTTTATTCAAAGTGTCAAATTGCTTTGCTATGAAGCAGAGGAAAGCTCTTCACTCCAGAAAACAAGACAGTATATTTAATTGGTATTGAGCTGCAGCCGCTGCTAATGGATTTTAAAAATACAATAATCGAAAGGAATCGGCCTGACATGACATGGAGTTAAAATGTTCTGACATATTATTATCCGCTGACCTGACCTGACATACTGTACTGCTACAACTGTTCGTGTCATGAAATAATATGGAAACAAAATTAATAATTTTCAAGTAAAATCACCACAGAGGAAGAATAATCATTTTGGAAAGAAATTCTCTAGCTCTTCTGGTTTCAGTTGTCAAAAATCATTTTAGTTCTCGGCTCAGCAGCAGCAGCAGCCGGGGTCAGCCCAGCAGAAGCTGTCCCCTGGCTGTTTCTGGTCTCGTACTTCACACCAGGTCCTCTCTCCATTGCACGTGGCATTGTCGTGACTTGTGCCTTGTTATGACTTGTTGGGCTGTGTCACCTTCATGTGCCATCCCTGAACCTCACGGGGAGCTGTTGCCTTTCCGGGGGCATTGCCCCGTGCTCAGAAAGAGTGGCTGGCAGTGGGTTTGGCTGGCCTTCAGCCGTGGGATCAAGGAAACCACATTTTCAGCTGTTTTCAGCCATCTATTAACTTGGCGAATGCCAGGCTTGCTTTAGTCTAGTGGTAGAAACAGAAGCAAATAACAAAATCCTCTTGCTGCTTACATGTCAGCATGCCCTGGCGTCCTCTCCTCTGAGCCTGGCATCATTATCCCAAGTTCAGCTTCTACAATCACTTATTTTGCTAACCTGGAGTAAGAAAAATGAATATTTTTCAGCTGGCTTTAACCCTTTGTTTCACCGTACCCCACCAGTGTAAGGTCTCAGTGTATGGGGGGGTTTGATCGTGTTTGCTTACCCTTCTCAGCAGAGGGAAAGGACCCCTGGAGCAGTGCTGCAGAGCCATTTTTTTTTCATGGCAATTAGCCTCCTCAAGGTGGTTTTTTTTGTTTGTTTGTTTGTTTTTTGTTTGTTTTTTTTTGTTTGTTTGTTTGTTTTTTGTTTGTTTGTTTTCCCCAGTCCTCTTTACTGGGTTAAATATCACTCCCCAACTACATGTTACAAACCCTATCAGTTTTTCTCCAAAGCTTTTCTCGAGGTTTTCCAAGGCCCCCTGCTGCCATCAGAAACGCCCCTCATTGGGAGCGGGTGCTGATCCCTGTCTTTGCAGGCAGCTGGATGAAAAGCCATGAGGTCTCTTTGCAGTTAGTCTCCGATTTAGCAAGCGAGAGCCGTCAGCCTGGGAGCAGTCGCGCTGCCTGTGCCGAGCTTCGGCTCATGCTTGAACACTTCACTGAATCTGATGGACTCAAACATGTGCTAAGTGCTTTGCTGAGCCGGGTCTTTCTCCTGATTTATGCCAGGGTAGATTAAAGTAGAATCAGCCCCTTAAGTGGTCTGTGCCGTGTTGTCAGCAGGCCTGGGCACCGCGTCTGTGCCTGGATTTTAATTAAAGGTCCCACCTCCTTGCGTGGAGCTGATCAATCTCTGCACAAAAACGTCTTTGCAGCTGATTAGCACTGTACCACAGACAAATGGCATTAAGCACAAATGGCTTTTTGGAGAAGTAATTTATCCACATGGAAATGAAAAACACCGTGATTTTAACCGATGCTGCTCTGTGATGAATCACTCTGGGCACGGGACATTGGCTCTGCACGGAGAGGCAGGCGGGGCAGGTTTTGTTGCAGTGATGGTGCCAGCGGTGATGTGGTGGGTGCTGGGGGGCCCCCAGTGCATCCCAAAACCACCTGGGTCTGCCCAGGATGAGCTTTCAGAGCCAGGTCTGGTGCTAGAGCCCCTGTAGCCGTGTTCATTAGCTCACACGTAGAGCAGAAATGAGCAGAACATAGCTTCACTGATAAATTTTTAGTGGGCTGAAGGCTAATGGGTGCTTTAATGGGAAAGTGCAGCATTCCAGCGTGTTGGAACAGCAATAAGGGAGTCTATGGGCCATCAGTAATACTCCTGGTGATTAAAATTACTCTTCTCCCAGACCCACGTCTCTCAACACACTCAAGGCATTTATTAGCGGTCCATTATATGCCCACTTCTATCTTACTGCTTAATTTGAATGCTAATTAACATCATCATGCTTTCTAAAACACAAATGGCACTTGGTAGTATTTCATTAACTCCAGGCTGTCTGTGGGCAGTAAGAGCCCAGCTTCACCTTAAAAACTCCCTTGGTGGGCTCCTGGGGCCACTAGTGGGAGAGGAACCTGTCGTGTGTGTGGTCCAATCCTCCAGCTCTTGCGGCTATTGGAAGCAAAACCAGGACTTCAATTCCCAAAATACTCGGGTGGTAGCCAGCAGGATTGCCTATACGTCTAAATACTCACTAAATTATCTTGTTGAAGTGGGGCCTGGGGCTTGGCTTTGCTGCTGCTCCGAGTTCTGCTTGCATTAGGAGGGCAGCCTGGAGCAGGGGAGGGCAGAGCTCGCCCCAGACACCACAAACATCATGTGCTCCTGAAGAAGCTTTTTAAGGACCTGGGCACTTTCACAGGCTCTCCCCTGAGACTTGTTCTTTCCCTGAACTGGATAATCCTCATTTTCCCCCACACGTCCCCAAAAGGCAAGCCCCGATCTCCTCTGGTGCCCCCCTCCTCTCGCCCCTTCCTGCTCTGGGCACAGCAGGGTCCTTACTGATGTCACCCCAGCACTGGGTCCTGTTGAGATAAAGGGATTTATATTTTGTAAACGAAGGCACATCTGCCCCATGCTGTAACTCCCACCTTCTCTTCTGCAGGGCTGCTGCCTAACCACTCATTTTGCATCTTGTCCTTGCACAGCCAGTTATTCAGAGCAACAGCATCACTTGCTGCTCGACTGCTGCCTGCTGTCTTTACCCTGCCTCTCCACTTCTCCAACTGAACCCATCTTAGAGATCGCTTAAACCTCTCTAATCACCGCTGTTTGTAGTCCTTTTTTGACACAGCGATAGAAGGCAGTCATTCCAATGGAGTCCCCAAAAGTCTGGACATTGAACAGGAGCCTTAGGAGCCCTGTCCCAGCACCAGGGCTCTGACCTTCCTGAAAGCATTTTGGGCATACAAAGCACTCTTTGACTTTTCGTCATGATTTTAATATGACGGTTCCTGAGGGGAGGGAATAGAGTTCTTTCTCCCACTCCCAGCCTCGCAGGAGCCAGTTTTGTCTCAGAAATGCTTTTGTCGCCACCTCCTTGGCACTTTTGTAAGCGAGGAGCCGGGGGGCCAGGAGGGAGGCTGGCAGCGCTGTGGGGACACAGCCTGCTCCCACCATGGCCTGCTCTCAGGGCAGCTGTACTTAACAAGGATCCCCATCGAAATCAGCTTAGCAAGCAAGTGGGTAGGCAAGTTCAGGATGTTGTTTTCTCCCCCAGGCCTGCTGGTCATAGGCCTTTGGCTCGGGCTGAGCGTGACGTTGTTAGTTCAGTGTCTGACACGTCCTCTGTCAGGAGAGCGCCCGGTGCTTCTCTGAGGGATTTCACACTGAATATATTTCTTCCGCTGCCGGCTTGTCATGATCCTGCCCTGTCATGATCTGTTATTTTTTTTTTTTTTTCCTTCTCAACTGATGTATAGGCTGGCAGAATGGAGTGGCAGAAAAATTAAGTCCTGTTTCTCAGCAAAGATAAGCAACAGAGCGAGCGGGGAAGCAATACAAGGCTCGCCGGCGAGCAAAGCTCTCCTGGAACGGCACAGACAGGCAGGGCGCTGGTATGAATAAAAACTGGGTGCCAGGGAAAGGCTGTCAGTGACATTACTACCTGTCACACGTGTGTAAAGTCATCAAACAGCAGGTGGGCGGCCGTGACAGCCCCAGGGGAGACATCTCTATTAGCGTGCTCAGCGCTGCGCCGGTACGAGGCTGGAGCGTGTTAAGGCAAGGCAGGCTGTTCCACTTAAGGTGGAAAATGATATATTCGGCAATCAGAGTAATTTGATTTGGCTGAGTTTCATGGCGTTTTGGAATCTGATGTGAATCTTCCTACTATTGGATCCTGCCCCAGATTCCCAGCGCTGCAGCATATTGCATTTCCCTTTTGGGCTGCACGGAGTAGATGAGCTCCTGAGCCTGGTGGTGCGGATTTTGTACCCAGATGGGTGACTTCGCTCCTCTTCTGTTATAAACTGGGTTTCAAGATTGCAAGAAAATATAGCAAGAGTGGTTTTCCTGCACTCTCTGACTTACAAAAGCAATCAGTGATTGCATCTAGCCATGCTTTTTCTCTCCCAAATCTCTCCTACCCATCTCAGATTAGTCCTGCTTTGTAGAAGCAGCCTTAGCCAGGGCTGGTTTTGTGCTGGAGAGGTGTCCAGGAGCAGGATTTTTTGGTGTCCTGTGCTGGATGCAGGTGAGGAAAGCTGGAGATTGCATGGGAGGTGGTGATGCTGGCTGCAGTTGGCTGTTCTGGTGTGACCACCACACACCAAACCTGCGCCACGCAGAGACTGGTGGGGGGCATCCAGGCTGCCTGCACCCAGGCATCTATGTGCGCTGCTATGAATGCTCTCAGATTTTGTGCCAATTTTTAATTGCTTGAATTTAATTATAGGGATTTTCTGGATGTAGCGAGGCCTCTGGGCATCCCCCCTGCAGCTGGGCTTGCAAAGCCTCACTGCAGCTGAAGCAGTACCAGAGCCCGGGGAGCTCAGCATAAGGAAAGGAGCAGCCGCAGCCCAGCGGCATGTGGTGATTCTCTTCTGCCTGGGACCTTGTGTATCTTTCTGCACTGGAGCAGCTTCAGCAGGGGACTGGCAGTTCTGCTTTTCTCCTGAGCGGGTTTTCTCCTGATGGTGAGGAGCCTGCTGGAGAGCTGGGGTTCACCAATGGACCCCTCTGCCCAATGATGGTGGTAGGGCTATCAGTGCTCTGGTCACTCTGCCATAGCCGTTTTCACCATGACCTTTGCATTTCTTGGGCCTACAAGGTTTTTTAAAATCAGGCCAGCTCTCCCAGGCTGAGCACGGCTGCAAGAAGAGAGATGGCAAGCTGGAAGGAGGCTGATGAGGAGTAGCACCAATTTCTACTGCGTCACCAGGGATGAACACTTTATCGAGCTTTAGGCAATTTTAGTAATTCCTTAGCTCCTTTAAAGTTTCACACATCGCTGGGAACACTGGCTCCCGTGCCTTGAGGCAGAGATGCAGTTTGGGGTTTTCGCTTGTTGAACTCCTCCCCGTTCCCCACGGTGCTGTGCTCTGCTACCACTTGACCCCCATTTCCCTGCAGCAAGAAGGTCAGCGCGCCGAGCAGCGCCGCCTGCCTCCCCCCAGCCCTCCCGCGGCGTCGCTCCCTGGAGCTTTCGCTGCTTATTCCTTCCATTTTTCCACTTTGCACTGTTTAAAAACAAGCAAGCAAGAGCTCCCTGGAGCCAACCGCTCATTTGCTGGCAAGGACTGCCTGTTAATCAATTAAAGCTCTGCGAATGTATTTGCAGCAGGGTGGATGATTAAGATGCTTCTCTCTCTAATGCATGCCTGTTGGAGGCTGCCTGCATGGGAAGGGCAGGTGTGTCGGTCTCTGCTTCAGCCTGGAGCTCCTGTGCTTCTGGGGGACCTTCTTCAACCCCAGCTCCTGGGCACTTGCTTTAGGGAGGCACTTCCTGCAATATCTGTGGCCTGTTCCAAACCCGTGACCTGCAGCATATATTTCTTGCACAGCTGGGTTTCAAATCTGAGCACATTCCCCAGGGCAAGGTCTCCCTGAGTGGCTCCGAAGCACCCCTGGGGGAGCATCTCCCCGGGGACCCCTGCAGATGGGTTCCTCCCCGTGTCACTGCATGCTGGAAGCAGGCTGGCATTGGGGAATTCCAGGAAAAGCAGCAGAAAAGGTACCGATGATAGTAGCATTGATAGTAGCATTGAAGTCATATCCGAAGCGTGCTTCGTGTTGGTGGTTTTGCACTCCCTCTGGCCTGCTATAACAGCAAACCTCAGCTTATCTCCAGTCCTTATAAATGTCCCTTTGATTTCCTTCATTGCTCTGCATTTCCAGGCAGGAACTTGGTTTGTTTCAGAGCCCTAAGGAGGACAATCAGTGACTACAAAGCAGTTCCTTGGCTGATGGCAGGGTGCACCTCACTGCATGACTGCGGGCTGCAGGTGCGCATGGTGCTTGTGTTGGCTCCAGGTGTTACTCTGGGGATCACAACAGATCAATGAAAAATCCTTTCATAACGCTAGTGTGCCAGGAACTTCAGTGCAGTCTTCATGAAATGAAAACTGCGCTTACACTTGCAGTGATGGAAGTAACGTGTCCAAGCCTGAGCTGGCCACCGGTCAGAAATCCATCAAGCCAAAAGTAGCCTTTGATGCTTTGAAGCATTTACCTAACTGTGATTTTGTAAAAAGTCTGTCGGTGCTTTTTAGAGGGACGAGAATGATAGGAGGTGAGTGAGCTGGAAGAAAGTTTTCTGGGGGGCAGATCCGTGTGTCCGCGCCATGCTTGGATCAAAGTGGCACAGCCCCAAGGGGGAAGCCCTACAAGCAAATCATATCAACACAATTAATGATTAATATATATCTAATTTCCTGCTTTAATACTCAGGAAGCACACTGCTACTCGGTCCCTAAAAGAACCTGGCAGCACAGCGGCTGGGAGCAGAGCCCTGCGCACAGAGGCAGGCAGCTACCACCAGAGAGCAACCTTGTATACTTTTTCTGGGGAAACAGCCCTGAGCTGGGAAGGAGCACATCTTTCACGAGTCTGTCTCTTTTTAAGTGCTTCCCAGTCAGTTGAAGATACAATAATTGAAACTTGTCCATCAATCATGTTAGCAGACAAAACAACATTGTTTCTCTTCTCTTTTTCTCCGAAGTGCTCTAGCTTGATCGGCTTAACAACAAGAACAAAGGCACCAAGTCAAAAATCCCACTTAAATGTTTTCAGGTATAAAAGCACATCATCTGCGGGGAGGGGAGATGCAGAATTCATTGTTTAGAAGCGTTCTAGGGGAATACTCCAAAGGCAAAGAGAACACCAAGAATACAATGCGTGCGCGCAAAATAACTTTGGGATGAGCAAAAAAAATGCCGAGACATTTGCATAACGTCTGCACATCCGCAGCCCTCTCATCCGAAGCGGCTGAGGGATGTGTCCAGTGAAACATATAAAGGGATTTAGCGGTGACTCCTACTTGCACTTTCTTCCTGAAAGCGGGCTTTGTGCTTTGTCATTCACTGTGAGTGCGGGGGCAGGAGGGCAAGGATGGTCTGCGCTCTGCAGCACCAGGTGAATGATTTTGTTGGTGTTTTCTGGAGCAGGTTTTCTCTTTTGTCACCTCCTTGTGTGAGCTGTGGTGTCCCCCACCCTCCAGACCCCCCAAAGGTGCAGAGCTGCCCCCGAGCTGCTCCCAGCTCTCGAGGTGCACTTTGCTGTTCTCACGAACACGTTTTTCTCCAGAAATCCCTGCCAGGACCGTGGCAGGTGCTGATGTATGTGGGTGAAAACCGGGGCAGCGCAGCCCCAGGATTCATGCTTCTGGGTTCTTCTTTTGCTTGTGCAGTAGCGTTGCACCGGGTCTGAATTTTTATGCATACGTTTATACAGACTGATTTGGCAGAGGATTCTGGAACGGGTCTAAGGTTACCCAGTGGCAGAGCAGAAGACAAATTTCTCTATGCAAATCTTTTCCCTTTCTATGTCCCTTGGGGGAAAATGACTATATTAAAAAAAAAAAAAAAAAAAAGCGCAGTGGGAGGAACCGGCAAGTTCATAACTGCTTGAGCAAGAGGGGGACCAGCACGCCCTGAGTCACAGCAGTGCTGCTGCTTCCCGCGTGCCATCGACGCTCCCATCTGCAAGCACCGACCGGTGGTTTTAGTGAGGCTTAGAATTAGTGGGCTGTTGGTTACTGCATGTACTGCTGTCCCCGCGATGACTTATGCTTTCGGCTCTACATGAGTATAGTTCAATTAACTAAGGCGTGGACATTAACATAAACGTGGTGTTGATGTCCTCAGTACCTCGTGCCTGTGATGCTTGCTATCACCTCCAGGTGCTGTGCAGCTGCACCTGGGGCTTTGCTGAATGCCTCGTGGGGTGGGAGGGCATCTTCAGGCTGCTCTTTCCCATGTGCTGCAAACTGTGAAAATGCTTCTATTAATGTTAACCCAAAAGCAGGGCTTTCCTTCAGCTAAAATCCATGAAATGTAAGACACAAGTCCAATGGGGACCAAGCACATTTCCAGAAATGCATAGTTCTGGTCAGATGGGCAACAAGATTCAACCTGTGGTTGCTACGTTGTAGTGGGTTTTTTTGTTGTTGTTGTCGTTGGTTTTTTTTTTTTGGCCTTCCAGAAGTTTTATTTTTAGATAATTTTCCAAGTTAATTCCGATCCTGTTGCAAGAAACTCATAAAGCTGTTATTGCTCAGTCACTCCTGGCCTCCTCGTTAAGATAATTCAATGATAAGCAAAGTTCACGGAAGCTGCCTACACGGGAGGAATGGAACAAGAAGGCATTTCTGAACACCGAGGGGTTTTAAAAGCTTCTTTGTTCAGAGATAGGGAAAACAACCTGTTAAACTTCATCCTAACAAAGGGAGCTGCAGATTTAAGGCTAGTGAAAGGAGTCATCTCTCCAGATGTAGGTTGGCATGTGGGTTCACAATCACAAATATGACTTATGATTCATCCCCAGCGCACTGGTGATGAGGGGAGAGAATCTATATTAGGACTCGTGCTGAATGGAGAGGGACAGCTCACAACTTGAAGAACGCCGAGAATGAGGTCATGCAAGATGAAATGTTTCAGTATTGCCAAGCAAACATTAATTTGCTGAAAGGGAAGACATTTCAAGTGGTTTTCATGGGGGCCAATATTCATTTGCCAGCAGACGAGCATCTTGTAAGGTTGTTTGAGACTCGAGCACCATCCTCGCAGGCCATCAGGTGCCGCTCCACAGCACACGGCTGCTTCTGCAGCCTTGGAGCCCTCAGAGGCACCAGGAAACCACGTCTGGAAAAAATTGGTCCTGCCCAAAAGACATCTCATGACAAGTGCATGGTAGTTTTCGGGAAATGGGAAAAAGCTACAAGGCTCCTGAAAAAAAAATAGTTGTGGTGTAAATGCTAACCTCTGTGATTTAAGGAGTACAACATCCTCTAATTTGGGATATAGGAAGATTCTTCTCCGACACTCTTTTTGGTATGACTTGAATCTAGAAGGTTGCTTGAGCTGGCAGTCTGAAAGTTGTTGTTGTTGTTGTTTTTCCTTGAATCTAACAAAAATTAAAGCCCCACCACCTTCAGAAGGCCACCTTGTCAGGCCAGTGGCGTGGGCAAGTGGTGTCAGCCAACTGAGACTGGTGTCACCTGTGGGAATGGACAACTGGAGGCACTTTTATTGGGGGTGATGGAAAGCGTCTGCATCCCTTGTGTCCCTCCAGGCCCTGGGGTTGCCCTCTGCTTTGGGCAGCTCCCAGCAGTGGCCACCCCCTGTCACCCTGAGACTGTGCCTCTCGGATCTCCTCTGCACCGAACCGAGGAATTACGGTGCCTTTGAACACGTTTATGCAAAGCAGACAGTTAAACCCCAACTTCCATATGTTCATAACAAGACATCTTCACTGGCTGAATTTGACTAATTTAGTGATTACTATCAGGAGAGAACAGTCTCTCCAAGCCCTCCAGCTGTTCCAGCATGGAAAGCCTCTTGCCTCCCTCTGAAAGGGCTGCAATCATTTCCTCTGTGCTTTTTATCTAATTTTGTTCCAATAATTCAGCTAGTCCACTCTGACCAGCTGTTCTTCAGGCCTCCTGGCCTGCATTGCTTATACAAGGCTGCTGGTGATGATGTTAAATCAATCCTTCCAACAATTTTGCATCTGTCCTCGGCTCTTGGAGTTGTTCCAGCTGTTCTCAACATGCAGCTGATAATTTAACAACCCCCCCCAAGTGGCTCACCAGCTTCTGAAACCTCCCAACTGTGCTCCAGTTTCACGCTCCTCAGCCTGACAGTCATCATCGATAATATGTACAAGTGACACTTCCAATAAATTAGCAATATTTTAAGCTCTTGGTAGCAATTTGCAGACAAGGCGGCCTGCCTGGGCTCTCCTTGTGCTCTGGGATGGGGATCTCTCCAAGCCCAGATGTGGTGTTAATCTGAAGGGTGTCTTCATGGAAAGCTGGGGGACTTCTGATGGCGAGGGAGACTCCTCGGGGTGGGCAAGAGTCCCAGCAATGGTCCTTAGGGTGTCTGTGGGTGTACAGAATAGATCAAGAGGTCCTGGTTCCCTTTTGCTCACGCCTGGCTCCTCTCCTGGGGCTGCTTCATGCAAGCAGAGAGAGCTCATGTGCTCTGTTCAAAATCCCCTTGATCCCACATATCACCTCCCTTCTCTTCGCTGTGTGTCAGTCCCCAGAGCGGTCCCTGAGCTCCTGGCCTGCTCTGATACCGGCTGTGTTTTCTGCTGTTGGTGTCTTGTTGTGCGTATCCCCCTGCTCCTTCTCTGCATTTGGGCTCCGCTTCACAGAGGCACTTGGCAGCCAGCGCAGCAAGGAAGCTCTGGCTTTGCTCTCCTTTTTATTGCCAGATAGACAACTTCTGCGCTTTTCGTGCCTGAATATTCTCTCCTCGTTGATTGGAAAAATCTGGCCATGGCTTTCTGGATGCTGCACTGTCCCTTAAATCCTCCCAGAGATGCCGAGGCACTGGTCTGCACTGTAATCACTGAAGGATTACAACCAGTGTCATTCCACATTAGTGGGATTATGAAGTAAAATTGGCTTATAGGCTCCGGCGTGCTGGCAGCTTACCCCGCTGAACAATAGCTGCCGTCCCTTCCGCGCAGCCGCCCCTGTGCTGCCTCCCTGCCAGCCTTCCCATTGATTTTAAATTTTACTATTGACTTTTAAAGCACTCAGGGGCTTGGGGTTTTCCCGTGTCATTGATTTATTGCTTTCCTGGGAGCTGGGACAAGCTTCAAGATCTTCATCCATCAGCCTGCTGTCACTGTCGGGGTTTCGCCCTCGGATTTCAGCAATGACATGCTCTGGATCTGGCACTAGTGGCGCTCACTCAGAATTTGAAGCCCATTTGTTCGTGACAAGGCGGTTTATTATGAACTGTCCTTAATGCACAGCAGACCGAGATGGTTGCTGCTGCATGTCCAGGTCCCTGCTGCAGCCAGCACCAGGGTCACGCAGAGGCACAGGACAGGTTATGGGACGATGCTGCCCAGCAGGTCCTGAGTTTTGGAGGACTCATTAGAGGCTGTTTGAGCCCCTCAGTCTCCTGAGCAGTGTGCCGAGTAGCGTGGAGAGAGCCTTTTCTGAGCTCATTACTCTCATTTTTCAGACCTTCAGGAGGGAGAGGAAAAGCATCGTTTTTTTCCAGCCCTCCAGTCACTGGATGAAAGAGCCTTTAAAGCTTCCATCAGAGGGTGATGCTGTCAGGGATGGCTGATTGAGGATGTGTGAGGCGCGGTGCTGCAGGCAAGTGCTGTGCTGCAGTGGGTACTGAGGCAGATCGGGAGAAGGGCTTGCTGTGCCAGCTCGAGCTTACCTTTAATGAACTTCCTATTTTCCTTTTCACGTCACTGGGATGACTTTTTTTTTTTTTTTTTTTTTTTTTTTTTTTTTTTAATTAATGACGAAGTAATTGGTTACAGCACAGGCTCTGTGCCCATTAGCACAGTTGCTCCAAGACAGTTACACTTCCTGATGCACCCTCTGCGTACAGGCAACGTGTTTGTTCCCTGAGTACACGTGTTGTTTAATATCACACGTCTCCCTTTTGAATTTTAAAGAGAAAACTAATAAAGAAGATCATTGCATCATGACAGTAATGATGCTGATTTCTCACTGGTACGGCAGTATCCTGGGGATGTTTCTGGAAGGTGCCTTGGTGAATTCTTAACTAAGTTAACGAGGGCTCTCTGTTTGAATCGAGTTCCTGTCTTGGATAAAGACGCCCTTAAATCGACCCAACTTTGTTTCATCTTCAGTATTAGACCAAAACTTGTTAGGTTTAAGTGTAGCCCATATTTACTCTGACTTGCCGTACCCCTGTGTACACCTGGCTCTGTGCCTGTGCCCCAAGGCCAGAGGCTGTGCCCATCTGAGCCCCGACCCATGGCCCATGCTCATTCCAATTCAGCCCCTTGTGCCCCAGGATGAGCACAGGAAACATGTGAGAGCTGTGACTCTTGGTTCTGAAAATCAGAGAGCACAGTTAAAATTAATACACCACACGTGAGGATGGGGATGACTCAGGTCTTGCCCAAGGAATTTAATTTAAAACTAACTTTGCGAAGGGTTTTGTTCTGGCCTTGTGCAAGCAGCCAGCATGAGGATTTCTGCAAGCACCAGGCTGTGCGAGGTCAGAGCTTCAGAAACCTCCTCGGTTGTGCTGGGGAGCTTCCTTGACCTGTCTGACACCTTTTTGTGTAGAGAGCTGCTCCGTGAAGTGCCGACGAGTTGCTCAGGGCTGAGGGCATCCCCTGGGCAAGGCTGGGTGCGGTGGGGATGGCAGCGTGTCCCGTGGCTCCGAGGCTGTTCCCAAGGGAGGCAGCAGGATGCCAGAGGGGGACAGAAGTGCTCAAGGTGATTCTCCCTGCACCAGGGCTCTCTGGAGAGATTTTTTGGAGCAAGAACAGCGTCCATTAGGGTCTGTTTCTGCTCTGATGCCTTTTTGGTGTAAATTGGGTGAAGTGATGCATTTTCCAGACTTATTTCTTCTCCTAGCAGCGCCACAAACAAAGAATAGTTATTGCAGTCCGAGGGGTGAAAGCATTGCAAGACTTCCTTCATGTCGTAGTATTTCTCATCAGTCCATCAAGAAAATCCCAGGAAAGTCCTGAATTTCATCACAGAGATGATTGTTGTGCTTTCCTTTCCCTTGCCTGACTCTCTCTTACCCTTCCTGCTTCTGTCCAGCCCTGGGGTGCTGCTCCCTGAGGACGCCCCTTCTCTGCTTTGCCCTCTGCCAACTTTTGATGTGTCTTGTGGATCTCATGGTCTTGGTGCTTGCCTGGGAGAAATTAGAGGCAAGGAGGTGCCATTCATCACCTGCTGTTGTGCTGCCCAAAACCCATAGTGAGTGTAGCTGCACCAAGACTGTGCCGTGCTTGCCCTCGGAGTTACAGCCCGTATGCAAAGAGTGGAATAAATGAATGAATAAATCATTGGCATTGTAACGCTGCAGACAACTGGAAACATGATACAACTACTAAGGGCTGGATCTGTGCTTCCCAGCAGTGTTTGATGTGGGACACGGAAACTTTACCCCAAGGGACTTCTGGTCCCTGTGGACCTGGTTTACGCCAGGGCTGGAGATCAAAAGCCAGGATGTGGTGTTGCACAGCTATAATAACTGCTGTCCAAATTGTGCTCAGCTCCAGGTCTGGTGAGACAATGCTAAAATGCAGCCATTGGCAGGCCAGGAATTAAACGATTTGTGTTGGCTGGCTCAGAGAGGGGATTCACTGTTTTCATCACATGCCAGTACTGGTTCAGCAGTGTATGGAGGAAAAGAAGAGGCTTTCTAAGGCTTTGCGAATTGGCTGGGCACCAGAACCTGAGCCCCGCTAGATGTAGATTTTATCCTTACAAAATTCATCTTCCAGCTGTGGAAATGAGCAGGGCTGGGTTCCCGTCACGCAGCCGGGAGTTGCTGTAACTGCTGCTGAGAGCTCTGGATCCTCCGAGAGTAAAATCATTGCACAAAGCACCGAAATGCCAGATGTGCTGCTAAAGATTCCTGTAATGGCTTTTTAATATCTGCCTATGCCCACCATTAAGCCCAGTCCAGGCCCTCACTGGGACAGGGTGAACCTGCTTCTTCCCAGACAGGAACATTTGGTATTTGATGTTGAACCAGAGAAGTCCCAGCTCTAACGGGACCACACCGTGGGCTCCTCCTGGAAGCCCACACGACGTTTCTGCACTCGAGACCCCCACCAGGGCCCCTCTCCATGGGGTATCTTAATGTGGGAGATCTGGGGGAGATTTCTGCCATTTGGAAATGTGTATCCCTGCATAGTCTGGATTGCGCCCTCAGGGAAACCACATCTCGTCGGTAGATCACTGTATATTAGTCTACGGCTCCTACAAATATGAATTTAAATAGTCTATTATCTCAAAGTGCTGTTAATGTTATTATTCCCACTTGTTGGTTGCGTGCTATATACAGAATATGCTCCAAATTCATTACCTTCCACTTTAAGTTGCATAAATTCGTAGTCTGCCCTTTCTAAAGAGATGAAACTTGACTGTAAAATTTATTGAACAGTTGCTACAACGTAGCTTAATTAGTAACTTGCAAGGATTTAGCAAGCCTCTGAGATGGCTTGAAATGCTTGAGTTATTTTATTATAGGATTTGGGGTTAATATTCCAGATTAATAATACATATGAGCATTTATTAAACTCTAGACAACACTTCCAAAATAAAGTTTATCATATCCGTAACAGCCTCATAGGAAAGAAACTTGTAACTGGCTCAGGCTCTGCTCTCTTTTGCTTTGTGCTGCATGGTGGCTGAAGCTGGGGGAATGCTGAGCTCCCTGGAGCAGGACAGGCTTCATCTCATGGGCTGCTCTGTTGCTCATGAGTTTTCTTCTGGGAACAAACAGATGACAGCCTTTAAGCTGGGGTGCTCTGCTCAGGATGCAGAGAAAGGGCTTGCTGTTTGGAAGGCAGCTGCTTTGTGCCTTAGAAAATGCCAATTCTTACAGATACATTCAAGCTGGGCACTAAGCTTCCAGGCAGCAAGGAACATCCTCTGCTGAAGAAACCATGAAGCATCATTTGACGTGTTTTGGAGCGATGATGGTCTCAGCAGGCCTGCTCTTGATACATCCCAGAGCCCCTGTCTGAAGGCTTTTCTGGGGCTGGGCAGGAAGGGCTGTGGGAAGAGCAAGGCATGGCAGCACTGCACGTGCTTTGTCTTACTTAATTTTTGCTGTTCACAGCCCTTCCAGCTCTGTGCATTAAGCTTCGGGCATATTAAGACTACCCTGTCTCTTGCTCTATCTCCCAAGCAGTCCTTGGAGGCCATCAGAGCCATCTCAGATGGCTTTCACTGAGTGAAGAGGGGACTGTGACCTGCTGAGCCAGAGCTTTAGGAGAAGGCATGGATAAATCAGTGGTTTTGTTCTGTGGGAGAGGGATCAGACACCTCAGCCAGCAAGAGGAGGGTTGCACCAGTAACCTCTGCAATGTAACTGGCTAAGGCAGGCGTGTGGCTCATGAAAATGTGGTGTCACAGCAGCATTTCTTGATGTTTGAGGCTTCATCCAAGGCATAAAACTCGTGATCATCCAAGTCCAATGAGCAAATCTGGTTTAGGTTGAAGGCTCTGTTGCATGAAGGACTTACCTCTGCTCCTGCCCATTCAGTATTGCCAAGACAAACAGCCTCCTGCAGCCATCCAAATCAATCTAATTGTAAGCAACACAAAGTGGTGCTTTAAATATATCTCATTTGCATACTGAGAAAAATGTCTCAGCTTACTGAATATGGAAATTACCAGTGGAAAATTATTTATCATCTCAGTATCAAAATATCAGAGGTTGCCTGGTGCCTTTGGGAAAATCAATTGTGATATAGCAATATTTCTCACTTCCCCATATATAATGTGATCTGCCAAATTTAATCCAATTTTGCATTTGATGGTCCCCGGTAGGATGAAAAGGTGATGCTAATGTCATATAAACAATGCCGAGCATCATCCCCCATGAAATTCTGTATGACAGTTGAAAGGTGCCAAATTATCCCAAAATAGTCTGGGGACTTCACAGTTCAGGCAAGCTGGCAGTTTGCAACAATGCAAATATTTTGTTCTTCACTTTGCTTCTGTTCTCTCTTTTTAATTGTAAATTGTATGTCAATATCTGAAGCTAGTGGGTGAGGGGATGAAGGGTATGCAGTGCTCTACACCCTTCCCAGTAACCAAATGACGTGTAGCAAGAATGTCAGCACAGAAACAAGGATTTGCTAGGGCCAAATCCTTGCATCTTTGTTCACTGTTGATCAATCTAAATCTCATCTGCTGCCAATACAGGGTAATTTTCCCTAAGTGTAGCCAAAATGAGAGATTTTTCCAAGGACATATCACGAGCCAAACTGCACTCTGCTATTCCCCTGTGTTCCCAGCTCCTAAGACACATTTTCTATTACGTGGACCCATCATCACTAAGGGAACTCCTTGTTTTTCTTGTCTGCAAAAGACATCTGATGTGATGTATATGTAGGGTGTTAAAAATGTGTACGTTTATGGAAAACTGCCTGAGTAAAATTAAATTCTGGTGAGGGTTTTTGTGTGCATCCTCTGAAATGCTGCTAGTTCCAGACCAAGGAAAGGGCTAGACATGCTTTTGTGTTTTCTCCAGTTTGTCTTGGGCAGTCTTGCTAACTGCCACTCACTTTTGACAGCTGGGGTTTATCTGTTTCCTTGTGAAAGGTTCCTTTTGCTTACATCCATGCGGGAGGTGGCCAGTTAATTCTGGTGAAGGATGGTGGCATCAGTGTTGTCTAACTGTTCAAATTGGTCAGCTGCTGCATTACCTGCAGCACTCAGGGCGTATTTTAGTGGACTGAAGAGCTTCCAACTTGCCTATAATGATGCTAATTACCAAATAAACAATAAGCTGGTCTCCAACACACATGCCATGGGACCAGGGGACAGAACCGGGAGTTCGCACAACATGTACGAAGATCTCCTTACGTTTGGAGTAAGTTGGTGTCGTTACTGCATGAACATGAGACAAAAAGTTTATTTTAGGTGATGCCCAATGCTTATAAACATCTTCTTAGTGCATTTTTCTAAGGAAGGATAATGAATTTTCATAAGATCTCAGTTACCTTCTTATGGGCTTGAGTGGAGGGCAGCTTTTCTCTGAGCTGCTTGCAGTCAGGGTGGGCGTATTGGGTGCATTGCTTTGGGTGCAAAATGAGTGTAAAGGTAAAATCCTGTTACAGACATGAGTAATGTCTGTAATGAGTAATGAGGTTACCACAACACTTAGAGGGGGTGAAACTGGTGAGCTTCTAAACCTGTATCGTGCTGGATGCCAGTTCTTCACTGCCAGATTACTGGCATTCAGCTTCGGAGCTGCCAACAAGCTGATGGAAGAGTTTCCTGTGGATTCGTTGTCCTGGAAAATATTGTGAGTTTATCTTGAAAGCAGCCCTGTACTTTGAGTTCCTTTGCAAACTGTTCATTGACAATACTCCTACATTTGTGCTTTCTTTGCTTTCTTTCAAAACTGAGAAGTGCTTTTTCTAGCCTTTCACAGTTGGCAAGGGGATGGAAGGAGGGCCGAGAGCTTGGCCACCCTACCTGCCCATGGGAACCCTCCCGTGGCACCGTGCTCAGGCTCCATGAGGCCTGGCAGCAGGAGCTAAATGCAGGAATCTCTGCTTCAGCTGCAGCACAAGGGACTAGAGCTTGCTTGGGATTGGGATGGTGAGAGCAATGGGCCCTGCGGTGGGGAATACTTTGTAGAGCTGTGATTTTTGCATGTAGCCTTGCTCAAAACCCACAAGTTCCCTTCTAGCAGTAATCTCTCTCTGGTTAATTCACCAGCTCTCTGTGTGTGTGGAAGCTGCAGTACCATTACAGCAGGAACAGGGACGTCCCCTGTGTGGGAGCAGCATGTCCCTCAGGCCTCCAGGGCTGGGAAATGGCAGCATGGGGAGTTTTATTTTTCACAAAGCTGAATATGTGTTTGTCATTTCAAACATCGTTCTCCATCACTATGTTTGTTCTTCTCATCTTGGCCTCAGGAGATGACTCCCACCTTGGGCTTAAAGCTCTGGTGACAGAGAGGAATAGTTAGTTATAAACTAAATGCCCATCCTTTTCTTTGCATGGCAGCAACTGCCCTGCTCCTTGACAGCACCAAAGACACCCCATGGCAGTGCCTTGAGAAGAAATTTGGTTTGGTTTTCCTCCAGGAGGGGTGGGTGCCCAGTCCCCCATGCCCTGGCATGTGAGGGGACGTGGCTGAGACCCAAGAGGATTCATCTTGTTGGGATTTATGCAGCAGAGTCATACCTCTGGCTATTCCACCATCGAACAATTTTCATTCATCACTTTTGGCCGGCCCTGGAGCCCCGTTAAAGAGCTTTTCCATTAGCTGCAGTGGGTCCCAGGGTTAGCTGGGTGCTTGAGGCGGACCTGCCAGGAGGCTGGGCTCATTGCTGTGCTGCGTGCCACTGCTCTGTCCTTGTGTGGGACTGGGACACCCTGGGGATGTCTGGAGACCTGGTCCCTGCCCCGACACAGGCAGCAGTCACTGATCCTGCCCAGGGGCCTCACCTGGAGTGGGCTGGGGCAGGAGGAGGAGGGCTGCAGAGCTGCTCGCAGCAGCTCCACCCACCAAAAATGAAGTGTCTTCTCCCCCTTTAATTGTGAACATCAGACAGAAAATCCTAAAGGCAAAGTTAGCGTTAGGCAATTATGAGACATCCTCAGCTAAGCGAGCCAAGGATTTGTTCAGATGCAGATCTCTCATATTTTCAACGTGAAATGGGAATTGCTGCATTATATGAAACATAACAAGAAGAGAAAAGCATATTACTTTTTAACCCAACCTTTCCAAACAAATCTGTATTCGCCCCGTACTGTAACAGGGAGGAAGGAAGCAGACAGAAATTTATCTTCTCCAGAGAGTGATACATCAGTGCCTGGTTCACAGGAACATTTTTCAGACATCTCAAGAGCACAATGCACAAAAATATACATACCATGAATTTCACGAGCAGACAAGGGCTAGCTGGGATGATGACAGCAGTAGGAAGAGCACGGACCAATAGCAGAAGGAGGAGAAATGAAGATTATTCCACTGGAAGCCCAGTGAAAACAGCTAGCAAAAAGTTTGTCCACTCATTAGGCAAATGATTTGTGTTTCTGTCACCGCCTATGCCCAGTGGGACCCGCACCGCTGCAGCCTGTGGAGCTGGGTTTGCCCCAGTGCCACATTCAACAAGCTTTATTGAGGTGAAATCAGCCAATATTGCATGTCTAGAGGTGCCTGAGACCTCCTGAGAGACAAGTGGTGGAGTGATTAAGTAGAGTCAGGTCTGGAAAAGTCGATGGGGAAGGGGAAGCACTCCACAAATATGATGACTTTCCACTTTGCCTTTGGCTATTCAGGAACCTGATTATGCTGATGGGGTCTAGGTCTGAAAAACGTTAATAGGGCCTTAGAAAGACCCTAGCTAAACATTTAACTCTGTTGTTGTCTTTTTTTTTTCTTTTTTTTTCTTTTTTTTTGCCAGTCTGCAAAAGCAGCTGGCTCCCCAATTATTTCTCGAGAGGGTGTTTGAGGGCTGGGGAGGCTCTCCAGCAGCACAATGCCTGAGGATCCAGCCCAGGACACCTCTGGGGTTAACCTGTAGGGGAGGAGAGGATGCCCATGTGCACAATGCCCCTATGATGCCTTATGGGCAGAGCATCCCAAATCGGTGCCTGGTTGTCACCACGTAGCTCATCGTAGCAGCAGCATCTGCAGGCTGTAAAAAAGAGGTTTTGCAGAACAGCGATGAGTCTGTGGAAAGAGTGGCCAGGGCTTGATGATCAAAACTCAGAGCAGGGAGGAGAGTTTTCAGCCTCTTCTGGATCCCTGCGAGCAGCCAGGAGTCTGCATTTTCTTCTGGCCTGAGCCCTCGGAGGCCAGAGATTGCCCTGGTGTGGGAGCTGCTTCCTTCCCACATGCCTCCTTGGCAATCTGGGCTGTGCTGGCTGCTGCGACGTGACGAGAGGCACAGTTTGAGTCGGCTGGAGCATGCTGAGGCTCCTGCAGGCTCATCTGATCAGCAGCGGCTCAGCGGGGATGCTGTGATAACAAGGATGCTGTGATTTGTCGCTCCCACTGATCTGTGTCAGCATATTTCTCGTGCCTCGAGGACAGCGTTTGATTAGTGAGAGAATTCCAGAAATGGCAGATTGCACTCAATTGGTGATGTAATTAGTCACGTAATTACAAATTACCTAATGCTGGAAGTATATTGTGGCTAATAACTGTCTGAGCCATGAGAACACTTTTGGATCCTGGCTCTGGCCGGCTAGCCGGACCCGTGTTAGCATGAGGACGCGTGGCAAAGGTGTGACCGCCTGCCCGGAGGTGCCTGGGGAAGGCAAGAAGGCAGCAAGGAGCTCGGGAACTGTAGCACAAAGGGGATGCTTAGGCCTCTTTCAACACTATGATTTTATGGCAGGAGATTTATGCTTGTACGGGAGCCCACTGACATGAACGAGCCTGGCCACATGCCTCCCATGGCAGGATTGTGATCTCGATTTAAAACTCTGGCACGGAAAACATGCTTGTTTTATGGAGCTCTAAAAAAGAAAATATTTTTGGCCTTATGAGGAGAGATTATGTGAGCGAAGATGGCGATTCCTTGCATAATTATTAAATGATCATTATCTCATAAGTATAAGCTTCTAAATAGCTTATTTGGTGTCTTTTTAAAGCAAACGTTTGCTATAACTTATTCCAGAGTTCCCGGCACATGGCTTTAGATTTCCGTAGCTTCATATTCCTCCACCAGTCAGCTGAATAATTAAATAGCTAGGCTGGAGATTTTATTATCCAGAAAATCTGCAATTGAGCATTTGTTGCACAGAAAATGGACACATTTCTTTTCCGGATACGTTTGGACAGAGTAGGAAACCGAATCTCCAGTGATTTCATTTATAGAAGTTTTCCAGGTGTTAAGTGATTTTAAATTAAGTGAAATGAAACACTTTCAGTCTAAATATTTCACATCTCTCCATAAATGGCTGCTTCTATTATTGAAGGCTATGAGTTGCAGGCTCGCCCCTACATTTTCAGCTTGATGAGTGAGGATTTAGCCCTGGGACAACTATTAAAGGTGATGAGTGTCAGAGTGCCCATGTGCTCCTTTTCCATCTGTGCAAAGTAAAATGCAGGCAAAGAGCCTTTTCACTTCTTCATCTGAGCAAAATGCCTCGCAGCTTGTTTTCTTCTGGCCTATCTGGAGCTCTGTGTTGTTGACACTGTAGGATAATCTTTCTTTCAGAAATGATTTGTGTAACAGGGCCTGGCACCACATCTTCAATAAGCCAGTGAGTTACACACAGCGTTAGGAGCTGATCGCCCAGAAAGGGTTTGACACAGCCCAGCTGCCTTAGAGGCGGACGTGCAGTGATGGCAGGGCAGGGAATAAGTGCTGCCCAGGACAGGGATGGATGTAAGGAGCTGGTCTCACCCAAGCTTTGCCCCAGGACGTGGCATATGTTGAATGCCACAGCTCCAGCCCACCTATACAGTACACAAAGCCTGGTGCCAGAGACCTATTTGGAGCCGTCAGTACTTTTGTGCTGCGGGAGCCTTTTTGGAGCCTCTCCTTGGGAGGCTGGGGCTGCTCAGGGGTGGTGGGGAGCAGGTGGGTGCCAGACCTCAGCTCCTGTCCCCGTGGTGACACCACTGGCTCGGCGGCGAGAGGCGAGCCCGGCTTTGTCCCCGTGCTTCTGTCACAGCGCCTGCCGGCACGCTGTGTTGTACTTGAAATTATCATCGTTTGCATAAAGAATGCTGGCTGTGAGGATATTTTTAGGGTGATAAAATTACAGAGAGATGAACTGGGACAATGAATTGTATCAACAGGGCTTTCGGCTCCTGTTCCCTCGCGAGCAGCTCGTGCGTTATTTATAGCTGCGTGCATGTGCGTGCATGGCTATGTGTTCACCTCTTCCCCAAAGCAGATCAAATCGTCCTGGCACAGATGATACCCGGTCTATGTTTCCTTGTTCATCAAAGGACCGTTGCGTCATGCTCCATGTCTAAGTCATACCTACAAATGCATGAAGCGGAGCTTTTTTTTGAGCTGAATTAAGATCAAATGAGTGGGCGGTGAAGCTACGAGCCTTTGATGTAGACAAACCAGGAAAGCTCTCTCCATGGCGAGGAGCTCGGAGCTACCTCTCCTTCCCAGCACAGCTCCCTATTCTTCCTACAAATTGCTTAAATAACTAATAGCTTCAAAAGGTGCTCCCATGAGCGCTCACCTGCTTTCTGCTCAGCCAGAGCCAACGTTCAACTTGTAACAAAGATCTTTGTGCTCTGCCTCCGTGATACTGCAAAAGCACTTGTAATAATAATTAATAACAGGACAACCAGCCATGTTTTATGACCAGTGCTAAGGCTGGGGACAAAGTTATATTTGGATTTGGGCCTGCATGTTTTAATCAGGCTTCCAAAGCACTTTTCTTGTGTTTAAATACCTGCGAGTCTTCACCTAAAGTAATTGTTTCTCTCAGTTAGTAGGAGGCATTGCAGTTGTTGACTGATTTTCAGTGCAAGCTGTAAGGCTGGGGAAATGGGCCGTAAATACCCACACCACGGTGGTCAGTGATGAGCCCTGGAGGGCTCAAGACTGCCTGTAACATTTTGGTATGTTTTATAGAGAAACAGGAAAGGAAAAGAGAAGCTTGGAATGGTTGAGATGGAGAGGAGCAGCTTGGGGGTGCTTTGCTTGCAGGTTTTGGGGTCAGGGCTGGTCTGCAAGAGGGGCAGGGAACAGCACCGTGAGGTTGGCCAGGCACAAGGCTCTGCTCCTCCCAAGAAATGCAGGCATATTGAAATGAAATGCTAAATGCTGCCCGTGGAGCTGCTTGCTTCACTATCATGTTGAAAGCTTCATCTGCCCATTTGCAAATTCAGCAGATATGCAGAGTCCCGCTCTTTGGACTCCTTCAGAAGTTTTTATTATTATTATTATTTTATTATTAAAAAAAAATATATAGACAACCAGCAACAATAAAAACCCCACAATGCGCTCTGGCCTGCAAAAAGGTTATTTTGCTGTTCATCTCCTTCCTGGAAGAGGTGTCCTTGCCCGTCCCAGTGCTCCCTGAAGCCATGCAGAGCCTGCTTTGCCTCTCTCTTTTTTGTGCTCGTCTCGTAAAGCAAATGGGACTGGGTAAACGCTAGCAGGAAGGCGAGGCAGCCTTATTTATATGCTGCTTCTCTGTCTCAGTTGCCCAGAGCGCTGTGCAATTATAGAACTCAGACACTTAAAATAACATCTGGGTAAGGAAACAAAACAAAGTGTAACTTATGGTTCACAACCAGTTCCCCCAAAAAGGAAAGAAGATTAGCAGGTAATGGCTTGTTTGAAGAAATCCATCTATTTAATTGCTTTGAGACCTCAGAAAGGCAAGACTAAGCAAATGCTCTGAGATGACCTCTTCTGCCAGAGGTGCTGCAGTTCTGAGGTATGTTGAATTATTTATTTATTTTTATTTCTATTTATTTATTTATTTTTAATCGTGAAAGTAGGAGCTCTTTTTGGCATATCGTTTTGGTCCAGTGAAACTTTTCTAAGGGACTGGCTTTTGTTTTCAGGCTGGCTGTCACAGGTAGGTTTGGAGATGAAAAATCTGGGAGGATGATGAAGAGAGAGGCAGATCCTCTATGTAAAACTGAAGGTCAATTGCCCAGAGTCTGTCCTCTGCTTGACTTCCCTGGGGGTGAGGGGTTAACAGGAACAACAGCAGGAGAGTAAACATTTCGGGAGCAGAAAGCAAGTCTTCCAGTCCCACCTATGGGCTTGTCTACCGTATGCCAAATGCTTGCTTGGTGAATGTTTGCAAAGAAACCGGGGAGATGGAGGCCAGGAGGAGCACGAAGGTCTGGCCACTCCTTCTGCTGGGAATCGTGTGCTGGGCTCAGCAAGCATCACCTAACTGTAGTGGTCTGATTTTGGCTTAATCCCCACCACGCCGCAGGGCAGGGAGAGCGGTGTTGTGTCAGGCACCCCAACAGGCCCTGGGGCTGTGCTGCCCAAAATCGCCGTGGTTTTATCTCGCCCGCAGGGTGTCTGTGCCATGCAGAGCAGGAAGGCTGCGGTTGGAAGCGCTGACAGCACCTGGTTTGTCGGGAAGCACAGGGCTGTAAGGAAACAGCCCCAGAGGGTGAATGTTAAAGGGTGAGAACTGAGAGTCTGCGCAGAGCTCCTGGAAGCCAGCAGGTACTGGGAAGCTGAGAGCAAAAGAGTTTTAGGCTGAAAGGAGTTTCAGGAAGAGAATGGTGATGGCAGAGACTGCAGGTCAGTGTTCTTTAGACAGGAACTAAACTGAGAACTCTAACTGGGCAGACACTCTGCGAGCGACCCACAGTGTGAAAGAGATATCAGCTCCATGGAGGTGAAGATCTGGTGGGCAGCCCACAGACCTGGGGCTCAATTTCAGAAGTTTAATGTATTTCAGTTAATGGCAAGTCAGGGGGCTTTCTGTCTTAAATTTTTAGGATAAACCAAAGCCTGTTTATCTCTCTCACCCTGTCATCTCTGTTTCCTACTATCAAGATTTTGCAATAATTTTAACCAAATGGATAGAAGATATAACAAAGTCACCAGACTTTAAAAATGGGCCCCATTTAATTTCCCTAGAAGTGGCAAATATTTGTCACATTACTCAGGTCAGCAGTACAGCAGCTGAGAAGTATCATCTTTCCACGTTCTTTGATAAAAGAGCTTTTTTTTTTTTGGGGGGGGGGGGGGGTAGGATGCGTTGCTAAAGGAAGTGTGAAGCTAATTTTGATATAAACCCTTGTTGTTTGTTATTGAGCAGAAGATAAACCCAGGCAACAAAGCTGAAATCTCTGTGCAGTGTTTCTGATAGCTCAGGGTTGCTGTGCCACTGGTTCAAGCCAGCGACAAGAGGTGGATCCCGTCCTTCCCTGTGAGGTTTGCATTCACCTGTATTTCCCAGCTCTGGCTGCTCCAGCCCTACCACAGGGAAGGATGCTCAAGTCTTAAGCTGCCGAGTGAAACATCTCTCTGTATCCCCCCAATCAGCAGAAGTTCTCTTGATCTCCGTGTTCCTGCTATTTCTCAGACTCTGATGTGAGCTGCCTGTAAAGTGACGCGAGGCAGGGCAGTGCTGCAGCATCCCCTCTCCTCTGAGCAGCCCTTCCAGGCTCCTTGCCTTCGTTGCCAGGAGGAGCTTGGTGATCTTTTGCAGCACCGCTTGAAATGACAAATTCTAAATGAGTCAATTTTTCAAACTTTAGATGCTGCACCAATTCAACACAAACAAATGCAATGAAGATAATTAAAGGTCAAATGGAAACTCGATATCGTTAAAGATCTGCCATCATATCCACGCAGACCCGCAGTAATTATGATGCATGCACAGTAATAGAAGCCTAATGGTTGCAAAATGTTCTTAGGATTAATTGGCTTTGGCAGCTTACACACTCACATGATTTTCTACATTTTTGCCCATCCTGACAATCATTCTGTGCTTTAGGCAATCTTTGCCTGAGCTGTCTGTCTTTGTAACCATCACATTATTCTGGCTTTTTGAACATCATAGTGCAGTAGTTTGCCTCTCAGCACCCAGTATGGTTTAATCATGTTCTTATTTGTGCACTATTGTGTGGCGGATAGCTGTTTCTTTCCTTTACAGGCAAGGCAGTTTGCCCACGGAAGGCAAGGGTGACCCTGGAGCCATGAAAAGTGAGTTGAGGGGACCAGTGGGACTGCAGACAGTGACTATAAGGGGGCCAGTGCATGGGGATCACTACAAGAATAGCAGGAGATCTCAGCATGGGCTAGGGAATGAATGCCACACCACAAATATTTCTGTGGGAATATTTAACGCAAATAATCATGGAGCAAGAGCTGGGAGAGTGGCCTCCAAACCCACTTCAGTTTGATAGACTCATTCCAGAGTCTGCAGAAACATGGTGGCAGCTAGGCAGCGTCCTTCCCCCACTCCTCAGAAACCCAATGTGCTTGGAAGGTGGCCCCAGATCAGCGAGACCATAATTTGGTGAGAGCACCTTCCCCTGGAGGGGACACTATGCCACATCCAGTCCTCTCCACATGGCAGCAGGAGGATTTTACAGCATTGCAACCCTGACTCAGCAAGTGCTACAGCAATGCATTCATGAGATGATACTGAAGCAAGGCTGAAGTGCCTTACTTGCAATAAAGAAATATAACGTGCAACAGGCAGGCCACAGTACAGCAGATAAAGCCTGCCTTCCAAAGGTAAAACTATTCAAATAAATTGGCAGCAGCGTCAGCACTGAAGTAAGCCTTCAGTAGGGTGAAGCGTTTCAAGAGACTGGTGACAGTGGTGCTTTTTGAAGCTGTTGGCTGCGAGTTTCTCAAATGCTGTAGTGCGTCCTACCAGTAAGACGCTATCATGTCAGACAAGAAGCACAGCACTGCTGGCATCTTGCAACACATCGTGAGAGAAACAAGCAAAATGTCCCCAGACCCATGTTCACGTGAGTCTTCACCAGCCCTGCTCCTTCAGGTGAGTGTTTTAGTTATGTTGTTATTTAGCTCTGCAGCACACAGGATCGGGCAGGATCGTCCAGGGCTGAGCATCATTGGAAGCTGTAGGGAAGCTCTTTGCCCTGCATGCTCACAAAGCGTGCTGATGGAGCCAGCTAAACTTTGAAATCTGGACTTGATTGAAGGGGAAATTTGAAAGCAAACCTTCAGGGAGGAACCAAGGCAAACTCTTACACATTTTATTTTTTAAATTGAAAACTCTGCAAACTCAAAGCACTGTCTGCTCACAGCTCCAGATGAAGCCTAGTAGATGGGCAAATCTCAGAAAAGTCCCCTCAGTGAGCATGAGTTCACTCATCTGGGTGCCCTCGCGCACACAAGCACAGGGGTACGACTGGAGCTGCATCCTCCCTTTGTGGGGCAGAGCAGCATTGCTCCCAGCATTGCTGATCACAGAATCATAGAAACGATCTGGAAAAGATCTTCATCAAGTACAACCATAACGTTTGTGGAAACTTAAACATTTTAAAATTCAAATTAAAACCTATTCCATCTGAAACTTAGGCTGTCATGCCCCAGAGTACCCCACCCTGTGCTGTTTAAGCTTCTCCCAGATGCAGTCCCTAGCCCAGCACAGACAGCTTTGGGAAGGCGATGCTGCAGCCCATCGGCGTGCACCCAGCAGGCACCATCACGGGAGGGAGGGGAGGTCTGTAACCGGTGCTGTTTGGGTTGTGAGTAGCTCAGTGTGGCACTGCTACCTGGAAACCTCCGGGCTGTGACCCAAAAATCAAATCCAGTTGCCTTGAGAAATGAAGATACCTTCTAAGAAACACGTTCTTTTTCAAACAGCAGAGCTGAAGGCAAGGTCAGATTTCTGATGTGCCCGTACAGTGCGGCCTGCTGCCTGTTTGCGGCAGCCCTTTAAGGAATGATTAACCAAACCGAACAGGCAGGCTCCGGTACAGAGGCCCCATCTGTCTGAGGAAGAGTCAGAAGTTAATTTAAGTGACTTCTACAACATGTCGCCTAATTCCAGTGGCAGCAAAGCTAATTAAGATGGAGCTGGTCCAAGAGCACGGTGGCGTGGCAGTGGCACGGAGGAAGCGCTGCCACAAAGGCACAATCAAAGCGCGGTTACACTAACGAGCAAGCCAGGCGCTGGGTACTCGGAGCCTGCGAGGAGGTGCTGAGCAGCATAATTAACTGGGTATCTTGGTGCCATTGATAACTTCATGAATATTTCATGCTCTTTTCCCACCAATCTGTACTGACAACTTGTGACACAGAACTAGCTGGGGTAAAATGCACTTAATATGCAGTTGCCGTAGCTGTAAATTTATCCTCAGACGTTGTTTTCTTAAAGATGCTCCTCCAGGAGCCTGGCCGGCTGCTCAGCAACTCCTCCAAGCTCCTTAGGCCAAAGAGCAAACGGAGCCCTTCTCTAATGAATGCTTTAATGGTCTGATAACATCAAGCAAGTCAGCCCTGTGGGGCTGTGGCCCTCGTTAGGGAATGCTAAATTAGCGGGTCTGTGAGGATGGGATCTGCAGCTTGAAGGGGTCACTCCTGGAGAGTGGATGCAGCCATGCCTCCCCTTGCTCTGATAAGAGTTAGTAATTTTGTGCAAAATTCGCTTGGTTTTGTAGGGGTGAGGGAGAGAGGGAGGATACGTGTGGGGTTTGGGATTGATGAGTTTTCTATTCCTAACATCTCGTTTACTAAAACTCCCCTCTTCAAACTGCCCTGTTGTAGTCTCTCTGAGCAATAAAACCACCCATGAGGCTTTTGTGGGCTGCCCCAGGGAAAAACAGCTGGGGAAGGCTGAGGTCTGGCTAAGATGTGTGGGATGGCACAGCGGCTGTGCGTGGGTCAGTGCTGCCTGCCTCGGGGTGCTGCGGCTGCACTGCCCGTGGCCATGCCAAGCAGCACGTCCAGCATGGGCCTCCTTCCCCAGGAGTGACTAACAGGGTGGTATTTTCCTCTGGTTTGTTTTCATGAGTCAAGAGTAGGACTGAGCTTTGCTTTGGTGAGGCTGCCCCACGTGCCCAGCAGAGGGGGGTCCCGGGGGGCTGCTGCAGTGGGTGCCATCGGGCACCTCTGGGAGCACGGGGCACCAGCCGGGATCAGGTTTGCTTGGAGAAATGCCAGAGCTGTGGGACCAACACCAGTGTGGTTACAGACAGGACAGAGGATTTCAGCAACAGTCACGAAATAAGGAGTTTTTGCTTGGTCCCCCACAAACGCCGCCCTAAGGACTCACTGGCAGGCTTCGGGTCTGTGAGTTGCATGGAAAAAAAGAAAACAGCTTTTAGTAGAGAGGAAGGAATTGTGCACTTTGAATTGAAAGCAAGCTATATGTTTACATAAACCTCCTGTTCTCAAGCCAAGGCTGTGATTCAAGGGGAGGGTTTGGGCTAGCAGGAGTGAAAGTGGATGCTTTCCTGTCACGTCTGAGCTCCTGGGTTCCTCTGTCCAGCAAACGTGCTCCTTCCCCACGCCCCAGCGTGCCCATCCCAGGCAGAGCTCCTGGGGCTTCCTGCATCTGCTGTGCCTTGAAATGACAGAGTGAGAGCACGGGGGGGGTGGGGGGAGAGGAGGTCTCTGTCCTGCATGCAGGGCGGATGGAGTGAGCTGCCCCAAAGGCTCTATGCCTGTGGGTTGTTTTGGGTAGAGGATCAGTGATGGGGGAAGCAGGAGGGTGAAGGGATTCTGGGTGGGATGCAGAGGCTGAGAGCAGCGGGTTGGGGACCCACGGAGGTGTGCCTGGGGATGTGGCTGGTAGGGATGCTCCCTCTTTGAAGGTAAACTTGAGCCTTCCTGGCTGGCATGCACCTTGCCTTCCTGTACAGGGCGATTGATTTAAAACTCGACGCGTGTTTAAGCAGCACTTAATCAGAAGGGCCAAACGTTAGTACTACATAATTCATTTTGTCTTAGTTAACTTTCAAGTGCCATGCTGAGAGATTAATTTTGCATCTCTCCGTGTCATCTGTGCAATAGGAGCAGCAGCAGCAGCCTTGCCACAGATATTGCAAGTATATTCTTACATTTTATTCAGTTGAGTTCATTTTTATCTCTTTAATCGTAAAACTATAAAAACAAGATGATATTGGCACTGGTAATTATGTAACAAGCCATTGGGCAAGAAAGAGCACATTTGAAGTTGTGATATAAGCAAAGGATATCTGGGGGTATTAACGACCTTGAGTATTGAAGCCGAGAGAGTGAAACAAATGTATGGGGTTACAATGCATTTAAAATACAGGAGGGAAATAATAAATCAGATGAATAGTTGTGAGGAAATTGAAAATTGTGGAGAGAGAGTAGCAAAACTACGTAGAGATTGAAGGACTTATGTCTCTTGCTAAGAATGGTAATGAGAGTATGCGATTTGAATAGGTCTAAACTGCCCTTGAAATATCATTATAACTTCTTTGAAAAGGCATTTACCATTTGTATGATTTTCCCAAATGTAATATATTTCCTTGCATCTTTGTTCATTGAAAGCTTCTGAAATATGTCTGAAATAAACCCGTATTGGAGTAGAAAATAACATAATGTTCCAGGAAGTCAAATCAAAAGCATTTTCTAATCAGTAGGGCTTCCACAGGAAAGTATCACTGTGCAGAGAGCAGAAGCATCCAGGTTAATTTTCTTTTCTTTTCTTCCTCCTATAAATAAATGACCAAACAGAACAAGAGGCTTTACGAAGTGAACCATCACAGCGGTATGCCACTAACATCAAAATGCCGCGTATTAACTTCGTTAGTACTACTTATTTCTCTCTTTCCTGCAGTTATCTGTGACCGAATGCCTGGAAACACGCATTGTTGTGTCTGCTGCCGTTACACAAGGGCTGTCAGCACGGAGCATGCGAGTGCTGGGCAGGCAGCAGGGAAGGCAGAGCGGTGCAGGACTCAATCCAAAGGTTATCGAAGTCATCAGGAAGCATCATGTTGGCTCCCGCAGCCTTCGGCGAAGACACAACTCCTTTCACTGTAACCACATCTGAGCCCATGCAACAAGCATTACTTAATAACCCTGAGTAGCGAAACAGAAGAAATTTTCTTTGACAGTATGTGCCAATCTCCCAAATAGCACTTCCAGCAAAAAGGCCCCTTAACAGCTACTGCTGCTGCAGACAGAAAAGGAAAATGAGGCCTTCCTCACCTCTCCAGTGCCACAGCGCAACTAGTGCCAGGAAATGGCTCTGAAATCGAGGCGCAGGCTTTCGCCACTGCTTGTTCCACCTACAAAGAATGTCTGTGTTTCGGTGAGCTTTGAAGCAGTGTTGTAAGCATGTTCCAGATGGGGTTAGCTGTGTCTTAGAGGTTATTGCAAGGCCCTTACAATGCAGGTGGGGGGGAGAATTAGTTTTAAAAGGTGGCTGCAAGCACCACTTGTGAATAAAACTCACTTAGAAGGCTTTAATGTTTTAATGCAGACTCCCTAACAAGGTCCTGTATGGGCTGGGGCTGCATGCAGAGATGTTGCCTCTTCCAAAGAAGACGTAGGTTGCTTCCTTTTAACAACTATCCTTCTCTGTGTGTGCAAAATCCATAGTTTTACTAGGGCCTGCAGAGGGCAAGAAGAGAAAGTGGGAATAAAGGCAAATGGAGAGAGACGTTCGCTACCACCCAAACAGGTGGCTTTTTTCCCTTTCTTAAAGATTCAGTGCACCAAAGTCAGGAAAATCAAACTTATGGTTCCCCCAGCAGCCATAACTCTGCCCCTGGCAGAGAAGGAGCGAGGCATAAATATAAGCTGGTACCCAGCAGTACATGCTACATATGTGCAGGGAGCTAAGTTATGGGTGCTGCGGGAGCCATGATTTTGAATGTCCTGACTTGTGAGTTTAAATTCTCCAGTCCAATATTCTGGGTAGTTTCTTTCTCTCCTTTTTGCACTTCGTGGTTATAAATTATATTACAGCTCTCGGTCTCCTTTATGCTGGCACAGCAATTTGGATTATGTGATTGGCTGAAGACTCTCTTCTTCACAAGAAAGTGATTGCAGTTGTTATTCATAGATTTTTCAAGGCTGGATCCAGCTTCCTTTGTGTCACAAACCCTTAAGCTGATCTGTGTCACTCACCACTAGCATTAAAGGTGAGACAGAGAAGTGCATGCCATTAGTAGTCTGCATGGGACGCCCTGATGGCCTTCAACATGCTCTGCCTAGATGCACCTCCTGTGGGGCAGGGCTGGGTTTTGTTGTCCCACGAATTTGCTCTGCCATCTTTGTGACAACAAACTGCAATACCTCTTTTGAACTCCTATTTTGTATTCCCAGATGAGGCTTTCAGACATTGGGAAGATATTAGTTAAGAGGGTGAAATCCAGAGCAGAGGCTCCACATCGCCTTGGGCAGTGCCTGGGAGGTAAGGAGGACTTTGCAGACCTGTTTTGGCACCCCCTTGGTACATGGGTGATAATTCTGACTGCACAGTAGGTATGTGAAGATGATATATATATATGTATATGGATGTATGACGTGGACTTAGGAAGGCAGAATAGCACCCTAAATGCCTCAGTTGTTTCCTTTTGCTGTTGTTCAGACTGCCAGGTAAGTCCCTCCTGTAGGTGACTGGGTGTATTCTGCTTGTGGAGGCAAAACCCAAGCCAATACTGCAACTAAGAAAACATCTTTATTCTGTCAGTTTAAAGATGGTCTTTTTGAGTCTCTTTGTGGTTCCAGGACTGTGTCAACCACCTTTCTGTTGCGTGCTCGCTTCTAGTCAGAGCAAGTTTGTGCAAGCAGAGGTTAGGAAACTTTTGGGTTAATGTTAAAAATAAGTTTCAGTTGAAGTTCAAAGCTCTTTAATTATTTTAAAGTCTATCCCTAAGAAGGACAGTGCCTCAGATTCACGTTTAAGTGATTTGATAAATAGAGATAGGTCCAGATATGCTTTTTTGTTGATTTGTAATCATGGTTTGTAAGGCTGAGCTGGTGATGTATCACTGCCTTAAAAACACGTCCAAATGGCAAACCACCATCTATATATCCTGGCTGACTGCAAATCTTCAGTGTTGAACTCCGCGAACATTTTGCTGTACCAGACTCTGTGAAGGCCTACGTAAGAGGGAATAATGTGGTATAAATAAACTCCATCTGACTTTTTTTTTTTTTATAATGCTTCGTGCAAACTTAACATGCAAGTCAGGTGTCACAGTAGCTGTTGGAAATATGTAATGCTGACAGTATTTGGTAATAAAATAATAATCGCTGCATGTATCTCTGATGGAAAGAGATTCACATCCTTTTGAATCCCTAATTGTGTGCCACACTACATTAGAGACAGATAGCTCCATTGTCTCCACCTTTCAGAGATGGGAAATTCAGAGCAACAGCAAGATGTTCTAGAAATAAGCCGGTTTAATGAAGCAGCAAATTAGACCCTTCTATCTCTTTATTTAACATGTAGTCCCTTGAATTTATCAGAGTTCATTACAGAGGTGCAAAATAGAAAAGAAGCTGCAAAATTCGTTTGCGATTAGAGCTAATGATTTTGAAAATGGCTTTTCATATTTTTATAGATAACGGCTATTATTCTTTATTAAATTTATGTCACGTTTACTCTAATGAAATTACATTCTCTCCCTTCCCCTGTTTCTATTGTTTATGGTCTGGGTTTTGTAAAAGGAAGAATCATAAAGATGCTATATGTTTCTTGCCAGCTACAGTGCCTTTGACATGGCTCCTGATAGCTTACTCCTGTGACTCATGTTAGAAGAATGGCTTTAAAATTTCCTTCCCAATTTAATACTTGACACATAATGATTCCAAGTAAATGCACTGATCCATTTTTCTCCATAACTTCAATTTCATAGGAGGAGTAATGGACTCAGGGCTGTAAAGTTAAGGGAGGAAAAAAACATTCCAGCAGCAAAACACAAACAGTTCAAGCTGCTGCCCCTCTCCAAGGTCTGCTCTCCACCCAGACCGACAGCCCCTTGCTGCTCAGCTGTCTGCAAAGGGCTGTCACTTCCCCTTCTGTCTTCACCCTGTTGTTCTTTGGCTGACTTTCTTTTGGACAACTTAAAATTTATTTTGGCAGCTATTGAATCAGGGATGGGCGGGCAGAACGGAGCAGTGGCTGAATTTGAAACAAGAGAGGGAATTTGAAATAAGAGGGTGTCTCTTGGAAACTGTGGCCAGCGCTGCACAGCATTTCTGCTCCATGCCCCTGAGCAAAATCGGGTTTTGTCGTAGGTACAATCACAGCTTGCTGCAGGAGGGCTTGTCCTGGCACAAGCCTGACAAAGCACACTTTAAATGCCTAACAGTAATAAAATTTGCTTAAGATAATGTATTGTCAGTCCTCTAGCTCCCTTATTCACGTGACATCTTTGCTTTCTTTAATATCTGTCTATTATTAACAATTACCAGCCCTTGCTGTAGAATAACAGATACGGAATCGCCCTTTCTGACGTAGGAGGTTAAGTGAGCTGCTTGTTATTTTTGAAAAGGATCTCCTGAAGTGTTATTTCTAATGACTAACGTTACTTTGCTCTGCTCTTTGTTTCTTTCCAGCCCCTCTCCAGTTCCAGCGTTTCTTCTGTTTCTTCTTAATGTGACGAAACCTGAGCATGAATGGGAAGAGTTCATTCGTAATGCGGCCAGCCCCTGCGGTGTCAAGCTGAGAAAGTCTGTGGTTATTTCCTCCTGTGGGGTGTTTGTGGATGACCATCGCTGTCCCGACAGCACCAGCCTGCGCAGCAGACAGCACGGTGTGTTCGGGCAGACGGCGGGCAGCGTCTGGGCAAACATCGTGGTGTGTCCTGCTCGTGGCCATGCCCTGGTGAGAAGGGTTCAGGGCACTGTTTCCTGCCAGCACCATCTGGCAGGGTGGGTTTTGATGGCAGGGATGGGTGCTCATGCTCTTTGGCTTCCAGTTCTCTGTGGAAAAAGACGAGCGTGGGTCTCCCTCAGCTGATGTGCACCAAGAGGCCTCACTTGTGGGTTTGTCAGACACACAGCTAGGAATCAGCTGTAGCAATCCACCCACACAACTCAAGCAACATGAGGAAAAACTCATTATTCAATACCTTATTTCATGCCCTGGAAACAAAAGCAACAACCCCAGCACTTCCTCCCCTTACAGCGGTGTGGTTTCCGTCAGTCTTTTCAACTCCTAATGAGATTTAGCACTGGGGTGAGAGGTTTGTGCCAGGAGGACCAGAATGGGAGCTTTCTGACCAAAAGGCATCGAGGTTTGCAAAAAAGCTCTTACAGGGTTTGGACCAAGCCCTATGTCTGTATGGAACAACAGAGCAAATGTCACCTTTTTGAAGGTTTTAGGAGTTGTCTCCCGACTCCTGCTATGTCAGGAATTTGTTTGTGGAAAGTCTGCAAGATCTTACCGAGCAAACTTGTCAGAGATTTGCTGTTTGCCAAAAGAAACGTCACCCCGTGGTGCTTGCACCAGCGGCGGCCGGCGAGGAGGACAGCATGCAGCCCTGCTGCTGGAGCTGAGGCTCGGTTCAGAGCGCTCAGCAGCACACCGCAAAGCAGAGAGGGCAAAAGCCTCCCTGGCTGCACTCCTCCCACAGGAGATTCGAGCTGAAGGGGGTGCAGTGAAGGTATGCTTCCTGCTAATAAACTGAGCAGAAGTGACAGGGACGTCGAGCTGCAACACACACGGCGTGCACCTTGCCTTTTGCCAATTTCCTGATGATCTAGTCTTACCCGAGGCGTTTTGCAGATGAGTGCAGTTACCTCATATTCCCGGTAAGGATGCAACGTGAAATGCAAATACCTGAAAGGTTAGGCTGCTGCAAAGCTATAATTACTCACGGACTTTGCATCTATGCAGGAATAGAACAGTAATAAATCTTTGATTTTATTATACAGCGATCTTAAAAATACCCTGGCTGAAATCAAATATTTTATATGTGAATCATTTTCCCCCAGCTGCAACTAGATAATGCGTCAGGAAGGGCCCACGTGTGCCTCGGGGCACTTTCTGTGTCCCACGTGCAGGATCCTGCAGCCTGGACCCAGACCTGCCCCTGCCTGGATGTGGCCCCATGCCCGAGGCAGTGCCTGCCACCATCCAGCTTGCAAACAGATCAGCAGCCTCCAGGTTTTTGACAGCTGACCAGGCCAGTGCATCCTATCCACTGCCTCAACAATCCCATCCTGGCCATTACAGAGAAGCACCAGCTGCGGGGACCGGGACCAAAAATACCCACAAGTGAGATTACAGCTGCAGTAGCAGTGGTTCAATGTTTTCCTTGTAATTAATCTGCTTCAATCACTATTAAAACAGCCCAAGGGCTGCAGAGGGGATAACAAGAGCACCTCAGGGCTTGCTGCAGGCTGTCACAGCCAAGAGCTGGGCACCAGCTTTGCCTTGGTGTCCTCTGAGGGCCAGCCTGCGCGGCCACACGGGAGCCACCATCAAAGCTCAGCCCTGCGCCTCCAGATGATTAATTTCTGTACTAGCACAGCCTTCACAAACACACCCGGGGCTCTGATCTTAATGAATCACGTAAAATGTTATGCCCTTTGGAAAGGCAATACAACCAAAGTAATTACAAGCTGCTTTATTTTTTGTGTGTGTGTGTTTCTCGATGCCCAGATTTGTCTATTTGATGTGCCATGCCTACACGCACGTTTCCTGACTAGCTCTTTACCTCTGGAGCTGCAGAAGGCCATGGAGCGAGCTGTGGTGCTAGGGTCACCCTCTGCACCCTGACCACCAGCGGGTGCAGAAGCAGATGCTGGAGGGGTGAAGCAGTGCCAGCAATCACTCTCTTCCTGAAGGAGCAGAGAGGTGGTCCTGACCTGCACCCAGTGCTGCTGTGAGTGCACCGCGAGGGGAGCTGCGTGGCCAGAATGGGGGACAAGGCTGGGTGCTGGATGTTGAGGCAGCCCCGTGCTTGCCTCCAGCTCCTCGGTGGCACAGCTTGGCCTTTGAAGCAGCTGAAGCTGGTCCCACCCAGGGGAATGGCTGAGGATGGGATTTGTTCTTTTTCAAAGGCTTTGTTCCCCTGACAGCCGAGCTTGAGTCCAACCTGACTGTCCGCTGAATCCAGCCCTTTCATTTTCCCATCTTTAAGTTTTGAGCTCACATTTCACACGCAGCGAGGGCAGGCTTAAGCTTGACTGTCAGAATAAAAGCCTTTTCTTTCTGTATCACTTCCCCTCTGCAGCTCAAACCAGCTCCAACCCCAGCAATGTCAACTTCAAAGGCTTCCCCACGCTGCAGCCATGCTTTTGCCTGCGGAGACAATTTCAGAATCTCCTGAAGGCATGAGGATGTTGGGATGCTGTATGGCCTTTGGCAGCTCCAAGGGGAGAGAGCAGGGCTGCAGGCACTGCCGTGCTGGCAGCAAGAGGGGTACTGAGCTTGCCCTTGTGCACAGAAACCCTCCAGAGCTCCCCCGGCTGACATTGGATCAGAGACAAACATAAACAAGCACAGCCCTCCCAAGGCCGAAGGAAAGCCCCAGCTCCCTGGGGAGGCAGAGTTAATTCCAGGATGCTGCTGGACGAGCTCTATCGAGGGCTTGGCTGTGGCAAAGCTCTCGCTTCCCGTCTTCATTCTGGGCAACCTTTCTGGTAGGGAAGTTGTCTAAGATGCCGATAAAGATAATAATGTATGAAGTGATTTCTTTAAGTTCCTGATTTATTGAAATGTACACTTTGTGTTTCCCTAGGTTAGTGTTTAAGCAAGCAAACAGCACCATTCATTTGGAGAAAATTACGTGCACAGTTGGCTATGTGGCTCCACTTAGCTGTATTTTGAACAGAATATCCTGTTTATGCAGCTGAGGAAAAGTAAAATCCACATCTATGAAAACCGCTGGTGCTTCTTTCAGATCCATGCAATCCATTGGCCATGTCATAGTGGGCTGCGCTCAGAAAGGGCGGAACAAGGAGCAGACGTGGGGAAGTTTCAGCTAATAACATCCATTCTCATATGGGAAGGAAACAGCAGGAACAGGTCAGTGTAGGCCAGCAGTTATGTATTTTCTTCAGTGGATGAAACTTCTTTTCTTCAGAAGATGCACAATGCAAGATCTTTTCTCCTAGGCAATTATCGTAATTATGTGAACAAGCCGTTTAGCAGGTTTCTGACTGAACAAGTGATCGGCATGGGCGATGAGAGGTAAGTTGCTTGACATGGTGCCAGGTAAACGCAAAGCACTTTCAGCTTAAAATGTCATCTCCGACAGGGTAACAAAACGAGCTGGAAGCATCCCAGAGCTGACTGCTCCCCTTGGCGAGATGAAGCGTACAAGGACTGTGACAGCAGATGCCAACGGGGGCTGAAATAGGCAGAAGAGAAAAGGTTTCACAGGGGGATCTGAACGTCACAGCGGCCCATTGAGAACCTAGGCCTCCTGCTCGTCACAGCATCCAGCAGTGCAAAAACAAAGGGAATTGCTGCTTACAGCACTGGCTGGGATTTAGGGTAAACTGAAGGAAATATTTCTTCATCTAGAGTGTGGTCACCCTTCGTTGCTGCAGGAAGTTGAGTAACCGCGTTTAGAAAGAGCTGGTTTTAGAAAGAGCCGGGGCACTGCCTGCCCGCTGCGCTCTGTGCATCCGCGGGTCTGGAGGCAACTGCATGGTGAGGGGCCGCAAGCAGATGTCCCAATGCCTTTTAGGAAAGGACTCTTGATCCTCCAGTCCCACACAAAAAGCCTGGCTGAGCAATGGTCCTCTCGTGACACACATAAGAAAACCCATTTCTAATTTATCTGCTGCTTGGGCCAGCCATGGGAAGAGCAGCTTTAGGAAATGAGGCTGTCCCCAGGGGCAGCACAGTGGCGTGAGTTTAGGAACCTGCAATGGACTGGTTCCGTGCTGCTGCACGCGACCGTCACGGTACTGAAATGTATTGGTCCCCAAGGGATTCCCAAATTAGATGGGCCATGATTTGAATTAATAGTAACGTAAAGGAAACACCACTGGCAAGATGTGAATTACAGCCCTATGCTAGCAGCAACCTGCTGGTTGCTCATGCTGCACCCGGGGAAGTCAGCTGCAGGCCATCTTTGGACTCAGCAGATTTTGCATGAAGCTCTATTTAAAGAACGTGAGCATCTTGAATATTTTGGATTATTTTTGTATATTCAAAACATATTTTTAAAAAAAAAAAGGCAGTGTACCAGGAAGGGATTTTCTATGCAATGTTTGAAAATCCATCCTTTAGAGCGAGAGTGCAGACGTTTCCTGGCAAACACCCAGCCCCTCTCCTGGGGCAAAAGGCCGCTTACCCTAACGATGTACCGCATGTGTGAAAACTTGTTTTTGCAAGTATAGTGGCTTGCCTGGTTTCCAGCAGTGTTTCATCAGCTGGTATTACCCCAGCACAGGGTTAAAATAAAGCTCCAGAGTGCAAGTATATTGTCAAGGCAACAACAAAGTACGCTGTGGTCTCGTTCAGCCATTGCCCACAACCACTTTACCCTTGGACAGAGCTCTTTCTGTGGGACACGGGTCACAGGAGTGAGTGTCCTTCAGTGATAGGGAATGTTGGCTTTTGGCGAGCAGGGCGGCATGGAAAACCTCATGGCCATGGGCCCCTGGGCTTACTTTGCTCTTTGGCCATAGCCAGTAAAAGGGAAAAATGGGCCGAGTGAACCTGGGCAGCGAAATGGGTTTGTCTGTGGCTGAATGACCCTCGTCCCCTGCTCCGTGTGTTCCTGCCCATCTGTGGCCCAGCCCCAGCTCCCCAGACAGCGAGTTGTTTGGGGCATGAAGCGCGTCTTCCCAGCACGGCGCTCGTCACTGCGGCAGGGAGCCAACGCCAGCCTGCATTGCTGGGGTTTTCTTTTTGTTTGATCTTCACCATAAAAGCAACCCATACGAATTCCTGCAACAATGAACTGCCCTTTGCACTAGTGGCTGTGGAAATGTGAGCTGGCAGAAGATCAGAGCTGGGAGCGGGAGGGCAAGCTGGTTAATTTGTCCTTTGTAGCATCTTGCCTGGAGAAGGTGATGCAGGAGGTCACGCTCTTCCCTCGAAAGCCGGGCAGGTGCGTGGAGCTGCACTCACAGCTGGGGCTTCCCCACTGCCGATTTCTCCTATCTGGCCCCAGTGTCCCCCAGACCCTCTGGGCGCAAGCATCGCCAGCAGGAGCACATCCGCAGGGGGCAACCCAGCAGAGCCCACCTTATCTGTGCATTGCCTGCTCCAGCACTGCTGCTTGCCAGGGCCCTGCAAATTGGATGAGAGAGGGGAGCAGGATGCTGACCTCTTGGTGGTGCAGAAGACACCGTAGCTTTCCCTCAGAATACTGCCAATACTCCCAGAACATCTAAGCTCCATATTAGCGCTTTATTTTCTGTGTCCTAACAACGACAACAGAAAGGAAACAACCAAAAGCCAACCACCACCAAGCCAAGGGAAGATTTTTTTTCTTTTCTTGTCCAGCACTGTTCTTTGCTGTTGGCCTGGGAAGTGACACAGGTACCAGTTGTCACCCCAGCCACAGCTGAAGTAACTCATGAGAATGCAATTTACCCCAGTTTGAGGGCTCTGGGGTTCTCAGAGAGGTGTGTCCTGAGAGGGAGGTTAACATTTCTGAAGTTCATGTTAGGAGAACGGGGAGTGAAGTTTCCACGTTGGAGATGTCTCTGGTGAGGTGAAGCAGTTTGCAGCCATCCGCACAGGGCTTTTAATGCATGCTTTTTGCTAACATGCCATTTCACTGGAATTCTCACTTCTCATAGCAATCTGGCTTATGGATGAAAAGGAGAGAAAAGGATTTGTGGTGCTGGAGGCCCCTCAGCTGTGCCGAGCTGGGAGTCCTTGCCTTTTAGTGGTGGGGGCAGTGAAAGACGAAGCAGCACAAGGTGCAGGGGAGAGAGAAAAAGGAGAGAAATGAGAGAAAAAGTGAGTGGAAAACAAAGAAAACTCTTGTGGTGGAGGTGAAGGGAGAAATCGGACAGACTGAGCCATGGAGCCCAGCAGCACTGCTGCCTCTGCCCTTGCTGCGGGTGACACCACTGCCTGAGGCCTGCAGCAACCACCCCGAATCACAGGAGAAAAGCTACAGCCATAAGGATCTTCATGAAGACTGAGAGAAGGATGCTGCAGAGGTGCCTGACAGGGGGTGAAATGTCAGGTTGTTGTGTTGTGCCCAAGGTGCCTGTGAGCAGAGCTGGCCGGGGGTGTCAGCATGGCCAGGCCCAGGCAAGGTTCGTGCGAGCAGGGCCAGCAGCACGACCCACGCCATGCACTGGCAGAGACCGTGCTCCGGCAGGGCCCTGTGAAATCAAAGCAGTGGAACCCAAACAGAAACTAAGCTGTGTGCTAAGGAGAAAAAACGTTTCTGCTTGCTCCCTGCAGGCAATCAGAGGAAACCATGCCGCCTGAGTAAAGTACAGTAAATGAAATGTTAACAAGTGACCTCTTCTTGGTCCCCTCGGAGATGGGGGGGAGCCAGGTGCTAGCAGCATTCCTAGCGCTGCAGCCAGTTCGCACGGTGAGGGCACAGAGCAGACTTGTGCAGGGTAGCATGCAGGAACCTACGCATTGCTGCAGCCGTGTGATGCACAGCCCGTCCTCGGCATCCACAGAGATGCCCTCCTGGACAGCCTGCCCACAGCTCTTGCCTTCGGTGCGGTTTTCTGGCTAAAGAAGCATTCCCAGCACCTTCCCCAACAGCCCCGTGCATCCATCGCAGCAAGCGAGGGCTCTCCCTGCACCATGAGGCTGCATGCCTCCGCCAGCCGGGTCCCTGCCTGCAGTTCCCAGCACCGAGCCCGCACTGGCGTGCGTTCAGAAGAGAGAAGTTTCCTACCAAAAGCAATCAATAGGAAGAACAGAGGCTGAAAGAATGTTTCCCCGAAGCCCAGCAAACTCCCCAAACCAATACTGCATCTTCTTGGCAAAAATTTGACATTTTTTTTAAAGACGTATCTGAAAATTACGGAAAGACATTGAGTCCCTGCCCGTCATATAAATCCAGAGTTCCCGCTGAATCATTCAGAGTTGTGCTGCCCTGGAATGTGCAAATGCAGTCACAAAAACATGTAAAAGTCTAAAGAAAATCTGGGTATAAGTCAAAGGAGTAATATTTCATGAGAAACTAGAAATTGTTAGTTTTGTTTGTATGATTGCAGATTTTTTTTTGGTCTACTGATGCCATGATTTCATGAGTAGACTCTGTAATATTCCACTTTAATCTCTCCGAGCTGATGAGGGAATGTGTACTTTGCAATCAAAATGATTCATGCAGTTACATGGTCCAGTGCAGGGTGAGGGAGCAAGAATCCCTAATCTAGAACATTAGCACTTATCTGATAAATGCTCTTTTTTAACATTGTGCAGAACCATCATCTTATTTCTTACATAAGGTTCTTTGTAGACTACTATGACAACGGCACTGAAAAGCAGCATAATGAGACATGAGGAGCACTAGGAACATGCTGCTAGAACAGTGGCTCGTTGCAACTATTCTTACCTGACCTCAGAAATGAAAACGCTTTTAGATGTTTTTTGTTGCTAATGATTTTTTCAACTCTCATTTCACTCGTGTATCCACAAGGCTGTTTCTGTTTATATGCTCAGTTTGCTTTGTCTGCAAGAATATATAACTAAGAATAGAGCTGTGTGGCTCTTCTCATGGAGTGAGGAGATTCCTGACATAATGCCAGGAACTTTAGAAAGTTTGTGTATGTATTGGGAAGGACTTGGAGATGAGCTATCAGAAAAATCTGATGGTGACAAAAATGTGGCTTCAAAGCGAGAGAAAAGAGAGGCCTCGATATCAATACGAAGGTGTTGTGGAAGTTCTTCCCACTTTATAATTACTTGCAGAAGGTGGAATTCCCTGATATTCGAGGGCATGATACCATCCACTGGTCCAAGTCAGTGAAATTCAACCAGGATATGAGGTTTTAAGAGTTGGAGCAGTTTGCCAAAGGACATGGCGAAGTCTTCATTGTTTTAAGTCAAGGCTTGATTTCTCTCGAGATATGTTCTAGTTCTTAAAACAAGCTCTGTCTCTATATTTAGGACTCACTAATGAAATGTATTACTTGCTTTGGTAGGAATTGAGACCACAGCACCCCTTCTAATCCTAAAATTTGCAAATTTCATGAGACTTTTTTTGTAATCAGTTAGTTCATTTGAAGTCAGAAGAGGCCAGAAGTGAGCCTGTGATGCAGGAATCACACACACACACACACATAAAAAAAAAAAAAAAAAAAAAAAAAAACAAAAAAAAAAAAAAAAAAGGTTGTGGCAGGTGCTGACCTATGGATGGCAAGCTGTCCCATTCCTGGAAACCATTTTCTCGTTCCCGGTAAGCTGGCGGACGTGCTGCCGCCCTCCACCCCTGCTCTCACCTATGGCCCATACCCCGTATGGGCAGCGATGCACTGACCGCACAGACCTGCACGCAAGTTCATGCAGGCAGCAGCCTTTGTGGATGTATCCGAAGGCAATTCCAATGCAGATGCGAGACGGCCTCCCTGCGTCACGGCAGGTTGCGTATAGGAGCCTAAATTGCCTTTCATTCTCTTTATGTTGCACCATTACGCAAATGGCTGTGTATATAATCTAAAATCACACCTGTGGGTGCCCAGACTTGCTAAGCAGTTTACTGCAGATCCAGCTGGGTTTTAGAGCCTCAGCGAGAGCTGCAGGCACGAAGCCTCTGTTTAGTGCCCACACAAGCAGGGGGGGCTCTTCTGCCCTCTGTGCAGTCCCCAGGACTGAGGACTGAAGACTGAGAAGGGTCTTGGGCTGGTTGCCTGTGAAGGGGATGATCTGGATGAGCCCCTGGTCCACGGGACATTAATTATTGACATTAGGCAGAAATGTTGGGTGAGAGGAGGATGACATCCCAACCTGGCCTACAGCTTAGAAATGAGGTTCTTGAACAAACCATGTGTTCAGGTTATCCCAGGCACTGGAGACAAGTGACTTGAGGTCTTCCATACCCAGAGTGTATGCATTAAGCCCTAAGTTACAGAGAAACAAGGAGGGCTTATCAGCTTCACAGTCCATCATTTTCCCTATCTTTAAATAATTTTTGCTTTATTTTGTTTGAACACGTTTTTCAATTTTCTAGTTTACTAAGAAAAATTTATGGCAGAGGGGAGTTGTTTTGTCTCCATTAATTGTGACAGCACTGCCTATTCATGGGGCTCTATTTAAATGAAACCATGAATGGGCTGAAAAACTCATGGTAACAAAAGTGCAGCTGCACCTCTCAGCATCCACGTGCCCTGCTGGAGTGTCTTTCTCTGGAAAAAAAACCTCAGTGTGTAGTTATAGCGAATGCTGGCCATAGCCCGGTGCCAATCCATAGATTTTGTGATCCAAATGATGATATTCATCTCATACCAGAGTCATCAAACTCACACTGCTTTGCTGACTTCAGACCGTTGTTTGATACATAGTGGGGAAGATTAAACAAATTAGATACTGTTGTTATTAAGAGAGGTTTTAGGACAAGTTAAATCTCCTGTCTCACATTATATGCTTTTTCTCATTTCTTTTATGAGAAAATTGTCTTTTTAGATAGCTGATTTATTCACATTCTTAGTCTTCAAAAATCTGTAAACTCTGTAGTGCATTATCACTTGAATAGGCCAAATAATTATTTGAATGCCTACTCACAGACAGTTAGCTTTCAGTAAAATTGAGGCTCCAAGAAGAATTAGAGAGAGCTACCAACCTCATTGAAAGCTATAAAAAGGCATTTCACTCCAGGTTCTTACAGCAATGAGGACTTTTACGTGATCATTAACTTACTGTGTCAAACCCAAGTGTCGTGGTTAATTTAGAATGATATTTCCTGATTCTGATGTTAGAGTTTTTACAGTAGAATATGTTCAGTGGGTTTGTGAAGGCGATCTGAGGTGGGGTTTCTGAGAGGAACCTCACTGAGTGCAGCCAGAGGTGTAGTTCCCCTGAAGCCCTGCATCCTGCAGGGATGGAGTGTGTGGAGGGAAATATATTTATGGGGTAGATTCATTTACACTGGGAAAACATCGCAGACACCAACTGGACAAGTACAGAGGAATGGTACTTACACCCCACCCAATCTGTCATGTGTGTCCCCCATGCACACTGGGGCATTTTTGGTGCTGCTCCAGCAGAACTAGAAGGAAATATTGGGAGAAATGTTACATGTTTCAGAATGAAGTGGTTCAGTAAAAAACAGCTATACAAGACTTTGACATTTAAAAAACTAATATGAGGATGTCTTTCAAAGCAGATCAAAAGAAAATGAGTTCTGAAAATCTGGGGCATTTGTGAGATGGGCAATGTAAAGATTTACAGTTAAGTTTTTTGTGTGTGTATTTTCATTACTTTTGTAATTGGACAGCTATCTAGGAAGTAATGACACTGAAATTTTGAGATTTACCTCCTATGCTTTGATTTTTTTTTAGAACATCAACCTTTTAATTGGACTTAATTTTTCATTACAATTTCATAATCAACTAAAGGCCATATAAATGTCTGAGAACTTTTCTAATAGCAGACCGGCTCTAGTGCATGTTGGTGGTAAGAACACTGGTGTTAGTGTGGATGTTACTAAGACCTTCTGGGCTGACAACCGGCAACCTTTCATAGGTCATACCTTTCATGTAAAATGGCTTTTACAAGAACTGATGGCCTCCATGTAAAACTGCACAAAATGCTTCACTTCACCCTTTTCAAGTCACCTTAATTCTGCAGTGTTTTGGAAGGATTGGGAGGTTTAGAGCTGAAAATGATTGTTTGTTTGTTGTTGTTTAAGTTCTGGGCACCTGGGGATTATGAAAGTAATAATTCATGTTTTATGTTTAATTTTTTGTTTGTTTCTAGGGTACAAATAAGAATTAAAACATGCTAGTCCCTTCAGCTGGCTTAAGTTGGTGACGGTTCAAGCCAGCCACATGGGTTTACAACAGCTAAGGATCCGACCCAGTTATTTTTAATACTTGTGTGTCAAAATTGGCCCATCCCAACTTGCTTTTAAATAATCCTTGGAGTCAGTCACTATTTACTCAGACCGTATTTGTCTTGAGTGCGCTTTTACGGAATAGCCATGAGCACCAAAAAGGCCACGTCTGTAATGAAAACCGTGCCAGACAGACCGACCCCCTTGGGGGATGCCGTCCAACAAATTGATCCGACAGCTCCCGACCAGAGCTGAGCGGAGCGGGGTTTCGTGGAGACAATACGTGCGTTATATGCTTCCCTTCAGCTGCGCTCAGCCTCACGTCAGCCAAAGAATGAGACTGTTTCAGGAATCGTGTAAATACGGGCTCTGCAAAGACTCAGCCTTCCTGTTTGGAAAAAGAAAAGAGAATTTGAAATATCTGAGAAAACAGGGACCTACGTGTGAGAACGGGGCAAACCGGAGCAGGGGGGCGGCAGGGAGGAACGGGGAAGATGGAGCGAGGTGGTGGCACAACAGCAGAAAAAGGGACAGAAATGGAGTTCTGAGAGAGGAAAGGTAAAAGGCTATAAGTACAGAGAGCTGGAAAAGTAAGAAGGAAATGGAGACAAAGAAAAACCTGAAGCAGGGAAGGGGGCTCTGCACGTTTCAGTGATTCTGAAGATTTTACTGACCCTCACTGGGCTCTGACGTCCTCTCTCCAGGGGGAACAGAGGTTCCCAAAAGTGACACCATCAGTCCTTAAACTTTGGGAACTCACTGTGCTGCTCAGACCACAGCCTGGTGCTAGGACTGGAAGGAGCGAATGGTGCATGGGGATCCTCTGGTCCTGCAGGGGGAAGCTGCCCTGTCCCCATGTCCCTGGGGCTGCAGCACCAGGAGGGCTGGGAAGGGGCTCTGGGGGAAGCACAGGCAGGAGGGGTGCAGGACTTTGAGGGGATTTGGGCTGCAAAGCGCCCTGATGCTCACACAGGTCCACAGAGGGCTAGGGTGAAATGCACAGAGGTGCTTCTTTTATTCTCAGTGTTGGCACTTGTTGGGCTGGCTGGTGTTGGTTCCGTTCCTAGAGGGCCAGTGGGGTGAATTTGGGTCAATGCTCCTCTTCCTCAGCCAAAGCGAGGTGCAGCTTGTGCATCCCCAAAAAACAGGCATGCCCACCGCATTGCTGGGGCTCAGAGGAAGCTGGCTTGGGGGCTGCAGCTCCTGTTCATGGAGGGGAGCAGGGAGTTTGGGGTCGGGGCTGGCAGGAGAACTGCAGAGCCTGCTTCAGGACAGGGACAGAGCCCTAGGCTTTTACCAGCCGACGTGGGCTGCCCCTTACTTGCTGTAGGATGTGCCCCCACCTGCTGCAGGCTGCCCCCACCTGCTTGTGATGCCCCCAGCCCCCTGCAAGTCATCACCCCAGACGTGCCGTGGGACACCCCCCACATTTACCAGTCCCTCCAGTCCCCCTGGGCGCTGCCCCCGGCCCTTTGCGGGATGCCCTTCCCCAACCCTGCCACATCCCCCAACCCCTCCTTGGGCTGCCCCCCGAGCCGTGCCGAGCCCCCTTTGCCTCGGGTGCCCCCCCCGGGCTGCAGCAAGCCCCGCGGCTCGGAGGGGTGCGCGCAGCATCCCGCTGCCGGGGCGGGGGTGACTCACGGCGCGGCGCACGGCAGCCCCCAGCTTTATAACGGCCGGGGCGGCACCGAGCACCGAGCCCGTGCTCCTCTGCTCCTCTCCGAGCCCGAGGGGGAGCTCCGGGGGGCCGCTGCCGAGAGCCGGCACCATGCGGAGCCTGCGCGGAGCCCCGCCGCCCCTGCCCGTGCTACTGCTGCTGCTGGGGCTGGGGCTGGCGGCGGGGCGAGGAGCCGTCATCACCGGGGTGAGAAGCTCGGCATGGCACGGCTCGGCATGGCTCGGCACGGCACCGACGGCACCGACGGGACGGGCTGGTGCCGCTGCGGGGCTCTGCCGGGGAGCGGGGGTGGCCGGGGAAGGGGTGCGGGGATGGAGGGGGTCTCCCTGCCGGAGGGATGCTCCGAGGGATCCCCGTGAGGAACGGGACGGGGGTGGAGGGGCTTTGCCGTGCTAGGGGGGGAAGCGGAGGGTGTCCCTGCGGGACGGGGAGTGCGGAGATGGGGGGTCCTTGGGGTGGGGGACGGGAGAGCTGGGGGGTTCTTTGGGGTGGCTGGTGCCACCGTAAGGGGTCTCCGTGCGGTGGGTGATGCTGGGGCTGGCGGCTCCTGGGGGCTGTGGGGGTCTGTCCTGGGGGCTGTGGGGTCTGTCCCTGGGGTATGGGATCTATCCCGGGACACCCAGCCGCCCCGTGTCCCCCCACAGCCCCGGCTGCCCCCTCCCGGGCCGGTCTCGGGGTCCCCCCCTGCCCGCAGCCCCTCTCCCTGCCTGCTCGCAAGGCAGGCGCCGGTATTGCAAGCGCTACAAAACGCTGCTTTTTTCGCCTCTTTTTATTTCTCCCCTCCGAGTATGACCGTGCTGCTTCTTCCCCTCAATAGCTGCCCGTCGCAGATGAGCCCTCTGTTGTTGTTGTTGTCGGGCTCGAGATTTACTTTGCTTGTGAAAATATTTTTTTTCCAAAGACGTTATTTAACCCGAAACGTTGCATCACTCTTAAGTAAAATGATTTTTTTTTTTTTTTTTTTTTTTTTTTTTTTTCGTGTTTGCTTTGGATTAATAACCCGGCGCTCGCATTCTTGTGAGAGCTCACATGCCTTTTGTAACCCTCCGAAGTTGTACTCGCAGCAGCGGGAACTCCGTGGCAGTCCGGCTCCCGGTGCCGAGCTCCCTGAAGCCCATGAAAGAGCTCGTAGGCACTTCTCTGGCTGGCAGATCTGCCCCCAGACTGACAGGGTTTTCCGAGGAGAGAGTGCGAAGGGATCTTTTAAAATCTGAGAATCAGAGGTTCCTTTTATATGGAAGTATTTCGAGCAATGGTGGAGCGGTTTTATATGTCTTGTTAAAGTTGTGGCTTCTCCTTTAAAACATAATAAATAAAGCGTGAGGAACTGAATAAAAGATTAGAGACATAATGTATTCAAGAAGTAAAAATAGATTAGAAATAGCAAATGTTACTTTGTTAACTGCTGCAGTGTATTTCTGCTTAAACCACTCGGATGCATGCTTGGCTCCTGAGCGAGCAGGCAGATCTCAGGTGACGTAGGTGTTCCCATCCCCATTCCCCGAGCCTGAAAGTGCTTTTCCTTTGCAATTTAAGGGCTCAATTCAAACCTTCCTTACCTCTGTGGCTATCCATGCTCTGACTTCAGCTGGCTTTGGAGCCAGCATTTCACCAGGGACTTTCTCCTGGAGCTGCATTTTCCACAAAGCAGTGTTAAATGGGGTGCTGAGGAGGAATGTCCTTCGTGTTGTGTCCTGTGCACGCCAGGAGGCTCGGTGTGAATTACACGCTGCAGTTAAGGTGTGGGCAGCTGCGTTTGGGACGAATATTTTACTAGCCTGTCATACATTTTTGGAAGGGGAACCTGAAAACTCCTGCCAGATGTGTGTATGTGCGTGCGTGAGTGCGAGATTTAAAACGGAACATTGCCCAGCGCGTGGCGTTAGGTGCCCTGGGGTGCTGCTTACCGCTTGCCTCTCTCCCCGATGGTTTTGACCTCCAAGCCCCAACTCACTGAACGTCAGCACTTGTGACCAGGGCGAAAATTAGAACATCAGAAGGATTTTTTTTTTTTTTTTTGAGGGGTTGGAAAGTAAACACTATCTACCTGGAAGGCTGCACGGACAGTTTTGTGGACATATTACTCTTTTAAGTAAATACGCTGTGTGTTTGGGCTCACTTGCAGTGCAGAGCTCTTCACTTCGCTAAATGTGTGTCCAGGAGGAGGGCTGGCCCTTTGGGCTACACACGCTGTTAGTGACTTGACACCAATGCAACAGCTTTTTCCTAAATTACTAGCTGATCTGTAAATACATACTTTGGTCTGGTGTTGCTGATTGAAATAGTGTAGTATTTACCCAGCAGAGTACAGTCTGGTGGCATTTATTATGTAAATCCCAAGGTAAGACCCGTAAGCATTTTTCCTCAAGTGGATATTTGTTCTGATACGCAGCCTTCCCCAGAGCCCTTATCATCTGTTACGTACATTTTTAGAAATTGCCTGTTTATGTACAGCCTTCGGTCCACCAGCCCTGCTGCTAGCCATGAGGAGGGCAGCGAGTCAACTGAAATTACTTTTGGGGTGTAATCAGAGCCTTTAACTAACAGGATTTCTCACTGAAGACAGGAGACCAGCTTTAGCACTAAAGCCATATAATAACAAGTCTGGTAATCTTTTGGTTAAAAAAATAAGCAAAAGGCTTACAAGAACCTTTTCCAATTCCTAATACATCCATTGCTCTTCATGGCTTCTGGTTTTTGAAATATCCCTATTAGTTTGTGTTTTGGTTGGTTCTTAACAAAGCCACGAAGTGTATTGGATAAGTGGCTGAAATTTTTATTTCCCTCCAGCAGGGAAATTTTTATTTCCCTCTCGCAGGGTGAGTGCCTCCACTGTAGCATTTTCCTGGGTGTGGACACTTACACAAAGCTTTTTCTGCTACACGTTTGAGACCTCACGTAATTCCAAATAACCACAAAATCCTTATTTAAACTTCTATTTTGTCTACCTCCACTGGGAGTTTGCTGATGAAACTATTGAGCATGCTTGCATTTGAAAGGCACTCAGCCACAAGATATTATCATAAGAAGGTAGATGGAATAGTTACCTAAAAGTCCTTAAATTCGCAGATAATTTTGTTTCTTCGCTTCTCTGCAAGACAGGATTTGCAATTGGTGCCCTGGGTCCTTGCTCCCATCTGGGGAAACATGGTGGCATGGGCCATGATATCAAATCAGTGGCAGTCCTGGGGCTGATCCTGGCTCTGGGGTCTGGGCTTTAAACACAGCTGTGCTCCACCCAGCAAGGTGCCAGGAGCCCGCACGTCCTCCTCAGACCTTGTTCTGCCTTAAGAAGCTGCGGTAACTCTTGGGGTGTTGAGGTAGCTGTCAGGCACCTGACCCATCCTATTTGTGGAAGGCATTTATTAATAATTTTGTCTGCACTGTCGAACTGCAGGCCTGCGACAGAGATCAGCAGTGCGGAGGAGGGATGTGCTGTGCGGTCAGCCTGTGGATCCGCAGCCTGCGAATGTGCACACCGATGGGGAATTTGGGAGAGGAGTGCCATCCTTTGAGTCATCGGGTGAGTACCTCCCGGGGCTGCGCGCAGGGCAGGGACAAATGCAGATACACTGCCCTGGGAGTGCATCGCATGGAGGTTATGCATGGTGGAAATGCGGGGAAGCATCAAGTGCATTGCAATCCAGCCATGTGTGTCTTTATGGAAATAGTGCTGATGCATTCCTAAGGAAATGTATTGCTGTCAGAATTATTCTGAAGACAATGCTACATGCTGTTCAGTTTGTTTTCTTGTTAGTTCTTGCTGATTTGCTCCATTACGTGCTCTGAAACATCCCAAGCAGCTCCTGAGCCCAGCCCTGCTCCCGCACACGAGCTGCTGAGCTCCATGGATCCGAACGAGATCCCATCACAGCACAGACACATCACCAGCAGCTGTAGGGACACCCAGCACAGCACTGCAGCGCTGTCCCTGCCATCGAGCAGCAAAGGCACGCTGTGCTCCGGGGGCCAAGAGCTGCTGGTGCCTTTCGAGGCAGTAGGGAAGGTGCTGAGACAAAACAAGAGCACGGCCCAAGAGCCATCACATGTGAGAGACACCAGGGCAATGCATTTAGTTTAGAACTGTAGTCAGCTGCCTCTTTCACAGTTTCCTTCACTGCCTGTCTTCTCAGCTCTGTTTCTCTAGTTAATTTTCTCAGTTTTAGGAAGTGCAAAGCTCTGTTCAGTTACAATTAATTTTTTAAAATCTTCTACTGTGGCACTGGGGACCAAATTCTCATTTTTACTGTGAAATGTAGCAGGTTTTTCTTGTAAGGCCTCTTTACGTTAACAGGAATCTCAGGATAAAAGAAATTATCCTCTTTTTTATTTTATTTTTATTTTTTTAATGAGCTTATTGCTATTGCAAGATAATTTATACTGTCTGATATGTTTTAGGCTAATTGCAATCAGGAAAGATGCCTGCCACCCCAGGCTAATGGTTGCAGTCACGGGTATTGCAGGCTTTATGAGGTTAATTTCAGATTCAGATCCCTCATTCCATTGCTCTTCATGACAAACACAAAGCAAACTGATTTCCTGTAGCACATGAAATCACATATCTTTAGGGGTGGAGAACTTGCTCAACAGTTTCTCTCCCCTAAATACCTGGGAGGGGGCTGCTGGGGACCAGTTGCCCTGACCACCAGCGCCTTTCCTTGGCCTGCGGAGCAGCAGCACCAGGTCGGCCTCAGATTGTGTTGCTGTGCCATCATTGTGTTTGCTCTCCCCTGTTGAAGATTGTGTAAATGAATGGCAATTAGTGCTGGTGGGAGGTCATCCGTGTGCTCCCCTGTCACGGCTGTCCCACCGGTGGTGGCCCCATGGCCGCACCACCACCTGGGGGACCTCCAGAGGTGCCCTGGAGGAGATGGCTGGTGGTTGGCTTTCCACCTCCTGGTTTCCTTCTCAGCAACTAGATGGCGTTGGCTCGATGCTGTTAGCAGCCTCTCCTGGCACTCAGAGGCAGACTTTGCAGCAGGTGAGGGTTGGCAGGACCGCAGGCAGAGCTGGCGGCACGGAGGGGCTTCGCTGCCATTGTGCACCTCGCACACAGCCCCTGTGTCCCTCCCTTGCCACCTCCAGACTCCTGTCACTCCCTTGCTCATCAAAACCCGGGGCTGGGCACGCTGTGGGGCAATGCACCCCATCCCCATAACGCTGCCATCCTCCCCCTGTCCCCAGCCAGGTGTGTCCCCCCCGGCTCCAGTGTGGGCGTCCCTCCGAAAGAGCTGCTTCCTTGCTGAGCGTGAGGCTTTGAATAAACCCCTTCAGCTGTCGGAGGCACCTCTGAGTCAGCCGTGCCAGCACATGAAGCTGAGATTTTAGGGTTTTTTTCTGCAGTGCTGTGCGTGGGCACCCACAAGGTGTGATTCCTGCGGGGAGCTCCCGGCTCCTTGCCCAGTGACCTCTGTGCTCGTGCAGAGGCACCAGGACAGGGGGTGTGGGAAAGCCCGCAGCATCCCTCGTGCTGGGCTCCTCTCCAGGGGGTGCTGGGCACGGGCTGGTGCTGGCCTGAGGACCTCAGTGTGACACACAGGGAGCCTGTGGGACTTTCTCCCTTTGTCTTTCTTAAAGAGAGAAATTGCACAACAAAGCAATGTCAGAATGTTAAAATTTTGGGCTCAACACGCCCGGAAATTGGGAAATGAGGGAATTAGGGACGCGTGCCCAGCTGGCAGGTGGTGGCTTCTCACCTCTCCCGATATCCTGCTGAGCACGGGCATGGCAATGCAGATCCCAGCCCATCTCGTGCTGCCAGGGGCAAAGCTCCTGCACAATGCAGAGCCTGCGATCGAGCCGTTACACACCATCAGTGCGGTGCCACAGCACTGCTACACTCACTGTGTGCTCCCCGCAACGCTGTGAGCCCCAAGCCCACCCCAGCACGGCTGCTGCCCCGTGCCCCACCACTGACACCTCTCTCTCTGTGCCCAGGTGCCCTTCCCAGGGCGGCGGATGCACCACACCTGCCCCTGCCTCCCCAGCCTGGCGTGCGCACGGACTTCTCCCAGCAAGTTCAGGTGTTTGCCGGACTTCAGGAAAGAGGACGTCTTCTTCTAGCAGGAGCTGCTCGGCGCGAGGAAGGGCTGCTCGATGTGTTCTTGTTCTTGTTGTCGTGGTGAACAAGGTACTTACCGGGGAACCCCCTCTCACACACTGTCCTGCCTCGCCACCATTCAAACCGACGATGCGATGCTGTGCTGTAGTGGCCAAGGTTTTCTGAGGGGCTGGCAGTGATGGGGTGGGTGAAGCAAGATGTGCTAACATAATGCTGCTTTCTGAGGGCAGGAGCCCACGGTCCTGTTGTCCCTGTGGTTCCAGCGTAGCCCCAGAGCGAGAACATCCAAGGTTCTTGTCACCTTTGGAAAATTTTGGCCATGTTTTTACACTTTGGGATGCCTGAATCGAACTGAGATTTGAGTAATTCTATGGTGTGAAGTGTATGATGATTGCCAAAAACCTGTATTTACATTTCATTTCTTTATTAATATAACTGTAAGTTAGGCACATCTCTACATTAAAAGATTAACCAATAGATGTAGATTTTACACTTTTAAAAAGTGGGAGATGGAACCAAAGCATTTCAGTATTCAAAGCATTAAATATTTTGTTATTTTAGTATTCTAAAATGAGGAAAAGTCGTTGTTACTTGAGTTGGTGTAAAACTACCTGATCATCTCAAACTATGTATTAAGATGTAGTTTATATTAAAAAAGGAACCCTTAAGTTTCTTGTAATGGGCTGCCTGACTTCTTGTATATGTATGGATTTGCTGTGTAAAAATTCTGTATCAGAATAATGGCAGTATGTTATTTGATTTATTTTAATATTATAACATTATTTTGTCACTGTGGTTTTCAATTTTTATTCAGTGTCATCTGTTATCACATACTCGATTCACCCAAGCTAGCAGACCTCCTTAAAGGTAGCTTAGGAGAAGATGATGTGCCTCTGCCTGCTGTTAGGGAAGCTCAGCAGTTTACAAGGCACAAATGCCTCAGCCGAGCTGCACTCTTGGATGCAGATGAGGGGGAATATTGGTGGAGCTCACATGAGAGGTTTTTCTTGGCACATGCCTCAAAGGATCAACTTTAGCCTGTCGAACATGTAATTTGTGGGTTTTCTATGAAATACCGTGCGACTTCATGTTTACTCGCCAGTCCCTGTAGCTGGAATCCTAATAGTTTGTGTGAGCTTCGCACATTTTTTGCTCTCAGACATGCAAACATATGCTGAAACTGGAAAAGTGAAGTCATTCATCCTCCAACAATCAGTGCTTTTGCTGCTGGTGGTGGTGGGGGATCGGGAAGTTAGCACGCCCATATGAAAGCAAACACCTGCAGTACTTAGAGATGAGAAACGTCCCAGCGAGTTTACCAGGCACCTGACACTGGGCTCCAGAGACAGAGAGGAACCACTGGAGCAGCTGTTTTGCCAGATCCTTGTTCATCCAGAGATAGGATTGCATCTCCCTGACTCAAAGTGGCCCAAGCCCAGGGCTCCTGTTCTGAAGCATACACATTTTGCTTTACCCTTTGCACTGGTGATAGAGCAGCTGTGCAGGGAGCAGCAGGCTCCAGTTCTGTAAATTTAAAAAAAAAAAAAAAAAAAGGTTTGCATTTGTGTGGTCATGAATGGAAACTCTGGAAAGCTGCCCTGCCCTGGAGATCACAGACATTGCTGTGAGGAGATGATTAGGAGGGGGGAGGGGGATGCTCTTAACCCAAAGGGCTGGACTTTTCGTTGGAAAAACAGCTTGTTCCAATCCTAATGCAGAAACCCTTGGCCTGGATTTAAAATCAAAACTAAAACCTGATCCTACCACTGTCACTCAGTGCGCTCCCCTGAGAGCGAATCTGCAGAGGAGGAACCCAGCAGGAGCCTGGTGTTGCTTTCTGTCCTCTTCTACCAGCATAAAGCTTGCTTAGTATCATCATGGGCTTCAGTTCACACCCAAGGGAAAATCAGGAATGAGAACAGAAGCAGCCCAAATGTGTGTGTCCCATCTCTTATTCCACTCATCTCCACCAAAGCACACTGTCCTGGTGTTCGAAACGATGAGACACAGCAGGAACCACCAGCCCTGCTCCTCGTCTTCCACGGGCGTAAATCACCAGTGACCCCAGTGAAGGTAATCATCCTGGTTTATATCAGCGCAAGCGAGCAGGCAATTACATCTGATGACTGCCTTAGACCTGCCAAGCAGGGCTGCGAAGAGAGTTTATCACACAAGAGCAGAGCAACTTTGTAGTTGTAATTCATGCCAATTAACTTGGGGGATCAGGCATTTATCTGGGTAATGAGAAGAGCCCCTGTTACGCTAGAGAAAAATTCACTCTGTGGTCAGGAGGGTGAAGTGCTTGTGCCCTGCAGCCCGTCCCGGTGAGGGCATTAGGAAGGGTTTTTCTGAGAAATGCCACCCCCTTGCTGTCCTCGAGGGGCTTCTCCCACCCTCCCTGCCTCAGCTGCCCTGCCTGCAGCTGCTGAACAGAAGAGCTAAAGGCAAAACCCACCTGTCCTTTATTTTTTTTTTTTTCTGAGTGAGAAAAAAAATTAACTTTGCTTTACAGTGATAAACCAGTGACCACCAGAGCTATTTCAGAACATAAATGGCCGTGTGTGTCCCTCTGCTTTTCCCTTGAGCAAGCTTTTGCCTCGAGGGGCACTTTGCCCACAGTGATGGATAGAAAAGGTGGCCAGCCCTGCCATTAGAGGTTTTTTTCAGGGAGTTGTGCTACTCAGTTTGCCTCAATGTCACCCCAGCACTACCCCCAGGCCAGGAACAGCCTCCTCACATGCCTGCAAGGAAGGGAAGGGAAGGGGGCAGGCCCTTGCAGGAGAAATCAGACAAGAAAAGAGTGCAAAACTCCCACAGCCCCAGAAACACCTTTGAGGAAGGGCGAAGTCTCATCCTGCAGCACACACAGCTTGTCAGGTGTTGGAGAGCCTGTTGTAAATGCCTGGCTTTATTCACTCCACTTAGGAGATCTCTGCTAATGCTCAGCTTAATTTGATTAATACTGGAGCAATATTATTAATTATTAATTCAAACATGTGTATTAATATTTAATGTTATATTAATATTGATATTACAGATATGTTACAGAATAATGATGATATCACATCAAACAGGAGGAATTTCCCTGTTTTTCACTAGATATTGGCTCAGCAGAAAGCCATTGCAGGAGAGGACGCCACCATACACAATAAGCTGCTGCCTTCATTTGGTTACATGTTTATTAGGAAGGGTGAAGCGAGGTGCTTTGGTCTGCGGGTGCACAGGTGGGAGGGCAGGTGAGCACCTGTAAGCCCAGGGGCAGAAGAGCAGGAGAAAACCCAGCTGAAGCTCAGCCTCATCTGCATCCTCCTGCCCACAATTCCCCCCTGGGAAATGTTGTCACTGCTTAAAAAAGGTTGCAAAGTCTTTGAGTGTAGGGATAGCATAAAATAAATCTTCCTAGTGGCCTGGCAAGTGGGACTCAGCTCTGAGTAGGTCCTTAGCAAGGAGTCAGGTCACCCTAGCTGCACTGGCTGTGCAGGAGGGGTAAGTGGAGGGAGAGGAGGTAGGATAAGGGTAGAGGTGATGCTGCGGGTTTGGAAAGCTCCAAAAAAGAATGTGTACCTGTGTGGGGCAGCTCTAAGGTAAGTGGAATGGATGTTTGTGGTTTTATTCATGTGTCTGTATAGGTAAGCTGTAAATCCTGGGTTTCCCATTATCTTGTACCTCTAGCATGTAGGGCAATCTCATAATGTACCTCATAAAAAGGCCCTTTGCTGGCCTGCCTTGTCAGCATAACGAGCCGTAATGATATACAGCACCAGCAAGTGGGACTGCAGCCTGAGGTCCTCGTGGGTGCCCTCCCACCCCAGTAGCTCTCTGATTTGTTATTACTGCACAGATGGAAATTCAAAAGAAACAGAAGGTGCTAAGAGTCCCTTGATTTAAACAAGATGTCTCAGGAATTTGATCTTGACAATGTGTAACATGTTTTCCAGAAGGAATTAGAAAATTGCAGGAAGAGAAAAGACTGTGCAAATACAGGAGGATTTTGATAATAGCAAAATCAATGTGCCTCTCTCTATTAGATGGAAACGAAATGCCAAACCAGCAGGGGTGCAGCTGTTAGACTGATCAATGCTCTGAGCATGGGAAGGGAGATGAGTTTAATGCACATCAAACTTACAGCAGATCATCTGCCGCTTGTCAGGAAGAGCCGTGGCTGCGTGTGGAGCCAGCCCAGGGCAGGAGGCTGATTTTTGCTGGTTTGGCAGGGAGGAATTCCCTGTGATCCAGCTGCCTGGGAAGACGGCAGCCTTTGGGCCCCCGGGGGCTATGGGGGAGCCTCCAGGTGCAGGAGGCTGGAGCCGAGCAAGCCCAGCGTGCAGGCAGGAGGGCGGCATGCTTCGCTTCGTGGTGCGGGCCTCTGGGGCATCCCCGCCGCTGAGCCTCCGCCACCAGCTCGCAACACGTGGAAGGGATTAGATGAGGCTTTAAATGTAAGGCAGCTTTGTAAACCCCATGGCTGTAAGGCTGTTCAGCGGCGGACTGGAAATGTGGCTGGGTTCCAGCGAGGCGGGCGGGACCTAGCCCTCTTTATTTACTCTTGCCCTCACACATGTGAGTGTGCTGTGTGCTGCTTCATGTGGGTGGACACAGTCTTGCTGTGAGGAGCTCACAGAGGAGCAGAGCTGGTGTTCACTTCAGGGGGTGCCTACTGGGGCCACTCTCCATTTACTCTTCTGTTAGGCTTCAGTGGAGCCCATCACTGGAACAGCCAGTCAGAGGGGAGTCTCTGCTGAGGCAGCTGCAAGCGTGCTCGGCCTTTCCAAAAACTTTTCTGCGTCCTGTCATGTCAGCAGATTTTTCCCCAAAAACTTCCTCTCTCACGTGGCTGAAACCTTGACAGGAAAGCACATATCCCTGCCCCTTTCAATTCCATGGCAAAACTTCCTTGGTGCTGCATTGTCATAACTTTACCTCCACCCTGGTTTAATTGAACTCCCCAGCATCACTATCAAACCTTTCACACATTGCCACGGAGCCCTCCATTACCTGGGTTTGGTTTCCACCAGCACTTACGCTCAAACACTGCATGAACAGAGTGAGGAAAAGTCCTCCTGGCTGAGTGTGTGGGATCTAATGGGAAGAACCAGAGGGACTTCCATGCCAAGCTGTGGGCAGATCCTGTGGCGCCTGGTTTCTGCAGCCTCCACCATCTTGGCGCTGGGAGGCAGCTGTGCTGTCAGCCTGGTCGTGCCCTCCTCCCCACCATGCTGTGGCTTCGAGCTGTGCCCCCATGAGCAGTGCTGCCGGCTCCTTGGCTTGTGTGCCTGCCTTCTCCCCCTTGAGTCACTGTGCAGCATGGCTGAACAGATTGCGCTGCTGTCCGCCTTCCTCCACCCCCAGATGTCTCCTGCGGGACCCGCTGATGGGGTGGCTCACCGCACGGGGATGTCCCCTCTGCACCCTCCCTTGGTTCTGGTGCTGGTGTGCGAGGCCTGAGGAGGGGGGGAAGGAGTAGAAAGAGCCCGGCTGATTTACTCGGCTATCGAGCTCGTCAACTGCTTCCTTTCCATCACCCTCCTTCAAGTGCTCGGGTGACAGATGGGAACAGATTGAGCGGTTCGACGGAGGGAGGTAATATTCCACTAAATCATTCCTCTTTCTCTCACTGTCTGAAAGCACCCAGACCTCGCCGCTGGCTTCTGAGCCTGGTTTTTTTCCCCCCCCTTTGGATTTTTTTGATGACAAAGCCATTTGAGCTCTACCTTTGCTAAAATTTCCAAGAGAAGCCAGTGCTGGTATTTATAAGATAAAACGGGTGTTGTAACACAGCGAAAGGAAGGAGTGAATCACCCTGAGACAGAAAGGATGCTGATGCTGTTTGCTGGCATTCCTGAATTTTGGCACCCCGTGTGCCCCGGCTGAGCCCTGGGCACAGCCCCGGCTCCTGGGCAGGCTGGCCGTGGGCTGGTGCGCAGGCTCCTGCTGCACAGCTCACAGATGGAGCATCCATTTCTTCCCTGGATGACTTGTTCCAACGGTTAATCATTCTCACACAAACACAGGGTTTTATTTTTTAATGACACATCAATAAATAACATTGAGAGGCTTTAGGAAGGGGTTTCTCTTCACCGGGCAATCACCTTTTTTTTCTTCCTACTCCATTAGCGCTGTGATGACTGTCTAAAATTAGCTGGGACTTCACAGCTTCCCCTTGCCCTTGCAAGACTAGCTTTGAACTTGAAAGCCTCCTACACGAAGTGCTCTCTGGTATCAACCTGGTCACAGCAGAGGTGAAAAATGTGGCACTGAAGAAAGTGGCTTTCCAATAAATACATCCACAGTAAAACCATGCATGACTCACAAGATCAAAGACACAGTGCAAGTACCAAGGTCATTAAACATGAATAGAAATACAGAAATGCAACAGCTTGCATTAAAGGCTTAGCTTGACTTTAAAGTGAAGTGATGAAAGCTTATGTAGTCAGTGATTGTTCACCCCTGATAATGCTCTGCTTTTGCCACCAGTAGTTCTGGGCTTTACAAAGGTGAGTAGGAATAATTAATCATTTGTCGGATAAAGCACCGAGGCATGGGGCAATCAATGATTTGTACCAAGTGAAAACAGGCTCAGGGCTGCTCAGCATCATCAGCCCTAGGGAAAACGCAGAGTGGTGCAGACATCAGGCCCGCCTGAAATTCAGCCTGCGGTCGCCAGCTCTACAACTGACAGGTGAGTAAGGATTTAATCCACATAGGGTCCTTTGAATGACATGGTGCTGCGGGTCATGAGCATGGAAAGGGATTTGGGGTAAGGCTTCCATCAGCACAGCCTCATCCTAGCACAACTCTATGCCAGCTTTTAAGAGCCCATCTGCACTGCTGGTCTTTGGCTCCATTCCTTGGGTTGGTGTATGTTACCATACTCTGAAGCCCACCAACCCCACAGCATGGGAGAGGCTTCCTGGTTCATGTCACAGCAGAGTTAATTTTAACCTGGGTAGTGTTTTGAGCAACTATAAAAGCAGCTGTGCTAAAGCTGGAGATTTTAGCAGACTCCTTTCAGAAAATAGCCCCCTGCTGTGTTTCTGCTAATACTTTGATTTGAGGCATGGCTAACTAATAAGGTTTCTGGGCTATTCTATCACAGAATCACCTAATCTGCAGCCTAAATCGGTGCAGTGCCTTGAGATGACATCCCCTTCTGCCAATATGTGTGTGTCACTGTCCGAGCCTCTGCTTTGCTGGGGTGGTTTGCTGGCAACTCTGAGCAAGTGCAGGCACTGCACTGAGAAAGGTAACTGTGTGCAACCGTGTGGGCAAGTGGCAGAGATCCAGCCAAGCCCTGCGCATCCTTTGCTGGGAAGGGAGGGACGATGCCAGCTCTGCTCTCCTCTGAGCTCAGCACAACGTGTCCTAGGGCAGTCCCGCAGCATATGGCAGAGCAGCCTTCTGGAGGTGGAACTGTATCACATCCAGGTAGAGCCCTAGGAAAGAATTGTTGCTACCGGAATAAGCCAAAATCCTGCCCTTTTCCTTAAGGCTACTGATTTCGCACCATTCTGGGAAGCAGCCTTGTCTCCCCTGGTGCAGACCTGGCACTGGCAAAGCAAACAGAGAGCTTGCGGGCTACACATCCCCTGCTCATCCTCCAACACTGAATACGTGACATTTACCCAACATCATAATTTGGCTGGGGTCAAATATTTCAGCCCCTTTCCTAGCAAACTTTCCAAATCTGAACAGCAGAGACAGAGGCACCCTGCAGTACTTCAAGCTTCGAGTGTTGCAAAGCAGAGATCCTCATAGCCAATACTTGCTGAGATTTCAGATCAGTGTCATTTTTCACGCTGGTCTGACATGTAAGTTTATGCTAAAACCTCCACTGACTTCAGCACAGCAAGATTTCTGCTGGGAATGTTTGCAATGAATGTGTTAAATACCTGGTGAGTGAGTGAAGATGCCAGCAGCGATCAAGATTTTCCAGTGCGGCACAGCTCACGCAGCAACTGCAATTCTTCACCACAGATATGCAAAAGCAAGCGTGCTGTGACCTCTGAGCCAGACAGTGGAAAGTCTCCAGGGGAGATGATGATGGTATTTCCCGTGATACTGAGTACTCCTCTTGCCCAGAAGATGGAAAACTATCATATATATGTCCTGTACAGGAGGGGTACAGAGAGGGCTTGGTCTGCACCTACCACAGGCAGGTGGAAGAGGTGAGAGCCCTGCTGCCCTGCAGCTCACCAAGCCCCCAAGGACTTTGTGTTTCGGTCAGAGGGGCTGGGGATGGGTTCAGAGCATCTGAGTTTTTGCAGATGAGCTCAGCACTTGCACAACAGGCTGCAATAGCTTCCCATGTGGATGTGGGAAGTAATTGTTAACACCCAGCTCCTGCTGAGTCTCATCCATTAGCACTTTGAGCCAGACCAGCAGCACTCGTGTTTTGGTGGGCAGCTGAGGACACGGAGGCTTGCAGCCGCTCCTCAGAGGTACCAGCAGCATCAGGGAGGACTCCCTGTGCTCAGCCCATTCTCCTTCACTTTTTCTCTACTGTTGTTATTCAGAGCAGGTTTGCAGTCCCTCTGACACCCCTTCTCTGACCTTGGCCAAAGCAGTTAATCTCTGACCCACTTTCCCCACATGCAGATGCTGCGAGAACGTGTCGGTGCTGTGCTTTGGAAACGCTGGCTTTTTCCCCAACTTCCTTATCTCTTCTCAGATTCCAGAAGGAATACTTAGCCTCTGGTGTCCCTCCAGCCCTCCCTGGCTTGGCAGGCTCTCTTGGTGCATGCTCAGCCAGCAGGCTAGACTAGCAGTGGTGTTTGTTGGTGTGTCTGTGCTGAGCGCTGTTCCATTTTCCACCATCTCTCTGTCCTTGGTATTTAGTTTCACATTTTCTGGAGTGCAGCTCTATTGTACAATGCCCACCCAAGCCTTGAATTAAAGCTACTGGAGTTCCTTCTCGTTTGTACTAGCGTAGCCAGAATCACAACCTGCCTTATGTTACAAGTACCTAAAATATCAAATTAACCTCAAACAGCACCAATTCTGCCCTCAGAGTGCACCAGAAGGCCTGGGACAGCCCAGAATGCTACATGCAAGAAAAAGGTACGGTAGAGATACCCATCCTAAACTTCTTGGCATCCTGTCACTGCAGCAAGGCCAGGTCTGGTTGCCCCCAATGGTGACAGCAAAGCATCCATTATTTTCAGCAGGTAAGAACCAGGCTCACCCCTCTGCGAGGGCACTGCTGAGGTGCCTATATGCACAGGCAGGCAGGCACTCAATTCAGCAGCGTGGCTTCAGTTCCCCAAGTCTAAATACACCCAGCAGGTCACCCAAAGGCGACTTGTCATCCCGCATCTACGATTGACTGTACAACTTGTGCCTAATCTTTCTAGAAGTGAAAATCATGCAGCTTTTATGGATGTTTTAAAATAACTATTCTCCCATCTCTGTGGTTTAAATAGAATCATAACCATACTACTTATAGCTCGGATGCCAAAACATCTGACACTTTTAATAGACTAAGAGGAAAAGAACGTGGACTGTTTCCTAATCCTGCTGGTACCAGAAGGCAAGACTTTACTTGGAGATCACAGTTCTAGCTCCCTGATAGATGCTTTTATCTGCGTAATAAGTTTCTTAAATTTTAAGAAAATAGAACTCTGCAAAAGTTGGAATTCCACTGAAAAGGCCTATAACAGGCATGAAAAGGATACTTGAAATACAATTCCCAGTAACAGCACTGATGCCTTGCAAGTACATCTCCACAATGCAACTCTACCTGATTACTCATCAAGATTTACTAAGCTGTGATCCAGCTTCTCAGGATGAAAATTTAATTAGCACTGAGAGCCAACTGCGGCTGTGATCTGAGGGTATTGACAACTTTCCTTCGATACCCAGATGCATTTTCACTAACAGGTTTGGAAATCATCATTAAGACTGCTGCTCCTGGCCCCTGCCCACCTTCTCTGCCAAAAGCTCAAACCGCAAACCTCTCCTTCAAGAAAGGTTGCCTCTGTGGTGTTCAAATCTGAATTACAGGAGGTAAGGAGAAAAGGCAGGAGAGCAAACCACAGGCTGTGCTTGGTTTCATCCCCTGTAGCTGCCACCTTGCCCCCTCTTGCTCCAGCTGTCGCGCACATCTCTGCTGCGCTCGCGTCGCAGTCACTACAGCTATGTCTCCGCTGACGTCTAACGACTTTGGACTACTCTCTGCAGAAATGCTCTCAGTACAGACGCAATTTCTTCATGGAAATTGAGCTCCTCTCTGTCATTTTGTGTGCGACTGGCTACAGAACTGCGATGATCGATGTTTGTTAAATGTTACATGATACATCTGAAAGCAAGCACGTCAGGCACGGCTTCCTCCGAGACGGCTAAAAAAGTTGTGTCAGGATCCTGCCATCAGGCAGCCAGTTAAAGTACTTTCAAAGAAGTTTCTGCAGAACGATGAAGCAAGTCAAAATGCCACGCTTATTAAACTTAAATTACCCATTAAGAGTTGACAAATGAACACAGCATCAACCAAGCCACCATGTTACGGAACTGCTTTGCCAACTAAAATTAGTGATCCACAATGATCTGCTCTTGTCTATCATTAACAGAGGAGCAATTAGCTAAAACAGAAGTTTGCTTTCAGTAGACGGAGAGAATTGTGCTATTTAAACCTGTTGCCCATCATGAACTTAAGTCTCCTTAAAAATAGCATCAGTCACTTTTATTGGTATAAACACCTAAATTGAGATCTAACAGCAAATAAGGATTGTGCTTGTCCATAATAACTTCGGCTGTGAAATCTACTCAGACACAAGACATACAACCTTCCACATACATAAGTTATTTGTCAGCAAAAGCAGAATGCTGCCATTCTGAAACAATTACATACAGTAAAAGTTTTCAATATTTTATTAAAGAAAACAGTCAAAATGTACAAGTTTTACCCAGGTTTGTAGATAACTTCCTATAAAGGCAGTAAAATATGAATTTCAATCTAGGTTTTAAAAACTGCTATAGTTGATTATTTTTAAAGTTGGTATTTTAAAATCACATTTCACAAATAGTTCTGAAATATTACCAAATGAATAGTGCAACAAGAAAATTTAAATTAGTTCTACACTGTTTGCATGTCAAGCAAAAGTTGTAAGTAACTGCTTCAAATACTCAAACCATTTGAGAATGAATGAACCCACAGCTCCCACCAAAAACTGACTTCTGACCACATTGGGAATGTCCTCTTCTTGTTCTTCACTGGAAATCAAATAATAATAAAACAACACCTCTTGAGGTCATCAAAAATAACTTTAGTATAAAATTGTCTTGGCCTTTATCAAATATTACGTGAGTAAAATTGTTAAGCCTTTATCAAAACAGACAGGAATAGGAAAAAAAAATGTCATGGCCTTAATCCGTATCTGTTGGAATCATGTCTAGAAACGTTAGAAGCAAGACCAGAAACTTGGAGCCCTGTTTTGTTTTTAAAAACCACACAATCACAAAGAAAAACAGCTTCTTACAGCCTAAGGTTTGGGGGTGTTCTGCTTGAGTACCTGTCCCCATAGACAGCAATCTTTTATGTTCTGAAGACAGCATACGCAAAATATAGAAAAATAAATAAAATAGCTTCTTACAGCCTAAGGTTTGGGTGCTGGGTGGTGGTTTAGTACGTCCCCCACAGGTCACACTCTCTTGAGACCATACGCAGAAACGTGGAAAGCGATGTCCACCTTTCTTTTTTAGACTGAGAAAAGCCCCCCTACATCCCAAAGCTCTTGAGATCGCAAAGGATGGTGCCCTGGGTGCTCTGGATGCTTTGGCAGCACGGGAAGTGGGCTCGGAGACAGACCCTGAGCTCCTTGTTGAAGATGAAGCAAAGGATGGGGTTGACCCCAGCCTGGGCAAACGTCATCCAGACGGAGGTGGTCAGGTAGACCTGGGGGATGGAGCTGGCCTTAATGAAGACCCGCAGGTAGCAGGCCACGATGTAGGGGGACCAGAGGAGCAGGAAGAGCAAGGTGATCATGTAGAACATCTTGCAGAGCCTTTTCTCCATCTTGAACTCCTCCAGCACCAGCAGCCTCTTGATCTGGCTGTGGGTGGCCTGCCTTATGCCCACAAGGGTGGGCGGTGTGGGCCCCCTGCCAAAGCCAGCCGTCCAGTTCGCAGCCGCTTGGCCCGTGGCCCCCGGCCCGTGGAAGGTCCAGTTTTGGCTGATGGCCGGTACCAGCTGGGCCGGCTTCATCTTGCGGTGGCCGTGGATGAAGAAGAGCAGCTTGATGTAGACCAGGTGGGTGGCGGCGATGACGGCCGCCAGCATGAGCATGAAACCCAGCGTGTCATTGGCCTTGACGTAGCGGTGCTCGAAGATGCACTGCTCCTCCTCCCGGATGAACTTGTAGGTGCCCACATCGAAGACCGGCGGGAAGGCCATGGCCATGGAGAGAGTCCACACCATGCACACCACGGCCAGGCAGGTCCAGCCCGTCATGCGCTTGGCGTAGAAGCGGTGGTGGGCGATGGCCATGTAGCGCGTCACCCCCACGCAGAAGAGCAGGAAGGCGGCGTGGAAGCAGAAGAGCACGGCCAGGAAGGCCAGCACCTTGCAGCTGAGGGGCCCGTGGGGCCAGGCGGCCCCGCTGCGCACCGACAGCATGACGAAGGGGAAGCAGGCCAGCGAGCGGAGCCCGTCGGCCAGGCAGAGGTCCAGCAGCAGGTAGTACGGCGCGCGGTGCAGGTGCCGGTCCTTGAGGATGAGCCAGGCGAAGAGCACGTTGCCCGCCAGGCTCACGCACAGGATCAAGCCCAGCGTGGCCAGCTTCAGCCCGGAGGCGCTCAGCAGGCCGCCGGCGCTGGGCAGGTGCGGGCTGCTGCTGCTCCCCAGCTCGCTGCTGTTCGCCATCGGGTCCTTCCTTCCTCCTCCTCCTCCTCGCAGCAGGGCCGGGGGCTCAGCGCCTCGGCAGCGCACCGAGACCCCCCCCGCCGCCCGGCGCCCCCATGCCCGCCGCCGCCGGCCTCCTCCTCCTCCCCGGCCTCCCTCCTCCTCCTCCTCTTCCTCCTCCTCCTCCTCCGCCGCCCCCCGGGCGAGGAGCGGCGCTGCCGCCGGGCTCCCCCCGGGCCATGCGGCTCCGCCGCCCCCTCAGGGCCGCGCCCCGCGCCGCCGCCGCCGCCCCATGCAGGGGGGCGCTGGGGGCCGGCAGCGGTGCGGAGCGGTGCGGAGCCCCCCGGCCCTTATCGCCGCCCAGCCAGCAGCTCCGGGGCCGGGGGGGGGCGGCCGAGCTCGCGCCCGGCGGTGCCCGGCTCCCGGCGAGGACAATGGGGTAAAGCCCCCTCCTTCCCTCCGTCCGTCCGTCCGTCCGTCTGTCCGCCCGGCCCTCCCTCCTTCCCTCCCTTCCCTCCGCCTTCCCTCCGCCCCCCCGCGCAGCCCGGCCCCTGCGCAGCGCGGGGCTCCGGCGGGCGCGCAGCGGCGCGGAGCGGTGCGGAGGTCCCGCTGCTGCGGCGGGGATGGGGAGGGAGGGAGGGACGGGGTGGGATGGGATGGGATCGGATGGGATGCATGGGACTGGATGGGATGAGGATTTGGGGTCACCGCCCTCCAGGTGGTCCCCAGGAGCCGCCTGGGGGGCACCCAGGGGTGAAGTGGTGGATATAGGTAGGTGCATAGCCCGGCTGGGTGCGCACCCGCGGACGTGCCCGCTGAGACCTGCCATATATGTGGGCTGCTGCAGCATGTTTGTAGGGCAGGGGGATGCACATCTTGCCCATGCCGCAGCCACAAATGTGGTTTGGTCGGGTTTAGGCAGCTCCAAGGGCGGTGTGCAGGGGAAGAGAACCCAGGAGTCAGTGCCTGTTGCTGCTGAGCACCCAGGCACGCTGTGCTGGGGGGCTGCTGGGGACGGAGCTCTGCAGCAAGCTCCCATACAGACATCTCAGCATGCATGTCAAAAAAAAAGCTGCCTCTGTAAGTCAGAACGCTGACTTTTGGGGTCTGACGGCTTCTTAAAAAGAAAGGGAGGGGAGACGGCAAAGGGAGGGGAGACAGCAAAATGTCGCTAAGCCACACCAATGCTTTCTGTGTTTCTGCGCTGTGCAGGGGCTCGCCCAGCTCACGGGCTGAGTTTTATGATTGCACGATTCTGTACGGGACACGGAGAGAGCTGGGGATGGGTTCTGTGCCTTTGGCCTGACTCGCACAGCGCTGCTGCCCCTGCACTCTTGGTGTGGGTTCACAATGAGCAGTTTAATTAGCACAGGCTGGTGAGATGCAGGTGCTTGTCCTCTCTCTCCCGCTTTGCCATCCTTGTGTATTTAGGGCAAGGCCTCTCCCTGTGCCCTGCAAGGCACACACCGCCCCACGGCCCTGGGCGCTGGAGATGCTAATGCAATTATTGCACTGCTGCTGAATTTCCTTCATGGCCTCCTGTGAAGGGCAAGTCTGAAATGCTTTCAAGCGTTCTATTAAAAGCCATCAGTAAATTCAACATTATTCCAGTAACGATAGCAATTAAATCATCTGCATCAGCCCCAAAAGCTGCATCAGCCCCAGAGCTTGCTGGCTGGTTGCAGAAAGTCTCTGCTGGGCCTGCTGGAGGCTGGACACTGACCTCAGGTGTGCCACTGGCTGCCCAAAGCTCAACTTGGTGTCCAGACTCTGGTGGGACCAACAGCAGACTTTGGCCCAAAGTTTGGTTGAGATCTCCATCACATGCAGGACTTCGCTCGCCCATGGGTCAGGTTTTTATCTGCTCTTTATTGCTAGCATTCAGAGAGCAAAGAAATCCCGAAAGGGAAAAAAAAAATAAAAAAGGCAGATAATTGAGGCTGCTTTTTGCTTCCTACCAGCACATCTGAGCTGTTCTCAGTTGTTAGGTTTCTCATTTGCACCGAGGTTGTACTGTGATAGGGAATTGCCCACGGGTTCTTCAGTGCTCTGTGTGATTTCCCAGGCGTTTCTCACATCGCTGCGGCAGGCAGTGATGAGCGTCGGGTGCACGGTGTCCCCTCGGCAGCTGGCACCGGGAGCAGCCTTTATGGAGGACACGGGAACCTCAAGCCTGGGCTGTCCCCAGTGCGAGGCAGGGTCGGGTTACAGGATGCTCTCACGTCAGGGTGCCAGCAGCCCAAGCGTTTTGTCAAGCCCAAGCACCAGGATTGATTGTCCTTGGGGTGCGTGGCTCTTTGGAGGAGGAGAGGAGACCTTATGGCCTCCATGAGCTCTGCCATCTCTGAGAGCAAGCGAGTGAAAGGGACCAGCACACCTGCTTCCCTCCTCCGTGCCTGTGGGAGGGCTTCTCCTCTCTCTGAACGCCCGCCAGCGCAGCTGAGCTGGCTCGGGAGCTGCCGTAATTCACTGCTATCCTGCCAGGTCGGCAGCAAATTGCTAGCTCATCTTTCTCCCACCTGTAGCAAGGGGAGGGCTGGTAGGGATCCGTGGTTCATCCATCTCCCCCGGCTGCTCCTGTGATCGTGCTGCTATACGGCGCTATAGGGTACGAGCCAGGGATGTGGGGCCGGCTTCCTCATGTATCTTGTGGAGAGGTATAGTGCTATAGGAACAGCTAAAAGGAACAGGAAAATAAGGGGCAGGTGGAGAGCTAACTGTCCTCATAGGAGCAGGCTGCTCACCTCCCCAAGGGGCTGAGGTGGGGCAGAGCAGCCACAATAACCACCCGTTACGCCCCAGAGCCCAGCCAACTGCTCGGTGCTGATGTGGACAGGACATCCGCACACCTCGGGGCGCCTCACATCCTCTGTGTCAGACCCACCAGGTTCCAGCAAGTGCCTCGCCCAGGCTCCATCTCTGTTCAGATGTTTGGGCAGTGTCACGTTTACAGTACCTGCAGATCAGAACTGGCTCCGTGGCCCTAAAATGAGAGCTGGGATATTTAGTGACCCCTTCGCAAAGCTGCTTGTGGAGCTCTTCCAGCGGGCACTGGGATGCGTGAGGAGTTGGCATGGCCTGGACACAGCATGGGACCAAAACCCCAGCTCTCACCTCCCTGTGCCCAGGCAGGGATGGAAAAACGAGGTGTATATTGATTTGGGCACAGCCAGACACGAGCCAAATCCATCGCAGCAGTCATGGGGAACAGTTAATTTCCAGAGATTGTAATGAGCGTGTTAAGCTATTTCCCTTTCTCACTCCAATCACTTCCACAAAACGAGTTTAATGAAGAGCTATTCTCTGCCCACAAAATGGTGCTGCACGAGCTAGATGGGTTCCTCTGACCTTTCAATGTGCTTTGCTTGAATTGGCTGCCTCTTCACGTTCTGCGCTCCCTGCCTCAGATGAGAAAGGCAGCTGAAAGGCAGAACCTTAAAGAAAATACTGTGGCATGTTGCCTTTTTCCACCAGTCCCTGGTCTTTGCTATTTATTATTGTTGGTGTTACTTGTGTTCTTGCACCTGGGAGCTCCGCATAATGCTTCTGGAAAGAGCAATACCCTGTGTCCCTTGGTACCCCTGTGGCAGAAATCAGAATGTTAGCTGCTGAGTGATCTGAGAGAAGCAGCAGGAAATGTTGGGGTATGCCCGAAGATTGGAACCGAGCCCCTGCCACAGCAGAGACACCTCTGGGAAGTGGGGCAGGCAGGAGCAGGCAGCCCAGACAATCTCACCATCACATACAGTTCGGGCAAGGAGAAGTTTCCAGGCAGAGCAACCAAGGAGATGCAAAGGTCCATCTGTAGCAGCGAAGGAGAACAGGGACCTGAGTCTGAGAGTGTACAGCAGAGCTCTGAACCCTCCTTACCTACTTGCTGCGAGTCCCAGACAACTCTTTGTGACATTCATTATTTGTGTTATGTGAGTCAGGGGCAGGGTGATAGAGAAGCTAAACAAAAAGCTCTCCTTTTTCCAGGGGAACTTAAAATCTGACTGAGATGAGACAGAGCAGAGCTCTGGAGAGAGAAGGGGGAGTGGGAGCGAGCAGCGAGGCTGCAGCCCTGGGAACAGCATCGGCACCACCACGGCCATCGCTCATCGCTGCCGAGGGAGGAGGGAGCGAGAAGATAATGAGGCAGTTTTGTGGGTGTTTACAAGGATCATGATAATGCCTGGTGACAGCGGCAGAGCAGAGAAATGACACATTAAGGTAATGTTTGGGCACTGGCTAATGTGAAAATAGTGTGAGAAGTTTTAAGCCTGCAAAATTTGCACTACTACCTAAAATAACTGCTTTGCACATGCTTACCCTCTGTAGAAGCAGGGCACAGCCATGTTACATGCCACCAAAGAATAAGGGCAGCTTTGAAACAAGAGTGAAAACCTCCGGTCCTACTCCTTGCTTGCAGAGGGTCCAGATGTCAGGTCAGCGATGGGGCCCTGGGGACTGCCATCGGGCTGAGGGAGTGCAGGTCGGTGGTCAGCAGGGCAACCACAAAGGGCTTGGGATGCGTTTTTGTTCACAGAAGTGTTTGTGGAAAATGCCCAGATGACACCAAGGTGGGTGGTGGAATTAATGCCCCCGCTGAATCCAGATTTGCTGCATGGCAGCGCCGACTCTGCAGGCGAGCAGTCCCCAAGCTGTGTGTGGTGGAAGAGCCCTACCTGACAGCTAGCTATCACACCATGCAGGGGCTCCTTCCTGGCTGCCTTATACTTCATACACTCTCTTGGGGAGGGAGGAGAGAGGAGTGGAGGAGTATATTTGGCACAGCAGGGAAGTGGACTCGGGTCTTTTCCATCCCTCCGCGCTGTGCTGCTGCGGGGAGAGCCAGCCTACTTCCACACCGGCACTAATCCTCCTCCACAGTGAGCTGAACGTTTTGAACTCCAGCAACTCCTCTCATTTCTCCCCCATGTGATTGTGAGTCAGGCTGCGTTTCTCTATTCTTCTCCATAATTGAGTAGGAGATTATTTTGACTGGAAATAACCAGACACAGGTATCATGGCTGTGAATGCCTCCATGCATGCCACTTGCTGGAAGTTCAGAGCATTCTGCAGAGGGAGCTGGTCTTGAAAGAGTTTGCTCAATGGAGAGGGAAGAAAAGCAGAGGGGAAGAATAGCTCCTTGTGCTCGCTTCCCTTGCTGCCTCTTCGAAGCATAACCCTCTGCATGTTGGTGACATGCTGTTCTTCAGAAGCAGTGCTTTTGTGGAGGAGCTCCCCTGTGACACGAGGCACAGCCACAGCGAGACGGGCGATGTCACCGGCATCACGGCTTTCCAGGCGCTTTTAGCTGCTGCTCCGGGCCCACAGTTAGAGAAAATAACAGAAAGTCATTCCTCAAAAATTTCGGGGGGAATCTCCCCATGCCCCCTGTTTCTTCTGTTCCTTTTCCCATGGCTACAGCCGTCTGCCTGGGTTGCACTTCACTCCTTTGTCCTGGGGACACCGAGCGACTGGATGGGGCCCTGGGTGAGACAAGCAGCTGTGATGTATCTTACTTCTTCTCCAGCTTTTATGCATTAGCTGGGTATAAATTAGCCCTGCAGCACTCTTGCACGGTATAACTAGGAGCAAAAACTCCGTATGCATCTCTAAGCTTTTTGTTTGGTTGCTTACCTTTGAGCAATGCTGGGATTAATGCAGCCATCAGGGAGGGTTACTGGAGGTGCTGGTACTCGGATCTTGTACTGCTGGTGACATCAGTTCAACAGTGGGCTTACCAGTAAGAATCTTTCAATATAACCTCTAATGAGGAAAGATGAAATAAAATAATGACTTAAGCTGCAATTATACAGTCTTGGTTTTATTTTCTTTCTTTTTTATTTTTCTTTATAGCTCTATAGAAAGTGCTCAGGCAAGCATTTTGTGCTGTAGTTGCATAGATAATATTTGTCTAATATTTTCTAACATTTTCTAACATGCTTGTTGTCCAAAGGTTTTTCCATACTGACATCAGGTGCTGGCATTGGTTCACTTTGCTCCCACTTCCAGTGTCCAGTAATTGTTCATGGAGTCTGCCTCAACTCTAATTATCCCTTTTTTTATATGATAAATTTTCCAAAGGGTGATATTCTTTGTGCTTTTTTCTAACATGATGCTCTTCCCATACACAGACACCTTCTGATACCATCTTTTAACTTGAGGAAATACAATCTGAGATCTGATGTCTTTGCTGCTGTATTGCCCTTATACATTACCTTTCCTCTTGATTTATACCCAGTTCAATGTTAAGTTCTTAGGTAAACTGCTGCTGTTTAGAGGAAGCCCTTGCCGGTGTGTAGGAGTGGGATGCTAATCACCGTGGTGTATTACTGTGACCCTAAGTGGAGCAGAACAGGTGCTCAGATGTTGCTTCAACTCCTTCCCAAACTGCTTCTGAAGCAGTATAACCAATTCAGCTCGATGTCTGGAATTAAAATCATTGGATTCATGTTCAAGGACTGAGAGTCGCTAACTAACCCTTCTCTGTTTAAATTGCTTCTTCAACAAAGGCGTTCGCTCATCATTTAATTGTGAACTGTAGAAATAGCACGTAAAAGGGATTTGCAATTTGGAAGCGTTTGTGGGTCTCAACCAATTTTGCGGGCTCAGTAAAGTGTGAGAAACATTTTTTACCATGCTATTCTATCAACTGAGCTTTTAAGGCAGTCTGATGAAAAGGAATTTATTATTTTAATAGTATTTTCTCTCTGGAAAAAAAAAAAGGTCTTGATAACTTATTGAAGCAGAGCTTGAAATAACAGACAAAAACTGTCAGCAAAGCTATGATGTAGTCTGGAGCTAAGTGAAAATTGTGACCAAAATCCGAGCCTACCCAAACCCTGAGTTAAATGCCAAAATGCCCCAGGATTCCTTGGATCATCATGCAAGCTGTTAAGGATAACAAGCAGTGAATTTGTTTGATGTTCTCCCCCCCTCCCCCCCGGCGCTCCCCCCCCCCCCCTTTTTTTTTTTTAATTTTTGGGTTGTTCCTTTTGTGCTAAGTTTTTTATTTTGGGAGGATTAGGTACCTGGGAGGAGGAGGGTACAACCTTTCGGGAAGACCCAGCAGGACTTCAGTTTTTCTGTGGTCTTGAAAAAAATTGTTGTGGTTAAATAAAAGCAAAGCTTAGGAAAGAAAAAGAAAGGCATTGGTTATGTGCATAGAACAAACCCTCTGTATAGCATTTAAATGCAATTTTTACCTTTACAGAAAGGACACGGTGATTGGAAGGGCCATGGAGAGCTGTGTGGATTTCATCCACGCAATGCGTGGGTCCAACTGGGAAATAAACCCCATTTGCCATGTTCTTTGAGGTCATTTGCAGCTTTCCTTCCCCAAGGAGGAACCCGGTTCTGTTGCCGATAAATAAAGTGGAAATTTTGACACCAATTTCAAAGGGAGCTAAACTGAGCTCCGTGAAAAGGGTGTGCTAGCATGCAATGCTCCTTTTCTTTTTTCTTATTAATGCAACTAATTAAATGTTTGTATTTTTTAAGCACTAACTGGTTTTTGATGGTTGTTTAGAGACTTTGAGAAAGTCAATAATTTTGATGAAATAAGACTGTAGGCTCCAGAACAAAGTCCACAAGGAATCCGTGATGTTGCTAGGATACAGCTATTAGTATTTTCAGTGGCTGGGATATTTTTTTGGTGGGTTTTGTTTGTTTGTTTGTTGTTGTTGTTTAATAGACTGGTCCTCCTTCTCTTACAAACAATAAAATATGCAATTGCCTGATGTCATTTACATGGCATTGTCTCAGTCACAGCCACTAAGCCGAATTTGACCCATGATCTTCTTTTATTTGAGAAGAAGCAACCCAAGGAGTAATTTTGACTTGAGCTATACAGAGCACTTTTATCTGGAGCTGGATGCCTTGGAGGTGCAGGATCAATGTCACAGTATGAAGTCAGTCTCCCTCTAGTGGTTCATTTCCAGAGGGGCCCTTGGTTTCACTGGCTTCAGTGAGTACAGAATTTGCTGGAGTGTGATGCAGAAAGTTCAGTGACCCTCCACGAGCAGCATCAAACTAATAATGTACAAGAGGTGGTGAGTATAAAACCTGCTAAAACAACCAAAACCACTTGTATTTTCCATATTTTTCTATTTTACAATTTTTATATTTCTTGCAATATCAATACAAGACGAAGCTTTCCATCCCTGGCTTACTCTGCAGCCCAGGCTAACGTGTTTGCTCGGTGTGTAGGATGCGACTCTTGCACATTGTTTCCTTCAGCTGTGTACCAGGCTGCCTGTAAAAAAAGATCAGTATTTAATCTCATGTTCCACATCAAAGCAGCTGCCAGATGTGGTGCCAATAACATCCTTTTTGATTTAATATAACACAGAATAGCATGGTGGATGATGCTATTTTGGGATCGCCATGTTTGGGGAAGCAATATCTAAGTGAAACACTGCAGATATTTTACTGGAAAATAAGGAAAGGAAAGCTGCTTGGAGCTTGTTTCCAATGTATAATGCAGCTCAGATTTGAGGTCCGTCAGGTTTCTTTCATTCCTGCCTGTAATCTCATTTTTGCTAGGCATTTGTTTCTTTAGCACCTAAGATCCAATTCCTTAAAAGCGGAGGCAATGGGAAGGTGGAGGGATGAAAGCAGAAGCCTACAATCCAAAGCCAAGTTAGAAATTCAGGTCTAACAACTGATGTGTGGGTTTTGATGCTGAGATGAGACAATTCAGCACCCCAAAAATGGCTGGGTCAACAATAAAGATCTATTGTAAAGCATACTTAGTTCAATAAATGCCTTTACTTAACTGTAAAGAGCTTTGGACCAGGCTGAACCCTCCTTCATGAGTAATGGTAACCAACAGGGCTGTGACTGCAATGCATCAAATTGCCTGGAAAGACTGATGTCCTTTGCGCTAGCACACTAATCTGAGGCAGGTAGAGAGCTGGTGCTGCTTTCTTTGTGAGCGTATTCACTTCTGGCAAAAATCCTCCTGGATTTTCCTTGCTTTTTCACATAGCAAGGATGCTATTTGGCCTTTTTTGTTTGTTTGTTTTTGTTTTTGCTTTAACTGCTTTTAACTGTAACAGAGAGAAAGCTTGGAGAAATTTAGGATTACCTGCCCCAGGAGTGAGCAAGCTCCCATTCAATTTTCATAGGCCCCTGGAACTGGAGGTTATAAGATGCCACCATCTCTCTGTGCAGCACTTTACCGTGCATGCAGTTATGCAACAGCTTTAAGGGTCAGGTTTTACTTTTGTTTGACTTTTACTTAATGGCCAGCTTCTTTTGGGCAATCAGGACTTCCCCATCCCTTAGGAGATTGTTTAAAACACTTTCCTTCATACGCTGCTGTGTAAAAGCTGCACAGTGGTTCTTATTAGAGTGGTTTTGGAGCCTTTTTTTTGTTTTGACCTTAATTTTTGTTTTCACTTTTCAGGCTGAAGTTTCCACATATAATATCTGGGCCAAAGGTGATTTGGTTTTGCTTTTTAACTTGAGCAACTAATTCTGTTTATATAAAAAATAGGCCTTTACTCCTTTTTCACAGCTCTACAGCTAAGAAAGTGGATGTAGAAATCCAGTACGCACATACTCCTGACATTTGTTCTAGCATCACTCACAGACAGAAAGTTCATAGTAGCCCTGTGTTTGCGAGGAGGTTATGGACACTTAGGGGGATGTCCACAGATGTGTGGACTGCCTTGTTAGGTTCATGCACCTGAAGGAAGCCTTTGGTGGTCGGCAGCTTGCAGCAGCTGGAGGGGTGAGCAGCTTGTCCCGTGGAGCAGTGCTTGGTGCTTGCTGTCCCAGGCACGACCGGGCTCAAGCCTGCCAGAAAAACTGGGGCAGCGAGACAGTTTGTTTTGAACAAAACAAAGTTATGCAATACCATTTAGTTCTGACATGTTCCCAATAAGCAGCAAATGAAGAACTCACTAAATACAGTATATCTCTGGCCATATCATTTGAATATAACTTGTTTCCATGACAACCTCCGCTTAACAGCTTGGCTGATATGAAATCATTCCTAGATGGGGGAGCTTTTGCCAAAAGCATTTGGATTCAACACTTTAATATCATGCTTTAGGTTTTAAAAAACATTTATTTAAGACTTTGGAAGCAAATACCAAATCAAATCCCTTCCTCACCTCTGCTTTGGCTTTCAGTTGATCAGTTTATCTTTCTGGGAAGCTATCAGAAGCAGCTCCCGTGTTACTTAATATGCTTCTGAAGTCACAGGCAGTGTTTCAAGAGCCAGCGATCGTGACACCAGTGTTTGGTACAGAAATTACATTTCATGGCTGTTGGCTCAGTCTGCAAGCCGGTGGGGCATCGGCAGCAGCAGCTGGGCACAGCAGCCAGGGCTTGTGCGCCAGCCAGCTCCCAAGTCCATGAAGGTTTATGCTACAGCTGGCTCTGGCTCGAAGTAAAAGACCAGCTTCGGCTAGGCAGAGGTCTTTCCCAACATTTCACATGGTTATTTTTTTTATTAGGAGCACCAAATAAACAAAAGCAGGTTATCTACTGGGTGTTTTCTGAGGTGCCATACCTATCGCCTCAGAAATAGCCGTGGGAGGCTTCCAGCGTGGAAGCGCAACATGACTGCTCATATGGCGCTTGTTCTCTTCCTCGCTTGCAGGTGCCAAACTGTGTTAAAACATAGCTAAAATAAGCCTAATGCTTTGCTAATATTTCTCATGCATGCAGGCATTGTAGTTGCCACAGTGATATTATACAACTGCCAGCAAGGGAAGGGATGGTCCTGAATGTTTGAGGAGGCTGCCTGCCCCTTCCAGCCACGTTATGCCGCAGGGATCCTCCCCTCTATCTGGGAGCAGGGGCTGTGCAAAGAGCCGGCCGAGCAGGCAAATATAACATCTCAAGCACGTGTGATACAGCCGGTGCTGCCAAGGCTCTGGGATCAGCACAGATGATAAGGGCAGGGTGTTAAATGTCAAGTAAGACCATGGAAAGAGTTATGTTCAATGTTCCAGCTATAGTGTGCTTGCTTCAGCTTTAAATAGCCCCAGCATGAAAGTACATGGACCCTTGTGGCCAAGAGGTTCACGTGCTTAAAACTGAGCGCAGGAAAGCAGTGGCCCACACGGAATGGGCCAGAATGGTATTTCCCACTCCACTTTTTTTTCTTCTTCTTTTTTTTTTTTTTTTTTTCCCTTATTATTTTTTCTTTTATTGTCTCATTATTATTATTTTTTCTTTCCCACCAGTGGTCACCTGGGAACATTTCAGCTGTTACCCATCCACAATCAGCTGATCTGATCTGCCTGCTGACACCTGCTCTTGGCTGCCTGGTTCTGCTTATAAGACCTTTCCTGGAAGAAAATCCTCTCTTTGCCTATAGATTCTGCAAGCAAAGTGAGGACATGGCTGGGATGGGACAAGTAAGTAAGGGATAGAGACAGGCAGTCCTGTGGTGGTGAGATGTAGTCACCTTGTCTTTGTGCTGCCTTGGAGCATGGAGTTGCACCATAACACAATTTGTGTGTTGTAGGTTTGCTTGAGAAGGTACAAAAGCACAGGAGATGGCATCAGCAGGGTTTCTTTAAAAATGAACATTCTAGATATGAGGCAAATATCAATGAAATGCATTTTTAATTAAAGCTCATAAATCTGTCTAAAAGTGCTAGTAATTTCCTGGGACTCAATCTCCAAATTGTTTTTGTTCAAGGCATGCTGGCAATGCAGGGAGGCTGAGCAGGATCAGGATGTTGTTCTCATCCCTGTTTCTCCTTCTGAGATCTGCCTTAGGAGACTTGTTCCTGCCTCTGTGTCACGACTTCTTAGAAATGTCTGTAGGCAAGGGCTGCGTGTGCTAATTCAATGCATCCTGTGATTGCCCTTCCTCCACAACCAGATTAATTTACTGTTATCTGAGATTCCCATGATGTACCCTGTGCCACTGTGAGGCCTGGTGTTTACTGCTGTAAACAAGAAACAGAGGCTTTACATGTCTCATTTGGAGTAATGATACAGGCTCTGCTGCCTGGCATTCACTCAGTGTCTTGGAGGTGTGGGGGCCGTACTTTGATATTGTTCCTTACAGCTCAGGTTGTTTGTAACATGGTAATTTGTTTTCGACCTGAGCTATAATGTTTTAAATGATGAGCTGCTCTCTGGTGGAATCTGGAGGCTTTCACTAAAGTGTGTGGTTCCTGTCAGAGGCAGGTGGTGGATTCAAAGGAGTTAGCTGATAGTACATGCTTGTGGTCTTGGCCTTATTTTCAAGTGAGATTGGCTGCATAGACAAAAATGAGCACTGCACTGGCAACCTCAGCAGGACACCAGAAACGCCACTGGCATGGAGGCTTTCTGCCACAGGCCCAGAGGTGAGGCGTGCTCTTCAGGAAGTCAGCACCCTCCTACCTTCTCTTCTTCTCCAGCTCTCCTGTGAAAACACAGGCCTGCTGTGCCTAAATGCAACCATTTATTGTACCATTTTGTTCAGGATTAATGGTTTTGGTGGGCTCGCTATTAAAACAGAGGGAGAAAGCTTGGAGTGAGCATGCCAATGATTTTAGACTCCAAGCTTTCCCAAGCAGTCATTATCTTGTCTTCTATTTAAAGAGCAGTAAATTAAATTGCAAGAGATGGTGCAACTGGTTTTCCAGATCTTATTTAATTTGGCTAAGCAGTTAGCATTTTCCATCTGCACAACATAATCATTAACTTTTTTTGTTTCCTCACTGTCACCGTACAGACTGCTTTTTATGGGTGATCTCTGCCCTTACTTACTGTTAGATTTCATTTTTTTTAAGAAGTGTGGCTTCATTGATTTTCCTTTTAGGAAGAAGTACATATAAAATTATTCATCCTACTAAATGTGTTTGCAAGGAATCCTATGTGATTCATGGTCTTTGATCCTGCTATCGCTTATGTGGGCGTTTAACTTTACTATTGTGCATAGTCCCACCAGGGAGAATCTTAAATTAAGAAATACTATTATAAAAATAATGTGAGATTTTAAAGCACACATCCATGCTGGATTATGAGAAACGTCTCCCTTTAAAACAAGCATGTAAATTAAATAGGAGGGGGAGAAGATAAGACAGATAAATATCCCCCCGTCCAAGTCAGCTGCGTGCTCAAGTCTTATCTATCACTGCAACCACTTTTCTGTCCCCGTGTCCCTCACTGTGTACAATTTTGGGCACCAGAATGTAAGAAAGACACAAAACCGTGTCCAATGGAGGCTCATGAAGATGAGGAAGATGTGTGAGGAGTGCTGAGGTCCCCGGGTTCAGCCCAGAGCAGAGCAGGCTGAGGGGAGGCGTGATGGCAGCCTGCAGCTCCCTCACAGGGAGCGGAGGGACAGGCGCTGAGCTCTGCTCCCTGGGGACAGCGACAGGACCCGAGGGAACGGCGTGGAGCTGGGACAGGGGAGGACCAGGCTGGGGGTTAGGGAAAGGTTCTGCACCCGGAGGTGGTCGGGCACTGGGACAGGCTCCCCAGGGACACGGTCACAGCACCCAGCCCTGAGTTCAAGAGGCGTTAGGGCACCGCTCTCAGACACGGAGTCTGTTTTTTGGGGTGGTCCCCGCCGACACCCGACTTGTCCCCTCCCGTCCTTCCCCCCTTCCCCTCCTCCTCGCGTCCCTTGTCCCCTCCCCGCGCCCTCTCGCGTCCCGCCCCCCCGATGCGGGCGGCGCTGCGGGGCCGGCCGGGGCAGGGACATGGCGCTGAGCCCCCCCGCCGGCCCCCCGGGCCCAAAGCCCCCGAGCTCCCCGGAGGGGCGGCCGGGAGGGCAGGGGGGGCCGGGGCTGCCGCTGCCCCTGCACTCGCCCTGGACCTTCTGGCTCGACAAGTGAGTGGGGGAGCGGGGGGGCGGCTGGTAAACGGAGGTTTAGCTTCGGGGGGGAGAACTTTGGGATATAAGAAACTAATTTGCTGGGTGTCCCCCCTCCCTTACACTTTTCCCCGCTATTAATAAAGTCACTTTCCGAGCCAGTTTTGCTTTTGTAGCTATCGATGCCGGCGCCCCGGGTGTTGCTTTAAGCCCTAAATTTAGACGTGACGCTGGGCAGGGGGAGGCGAGGGAGGGGGCCCTGGCCTGCCCGGGGTTTGGGGTCACCGTGCCGAGCCCAGGCCGAAACTGAAGCTTAAATCCCGGCCTGCTCGTCTGCCTGCTCCCGGATTGTGCTTTTGTATGGTTATTAACCTTCTGTATCACCCCTTCTACCTTGTGTTATGTTTCTCCTCTCCCTTGCTCAGGAGGAGTTCTCTCCCCTGCGAGCCCTGCTGCAGGCTGACCGCCTTCCTCACACTGTCCTGATCTTCTCCTCCCCTCTTCTGTCCCTTTTTTATTTCATGATGGAGAAATAGCATGAAATTGATGAATGCAGGCAAATGGTCTCAGGTCCCTCAAACCAAACCTTATCTGTGACCCCACAAATCGCTCCTGGTTCGCCCCTTTGAACTGTGACTTCGTGGCAGTCAGGTTAAGGGTCTGAATGGTGTTTTCTGTTTGTTTGGTTACTTCTAAAAAACAGTATTTGGAGCACTTCTGAAACAAGCTATCATGAACATCTGCTTGTTTACATGAACATGTGGAGATAAGCATGTCCAGCTTGTATAATTGCTGCCAGAAATTAAAATCCATTTCCAGTTACTGACCTGTCTCATGATCCCCTCACCCCCAAGTCCTAGTTCAGCTGCATTTCAGACTTTAAAACTCAGTTATTTTGTTCACTTTTCTTTCTCCCTCCTTCTGATTCCTTCTAAGTGCATTTAATAGGTAGTGCTGTTCTTCATTACCTTACAAAACCAAAAGTGAATGTAAATTTAAAAAAAAAAAAGCGTGACCAGGCATCAACATGTCTTTAGCCTTACATACACTCCACACAGTTCTGTTTACCAGCAACAGTAGCAGAATAATGACAGGGAACAATATTATTATTATTTTTTAAATGTAAGTCATTAAATAGCACGAGAGAGCTCTTAATGCACGACTAGGAGCTTAGACGACTGCAGTGTGTGGAGGTTCGGGTGTCTCTAGAGTCCCACCGAAGCATCAGTACTGTTTATTGGTACACCCACACAGTTTGCCGGGGGACTGGTGCTTAGGTTTGTAGGGGATGAACTTTCTGTAGAATACAGCTGGGCATTTTTAACTTAGTTCAGTAATGCCTAGTGTGGAGCAGTGATGTGACAAGAGATGGTATTGTGTCTGAGTGCCTCTATGTATTACAGTGGTTTGGGGCTGAAGTGCAGGAGGAAGTGAAATTTTAGGGTATGTAGATGTTGAGATGGATACGTAGAGGTAGGCACCTTTCTATCACTATAGTGAGAGATGCATGACATACATTCTGAGATCCCCAGCATGTGTCTTTTCATTAAATCACACGCTTAAAGTAAATATCCAGGAAGTAGCACTTCCTCTAGCAGCTTGTGACATGCTTCCAAGTGATTCACTTGGGTTTAATGGCCTCATTTTTACCTTGGTGTCCTGGTTTCATCTCCCACCTCAGAAATAAATGCCTTTGTTTTATCCACATTGGCACTTGTTTCTCTAAACGCCTTTGTGTAGGTGTAACATCTGAGGGCTGCAATCCTGTGACCAGGTTCTGGTTTGTTGTCATTATCTCACGCATGTCATGGGCCATTTGCATTTCCTGTAAGTGCTAAGCCTTCTTTCTTGGTACGTGTCTAAAATATTAGCAGTCTGGTATCACTTTCTTATATCAGGCTCCATATATGCTTCAGGAAAGTGAGAATGATGAAAGTGTTTGGGAAAATATTATTCGCTAGTTTGACAAGTTCCCATGAATGATCTTCAAATGCTCACAGGCCAGACATTTCACATATAAAGACAGAAGCTGTCATTTTTTCCTGTTAAAAGAAATGAGATTTTTTAAAAAAAAAAAAGTTGGTACATCACCTTAAATGATTAAGTGTTTTAAAACTGAGGCTTTAGATCTGCTGTTTTGTGTGTCCATTCTGCAGGTTTCCGAGTTGATACCTGCATGTCGTCTTTGTAGTGCTTTGCGTGCCATACCCTGGTGATGTTACAAGGCCTGGGGGATTTCAGCAAGTCTCGTGGATGCCTTTGGTACCACCCTGGGAAGCTGATTCCTGCTGGTGGCTCTTCACACTCCTGCTCATCTCAGTGTGGCTGTGAATCAGTGCACAGTTCTGCTCATAGTTGTCTCTGGCTTTTAAACGAAGGATTGCTTTTCTAGTTTTTGCAATGCTGCATCTATTTTTTAACAACAAAGTGTGATTATGCCTCAGTGAAGGTAATAATTTAAAAACAAGGTTTAGAAATCTTGTCATTATATCCATGTTGTATAGGGCGTTCATTGTGGGGATTTCACAAAAGGAGAAGTTAAGCAAAATGACCATCAAAGGTTTGGATGTCATGGATAACAAGCCAGCTTAGGCACTTGAAACCATCCCTTAATGGGATTCGGGATTGTAGATCTAGATGTAATCTTTGTGTAAATACAAAGATGGTGAAACTGATTTTCCTTTTGATGTGTATTTTTGGGCACAATTCAAGTATCTTACCAGGCATTGTATGCCCTCTTATGATTAAAGCTACGCTAAGTAAGCCTTTCCCTGCTAAAATAATAGAAGATACTGGTACTAATAGCTGTCTGCTTTTTTCAGCCTCTCAATGAGAAGCCAGAGGTTTTGTCAGTGGTTACAGTTCGTGGTCCAGAGGGTGCGTATGCACTTACAGTGATGAAGTTGTTGCACGTCCTTGCAGAAAGACATCTTTTGAAGATCTAAGTGCGTCTGAGCTGACAGTTTTGCTGACATGCCACTTCAGTCAACAGCGAGGAAAATACGGGTACCCTTCTTTACAAATCGCTGCTATCAGAAATTGAACGCAGATCACACAAGCCTAGTACAGAAGTCTCATTTCCAGATGAGCGCTGTCACACATGCTCTCATGACAGTGGAAGTGTGTGTGAGTGTATGCACACAACAGTGCAGGGGCCTGTCTGCCTTTTCTTCTTGCCTCACTTCAACAGTGCTTTTTAGGTAATTTTGTTTATGGTTCAACTCTTCTGTATCTTCGAGAGGAAGAATATGCTAATGAATGTTGTCAAATGTGATGCAATGTTAATAGACAACTCCAGGAAAGTGAAAACATTCTCACATAAATATACCCCTATATGCTGATTTTTCTCTCCCAGGTTTATAGCAATGAGATCTATATAAATAATGTTTAGTAGACAACTGAGCTGTTTTCATAATAATGGTGAATCATTATAACTGAACACATCAAATATTGGAAACTAAGCTTAACAATTTCCCTTCTTCCCTATAGCAAAATCCTCTTTATCTAGAATCATCTATTTCATCTATTAAAGCTCATGAGTAGGTGGCTTACAGTGAAAAATGATGGTTAATATTATAAAAATGTTCAACCCGGTAAATGCATTTTGACAGGCTTTGATGGTTTGAAATCAGTCTTTGTCTGCATTCAGGATGGATTGCCAGATTTATTTAGTTGCCACAGCATGTTTTTGAGTTTTTGCTTTGCAAGTAAATATTTTGCTTATTCGTACCCAAACCAGTTGTGTTGAAGTACTGACAGTGGTATCTTCAAAAGTACTCGGCAGCTTTTAAAGCTCCCGCTAAAGCCGTGGAGTGATTCCCGCTGGGAAACAAAGGCCAGTGTGAGTACATCTGAAAAAAAAAAAACTTCTATCCTTGGCTCTTTGCAGGGAAACAGAAGAGCTACAGTTCAGCGTCACATTAACATAAGCACAACCACCTGGAGGTTTATTCATGCATAAAACAATGGAATTTATCTTTGTCTCTTGTTCTTTATTCATGCTGGAATAATAAAGGAGTAGCGAAGCAAGCTGGCAGTAGGATTCAGTTTGGGTAGGTTATTTCTGTTTCCGTGCTCCACTTCTGACTAATGCCCCTGCAGTTTACTGTGGTGGGCCTGACCTCGTTAGGCAGCTCGGTTCTTCCAGAAGTTGCACTGAAACTTCGCCCATAAATATTCTGAAGGTGCAGGAAGGTGTTGGGAATCGCAGGGCACAGAGCAGGAGAGCCGCTGAATATTTCATGTGCGGGCTCCGTGGGGAAGCTGGGTGTGCATTAATGGGTTGGTGGCCCACGGGCTGACATGCCCACCTCCAAAAGAGCTTTCTGTGTCCAGCTGCTTCCTGACACAGCCTTTTCCCTCCTGCTCCCAGGGGTTTGCAGTGCTTGTTGAGCTGGTTCAAAACAGCACCATGGCGGTAATTCAAAATTCATTGTGGCGCATCAGCTTGATGTTACTGTTGATGGCAGCAAAACTATCCCAAATAGAACCCCATAATGACCTGCAAATACAGACCCTTAAATGAAGCTTTCTGTTTTGTAGTGGAGGGTGTACTGGGTTTTTTCTGCAAGGTACGCAAACAAATTATTACTCCTAGCTTATATTGCAAGTGTTTGTTGGAATAGTTACAGAAATAGAAATATCTACAGGTTTCTTAATTAGAAACTCATCTAACACTTGTGCTAGTTTAGATTAAACTTTTTATATGTATTCATTAAAAAAAAAAAGACTATTTCCTGGGTTTTGAGGCACAAAACCCACTCAGTTGTCATTTATGTTATCTGATGAGTTTCTGGGTGGCTATTGCAGAACAGCTGCAGTTCGTTGCTGTCAGCAATCTGGAATTTTGAATGAAATGCACTTTTTCCTTCTCTGGCTGTCTATGATTTAAAATACTGTTTCTGTCCTATACTCACGCATTAAACCCAGTTTGTACAAGTGTAACTTCTGCAGCAAATGGTCCTGAAACTTTTAAATTGATGCATGCTGCCATTTTATCATTTACAGTCCCTTCAGTAGTATTTGCTTAATAAGGTTTAGGGGTTCATGCTCATACCCATAAATCAGTGGCACTTCTCAGAGCTGGCTGCGAGGCTGACATAATGCAGTGTAATCTTGTGGGCACCAAGTGCTTGCCAGGCAGGTTACTAAGAATAAATGAGTAGTCAGTCACCTTAACTTTTAAAACAAATAATTTGCTGGTTGACTGGTGTTTTCTGCCAGCTGATAATGCTTTTTTCCAGACAAACTATGTGATCTGCAGCTATCAAAATGAACCATTTTATGACCTCGGAGTGGAGTATTCTGTCTTTCATTCTTAGCTGATCTTTAAAATGGCTTTAAAATAACTACATGGCTACCGTGATTATCTAGATAACCTTTGAAAGCTATCATTACAGACTGGATTTCTCTTTCATTTGAATAGACCTTACCATGGCAGCATCTCGGGAGCAGTATCAGTGTGAACAGGCAGAGAAGATGCTACACGTTGTAGAGCAAAGTTAACCCTGTAGCTATTGGTGATCTGAAGTTAGCAAACTGGCAGCAGTACGTAAGAGAAGAAATTTCTTGAACGGTGATATGAAATGAGGCAAAATAGTCTCATGTTTTGCCTATTAAAGGTCTGTAGTACATGACACAGTGAGATGTGCTACTTGTGGTCAGCAGCAAGGAAAAAGTGATAGCTTGCAAATCCACCATTCCTCACTGACAAAGTTACCTCCCTGTGGAGTTTTCCATCTCCTTTAACTTACTACTTTCATTGTTTTGTGTGTTTGAAAGCTGACTTTGGGTTTGTTAAATACTGTGGATTTTTCTTTTTAATGGTGAGCGCAGAGCACAAAGATGCCACCAGTCACTGTAATAATTCCTTCTGAGCACACTGAATGCTTTGTTTGTTGTTTTCACATTATCGGTCTTCCCATGGGAGTTTTTGTAGTTCATGAACCACAGGACTCAAACCTGCACTATATTGATTTCTTGTCTGTTTTTTATAACCTCTAGTTAAATTAATTACTGAAATTGGGGCATCAAATGCCCTGTTTCTTCATGGAGTCCATCACAGCAATGTAGTCTTGTATCCAGTGATCATTAGCAAGTTCTTCCTATGCTGGAGAAGACGGAAGGGTTTCTCTGCTGCTTTTTGTGACTTTAAGTCATTTGCTTTGATAGGAGCCCCCCAAGAAACCTGAAGGCCAGTATTAAAGTTCTGAAGATCCAGTGCTTGCTTCAGCAGTTTTGCCTGTTTAATTACTTCACTTGTTCAGTGTGGATACCCCTTTCTGCCCCAGAGCCTGAATTATATCTGTAACAACCGAGAGTTGTTGTAGTGCTTTACATGCCGATCAGATGCAGAGCAGCCGCAGAGGCGGGAGGGTTACTGGGGTCTGGTTTGCCTTTATCCTTGGATCTTTCTCCAGCAGGTACCCGAGCAGCAGCTGTATTTTCCTCTCTGTTTGTTGTGTCTCCTCTGTTGCTTCTGTTTCTGGGTTCAGTCTTCTGAATGCCGTGCTTCCTGTGCAATGGGAGGTCGCTTTGTGATCTCCGTTCTGCTTTACAAATCCTGTGTTGGCTTCTGAGGAGGAAAATGCTTCTGATTTTAAATGGAATGAGCCCTGGAAATTTTAACCTCGTTCCCACAGTGTTCCTGTGGGGTGTGTGCTGGGATTGTCATGTGGGTGGTGATGGAGTGAGGACAGCTGGGGATGTGGTGGATGTGCTGTCCTGCATTGCACACACCCAAGAGATGGCACAAAGGCTGAAAAGGATGCGGTGCCTGAAGGCAGCAGCTCTGGTTGGGATGGGAACTTGGGAATGGTCGGTGTGAGGGTGACCTGGAGAGGCTCACCCCATCTCTGGTGTACAGCAGTGTAGCCCAGTGCCCTGACAGTGAAACCAGCCCAAGGACCTCCAGCAGTAGATGCAGCTTGAAGAATTAATTGTTGCTGGTGGAAAGACTGCCTGAAATCCCAAATTTCCCATGTGGGTTGCGTTAGGTGGTTCACAGCACTGAAACCAGGAGCTGTCCTTTGGCATTCCCATCAGCCCGTACGCTTCTCCCATAAAACACTAACACCAGAAGTGCTCTGCAGTGAAATCAGCTCAGTATAACGGCAATACACCAGTTAGCCCTGCATCTTTTTCTCCTTCAGCCCATCTGAGGGATGCAGGAGCAGGGCCTGGGCTCCTGGTGCTGCTCTGGGCTGGAGCCCGCTGCCACCTGGTGGCCGCTGCCCCCCCTGCGGCGTGCCGGGGGTCTCGGGGTGCCCCTGGCTCTTGGGAACCACTGGCAAACAAGCTGGGGATGCGAGCTTGGGTCTTTCCACTACCTTTAAATGATTAATGATAATAAGAATTGGATCTTACTGTGTAACTTTGGTACGTGGATATTTCATTTTCACGCTTGTGTGATTCACTTCTCCCTATCTGTCTCCCTTCTTCACCCTTGTTAAAATACATTTTTATTAATCCCTACTTTCTTTCCCCCCCCCCCCCCAGGTCTCTTCCTGGTACTACAGCAGCTGAATGTGCCTCCAACTTGAAGAAGATTTACACCGTACAAACAGTGCAGGTAAGGCTGGCTTTGCTCTAGCAACTGCCACACAAGAAAAGCAGAACTTGAGGTGTGAAGCAGCATGAACACCCAGACGGGTGAGTCACGCTCATGGCTTTGCTCACCTGTGGTAGGAAGCGTAAGCATTATTGTGCGTGGTCGTGTGTGGTATTACTTAGTCACTGTTTGAATTTCACTTGGCTTTCCAGACCAGAAAAGGAGGAAATATATTGGCTTGATCAGGCAAGCCCACCCATAAACGTTAGAGAGTTTCCACGTGTGCCTGTGCTGTGCTGTTAAACTTGGTGTTCTCAAGTATTTTTCCTGACTCTTCTCAAAGTTTTAATACAGAAAATTATTGCATAAAGACTAAATATTACAGCCAGTGTTTTTTCTTCTTTCTACCCTGGAGCATGATTTTTTTTTCCTTAAAAAAATAAAAACAAGAATCTATCAAACTGACACATCAAAATGCTTTTACATCATGCAGCAGTGAAATTCTGCATGTTTGTGTCATCTGCCAGTGCCCATCAGCGGGCATGTCTTGCAAGTAAATTGCATTTTTGTCCTATATCAGAGTTACCATGCCTGTGTTAGTGGGATGGCTGCATCAGCCGTGCAGTGGAACGTCTCTGTCAAGTTATTGCTGACAGCACCAGCGGGTTTGTTTCAAAACCAGCTACTCTGGCTCTTCTTTGAACTGTTGGAAAAAGGTCAGCTTAAGACCACAAAACAGTGTACACGGTATCTGGTAATAGCCATTTTCCCACTTGGAATCCAGCCCTTATTCATTAAATTATTGGGCTTTATTGTTCAAAAAACTTAAGGTTTTCTTTTCATGGATTTGGGGCTGAAAATACAAAGGGAAGAGCCAGGCACGAGGCCAGGTAAGCACAAGGGGGAAGCTGAAGCCAGTGCTTGGCGTTGGCTCTCCCGTGGGATCCACTGTTTGTGCCTCTTCTTCCATATTCATCGGTGAGAGGAGCAGCACTGCACGGTGGCACAGAACTCACTATGAATGTTCCTATTTCTCACAGATTGTTTTTTATACCCGTTTTAATATTTTAATAGTTTTCCTTCCCTTCTTGTGACTGGATAATGGTAATAGCTGTTAGATGGAATTGCCAAGGGCTACAAAATCTTATCGCATAATGTTGCAGTCTTTGTTTCTAAGTCGTGCTAATGATTAAGTATTAGATGAACTAATACTTAATTAGTTGTACTAATGCTTAATGTTGCATCACTACATGTTGATGCAACATAAGTCTTTTAAATCCTTTCTTCATCCTGGCTGTTGGATGAAGAAGAAAGGGAATTGGGATCCCTTCAATCATCCCTCCCTGTTGCTCACCATCCCTTCTAGGTGCCTTTTATCCACCCCAAGCACATGTGACAGCTGCTGCTCTTACTACCAGAAAAGCTGGGGTGTATTCTGATGGATCCTGGATCTTTTCATTTCTCCCCCATTCCTGTATTAACGTGCATCTCAAGTTCTTTGTCTCATGAAAATTTTTACTGTGATCGAGGCAGAGTAGTTGGACAGCTAGTTAGGGATTTAGTTCAACGGAATTACTGCTTTGTAGTTCAAGATGATGCCAGTGAAGTTTTTAGGCTAGTCGTTAGTGACACAAGGTGGAGATTTTATGTAAGTATATATCTTTAGTGTGTTAAGGAAGTTTAATGTACAGGCTTGTTCTGGCATATTTCAGTATAAACACACAAGTGAAATTGCAGTAAGTTTCATTTTCTTATAATGCAGAAGGTGACAGGTCTCTAGGAGTAAGATGTGTAATGGTTTTAGAGAATATGACCAAGGAAGCAAATTCATGTGAAATGTAGTTTCTTGTGTTAATGCAACTAGTGTTTTTTGTTTGTTTTATAAAGGATTTCTGGAGTGTCTACAACAACATTCCTCCTGTAACAAGCTTGCCCCTGAGATGTAGTTACCACTTAATGTGAGGAGAAAGACGGCCACTTTGGTAAGTGTGTTATCATCAGATGCTTCTGGGAGTGGGCACTGGGAAAACCTGACACGGGGAAAGGAGGCAGGCACGAGCCAGGAGCATCACCTTTCTGTTGCCTGCGAATGCCTGACCTTGAGACCTGCAAAAAGTATCCTAGGGGTTATGTTAAGCTTAAAAGTGACTTGTACTAAAGAGAATCATTATTAAAAGTGCAGGCTGTAATTTAATTGTCCACCTTTGAACATAAATGTCAAAAATTAAATTATGGATTAACAATTAAGAAATTAAAACGTGCCTTTGAAATCTGGTTCAAGACTGCATAGAATGTTACTTGTCTCTGAAACACTCTATTACCTTGCAAATTTTTCTTTGCAGTGAAGCTAGCGTAATAATGATGCAAATAACTGGTGTGTCCTTAACTGTTCTTCACCTGTACAAAATTAGGGAGTATGCATTAAAATGTACTTACAGGCTTGGGTTAAAACCAACTTAAGGCATTATGAAGTGGTGCATTGCAGCAAGTCCCTACTTGATTGTGGGATAGTAATGAAATAAAGTATAAATCATTGATGTTTTCCTTTTAGAAATTGAGTTTAGCATACCTTCTTCCTGATCCAGTTCCTTCACATCTTAATTATCTTAAACATTTGCTGAAGAGATTTGATCTTTTTGACATAATTTGCACTAGATTGTAATTGGATTAGGGTTCTCTAACTGGATCATCGTGGCTCTAACTGGATGTTGAGTTACTACAGGAGGTTTCTGTCCTAATCTACTGAAGAGGCAAATACTTCTTTAAAGTGAAACACATCTGAAGATCTGCGTTAGTTTTCTAAAAAATACTGTGACTGGCCAGAATGGCTAAATTGGGTTTGAACAAAAGTTGGTGTCTATATAAATCAGCTGGGCCAGTGTGTGCAGTTCCTTGATATTTTTGAATGGATTTTTTAGTCTTCTAGTCCTAGTTTTGGTTTGATAAGTCACTGTTGAAGGTGTGAAATGCAAAGGCTCTTCCTGAAAATGATACATCAGTTTTAAGTAAATGTATGTGCTGCATTCTAGGGAAGCGATTGCAAGAAGCTGATACCATTGGTAACCCCCCGACTTTCCAGTAATTACTGCAGAGAAGCTTTTCTCAGATTGCAGTTATACTATACCAGCTAACCACAGCATTGGTTTTTAGGAGGAAAAACAAATTCAGAAGAACAAACTAGGGACTTGCAAAGGTTTCCCTCCTTCTGCCACAGGTGTTTGTATGGACCAGGGGGACATCACTGACCTGGAGAGTCTCTGTGGCTTTCATAAGGGCTTTAAGCTGCTCCAAAAGTGACTTTTAGGTTGTGCCTTTAGCTTTGCTTTTACAGAGCCTTAACAGAAAACTAGAAGCCCTCAAATTTAAAATTTCATCGATAGAATTGTAACAGAAAACTTGAAAAGTTCAGAAGTTTGTGTTGTACCTTTGTCATTAAAAGACAGTATAATGGTTACGTCTGTCCTGGTGCCAGACAACTTCAGTCTTCTTTTAAACAAAGACAATTTCTAGTTGTCACAGAACTGAAATGAAGTGTGCTCATGGTTTTTTATTAAAATGGATAAACTTGAGAGTAATAAGTTGCTTCTGTGAAAATGATATGTGCCAGAGTTCTTCCAAAATAAAAGGTTACCATAGTAAAACATAAAATTGCTTTGTGGCTTGTTCCCATATAGTGTGCAGCCACTTCAAAGCTAGTCTGTAGCCAGGGAAAATGTATATATTTTCCAACACACAAAACTTGGGAGAGGGATTAGGTGTTGAGAGATGCAGTTCATATGAACAATGGAAGAATTATGTCTGTCAGAAGTCATAATTTGAGTCATGCTACCTGGAGTTACTAATTGCATTTCAAATGGGATTTTTCTGGGAAAATTAACCCCTGAACATAGGTTTATCTTGTGATGTGGATCTGAATGCTTATTCTACTGATCTATTTCCCATAACTAGGGAAGAGGAAAGCAACGCCAAGGGAGGTATATGGAAAATGAAGGTCCCTAAAGAAAGTACGGTATGTAATACTGACTCTTTCCTTGGATTTCTTTTTTGTAAGGGGGTTTAAATTCCATGTGATAAAGCTGTTGTTAGGCTTTCTAGTTTTGACATCACCCAATACAACAACCAAACGCCATTTAAAAGTCTGTAATCTTTTGCTTTAAGACAGTGAGCAAAAGTTTCTTTTCAGGTAATTTAGTATCTCTTGGTTTTGATCACATTTGTCGAGGTTTTATAAATCACATGAAAGCTGCGGTGTTGTGTTCCGTTTGACAAAGATGGCATTCTATAAACGCCTTTGTTCTCAAGACTCAGTTTGCTTACAAGCATGAAGAGCAAAACATAACCTCCTCCTGATAATATTACAGCCAGAACATCAGTAATCCTCTTCAACAATCCACATGCATGGTTCAGCACAACTTCTGGAGTTTCACAAAGTGCCAAATGCTCCCAAACTGTGTCAAACTCAGTAGTTTGTACTAGCAGTAGTTTCTACTAGCAGTAGATTGCTAGTGCTTGGCACTGCTTGTATGTACTGCGTGTGAGAGTGAGGAGCACTGCACCTTTCTCAGGACAAATGAGGACTAAGGCTTTCTGTCCCCAGGTAGCTAGTCCCATGTCATGTCTTTCTTCCCTTGAAAGAGGGAAGATCTTGTTTATTCTCTTCTTCTCATCCCCCTTGTGATGGCTCTGGTGCTCACCAAACTGTTTTGTGAGCCAGTTTAGCACGCTATGATGTCGAAGTCTTTTTTCTTTTTTAAACTTATTTTTAATTTGATGGGTGTGTATCCAGTAGGGTTTATTTTAATGAGTACGTGGGGTAAAGGAAAGAAGAATAGTGGGATCATCCCCTTCGGCAAGATTGAGTTTGAGGTTGTCAGTCACCTCACATGTACATCTCGTGGCAGTAGGGCTTCTTAGCTTCCTCTTTTTGGAATTTAGAAATGCAAAAGAAAATGTACAGGCATGTTGTCATTCTAGCCCTGCTGAAACAAATGACTTTGTGTGCTGAGTGTCACAGTGCTGTCAAATGCATGCAAGTGACTTCCTGTGACCTGCCACAGGGAAGAGGTCTGACCTATTCACATGTTGTGTGTGCAGGTGGGGCCTGGATCAAGCCTTTAAATGCTAAACATGAACTGTAAGAAAAATGTGTCAGCCTTGCAGAAGACATTAAATGCTGAAAGATGGTACTTGAAACTTCAGCCAAAAGCTAATTGGTTTTGCCTGTGGGCTCTTTTCCATATGTGAATTGCAGCTTTCCTCCCTCCAATCCCCAGTGATCACAAGACTCTGAAATTTTCTTTTTCCGATTATAACCCAAGGTGCGAAGATTGTCAGCAGCGACAAGCGGTTTGGGGAGCCTGCGTTATTGTGTGGTGAATTTAGGGACCCCAAAGAAGCCTTGTTTTACATAGAATCATCACCACATTCTGACATGAGGTTACTTTCTGATATCTCAAATTAAGTACCACATGTCCCTGGTCACCTCTGAAAGGTTTAATTGGAGATGAGCCTGAATCAGCTTTTAGTACTTTCATAAATGGCATAAAATATTATTTATGCCTATTTCTCAGTCATGGCTTCATGCTTCTAATCACCACACACCCAGACCACATCTCCCTGGCCAAGAAGAGCCATCTTCTACAGCCCTCACTGGAAGATGATATGCTAGAACAGTGCTTGGAGAGGGTGTGGAGGGAGGGGAATGTAGTTTTTTTCTAAAGACACCAGTCTTAGAAGTGGTATGAAAAACTGACCGACAAAATACTGACACTTAAATGTTGTTGCATGTGTATGGTGACCCTTCTGTATGCTGGTTTTTAATACGAAAACTAATACTTTTTAGATCCTTATAAGCCTGATCCTGCAACTGCTTACTACTGGATGAAGTGCTTCCTACCCATGAGGCCGTGAGGACAGCTCACGGTAGCGAGCACTGCGCCCGGTAATGACTGTGCATGGTCATCTCACGTTAATGTGCGGACCGGACACTGGCAGGCAAGGGCATCATTTCTCAGGCTCGTGCTGACATCCTCAAACTGCGTCATGAGGCATGGCAGTGGTTCTTCCCATAGCATAGCTTCATGTTATGGATAGGATGAGGTGGTAATGAGTCACAGGAACGTCTGGTCCTTTGTAGTCCAGGAGATGGCTTAGGAGTACTTGGAAGCTCCATTAAAGCAGTTTATTGGTTTGTCATCTCCGTGCTGCCTGCTTTTTGTGTTAACCCTGGTGCGTTTAATTGCTATTTCTTCTGCTTTTGTTTTAACCCTGGTGCATTTAATTGCTCTTTCTTCTTAATAGTACTAAAATCCAAGTTAATTTCAAATAGCAGAAAGACATTCCTTAAAGAAGTGTATTAATAAAATTTTTATGGTGATATAGCAAAATATATACGTATTACAGAATACATCAATGTCTGTATTTTCTGTCCCTGTAAATGCACACCTTGGAGCATATTACTGAACGTGTTGATCCAGAGGCATTCCAAGATTTGTATGGTCTTTTGCTTAGGTAATAAATGCCAAAAGCAAATAACAGTGTAATTGGTCTAACAGAGCCAAAGAAAACTGGCAGATAGTTGTTATTCCCCCCATTTTAACTCTCTAGTGAGCATCTGAATTTGTTGAAAGACAGGCTTATTTCATAGTCAAGGCGAATCAGACTTGATGTTTTAATAACAAATCCCTTTAACTTGTTGGTGGGGATTTCTGGTACTTTTCTTAATGTGGATAGTAATTCTTTTTCATAAAAACAAATGATCACAAGTAGAACCTTACTGTTTTTTATCATGGGAAGTTCTTGGGAATTCTACTTCCATGCTGTACATTGGTTAGTGTGTTCAGGATGGGTCATGGACACAGAAAGTAAATATAGTTAAATATTAAAAATGTTTTATAACAATTCTGTGTAGAAGTATTTATTTCCAGGGTCTATACTCTTGTTCCAACTGTATTGGAACAAGAGATTATTAATATAACACAGCGTGTACTTGCGACAAATACTTTTTTTTGTGTGGACAACCTCAGAAGGAGAATGTACTCAAACCTGAGCTAGCAAACCAAACTTTTAAATTAAATAGAGATACAAAAGCAAAATAACTTTTTTTCTTCTTCTTAGGCAGCAGTTTGGAAGGAGCTCCTGTTAGCAACTATTGGAGAACAGTTTATGGATTGTTGTGCAGCAGGTAACTTTAAAAAGTGATACTGGTATCATATCCATACCTACCCTCAGGAAGAGGACAAGGTATTTCAGCTGTTCCAGTGCAGAGCTACCCACAGGTTCCAGCTCAACTGCCTTTGTTCCTGGGAAGCCAGCAGATTATCAAGGTTTTAAATGTCTATCTCTTAGCCAGCATTTAAATGATTAATATTAAATTCTACCATGCCAGAATTCTGGAACACCAAATTACATTTCTATACCAGATTGTTTGTACTGTCACAGTTGGAAGCAATTAGATTAGATAGATGCCCATTAGCTATTGTGGTCTCTTCTGGTTATGGGCTGTTGGGGGAAGCACCGGAGCAGACCTGAAGCACAGAGAAGCTGTGTGGTTTGCCCGTGGTGATGTTAAAACCCATAATAGAGCTGTAATGGAAACCTGAGTCTTCTGAACCCCAGCTTAGCACTGTAGCCAAAGGTGATGCTTTCATTATCACTTAAAAGCATTGCTTAGGTCAAAGTAGTCTTTAGTGTGATTTAATTTACGTAAAATTCTTGAAATACCTTGCTGGCTTACCGGAAAACAGTCATTAATCATCCAGAAGTTCATATGTGGTTTTGTTCAGATGTAATGATTTAATGAAATCACTTTCAGAATAAATGCCTCTTCTGTGCTTACATATTTCATTTGGAAATGGACTCCAGGAAGGCGCTGGGCATGCCAGCATGTTTAAGGTGCATCAGCAAGTGCTGCTGCTCAGTCACGGGCAATGAGTGTGAGCCCGTGACCATCTCGTGTGTCCAGGCTCAGTTTCAGAGCTGGCTCTTCTGTCTGGGCGATGTGAATGGCGTTTTTGCGTCACCTCTTGTGACCCTGTTTACCTCTCCTAAACACAAATATCAGATTAAACTAGCTGTTTTAATGAAACTGAACAACCAGTTAGAAGTGTTCCTTCGCTGCTCTATCACAAAGGAGAAAAAGAGTTTCTGAGGAAAAATACAATACAGCTAATCTGCTGTCACGGGCTTTTGCTTGCAGTGTTTTACTGAAGGTAGATTTCCCTTAGTAGTTTATATTGCTAAACATGCTGAAGGGAATCACAAGATTAACACTTATCCTTGACCAGGAGGTAATAAAGATAAATAATCTTGAGGCACTTCATTAAAACCATTATGAGGTAATATTTGCAATAGTTTCTATAAATAGTGTTTGTTTCTTTCTGGTGACTGTTTTGTCTGGTTTGAGCGCTTGTGTTCCCTGCATTGAAGATTGTTCTTTCATTGCTTCAACTTCTGGGCACTTGCACACAGCACATAAGTATCAAATTAGACATGTCTCACTTTTCAAGTATTTTTTTTTAATGATGCTTCCTCTTCCATGCAGATGATGAAGTAATAGGGGTTAGCGTCAGTGTTCGTGACCGTGAAGATGTTATACAGGTCTGGAATGGGAACGCTTCCTTAGCAAGTGAAGCAAAAGTTTTAGAAAAGATATATAAACTTCTGCCACACACCTCTTTTAAAGCAGTGTTCTATAAACGTAAGTATTCTTACTAGTTCATTTCCACCACCGTTAGAGAAACAAGATGCTGGTGGGATATTTCCTTGGGAATAACCTCTCTGGTTCCTCATTAGCCATTTAGAAACACAGCATCTCTCGTTGCATTGAAATTTTCACTTATGAAGTGCAGATGGTCCCGTGCCTTCAGTGAGAGTTAGCTACTATTCAAAGCATAGAATATTTTAGATTTAATTTTAGAAAGTATTTAGCTTTATGCTTAATATACCTGATTCCTAAAGTTAGAGAGAGGCATCTTGATAGCTGCCAAGACTGCATGCTTTTTAATGTGGGTATTAATTTAGAGGAACCAGTTACAGGATTTTCAGGGATCCCTTTCTTTAGATTCTCTAAATGTGTAATCAGAACAGTGTATTCCCAAAGATCACTCCTTGGCTCAAGCTGTGCTGCTTGTGCATCGTCTTTTTTCTTCATCTTTTCAACCCTTGACAAAATTTACATGTGTTCTTTTTATTCTCCCCCCCCTTCTCTCTCCCTTAGCACACAGAGAGCACCATGCCTTTGAAGGCAGACGTGGAAAACATTAAGAACAGTTTTGTGCTTGACACTTAGTGTTTTGAGGTGGTCTGAACGAGCAGAAGGATGGCTGGAAGCCCTGCAGAACCACTATGTGCAGTAGTCCTCTCGAGTTTCTAACACTTCAGATTGGGCTATTGCTGCTGAAAATGAGGAAACATGGTTACTCTGCCTGCCAAATGTGCCATTTATTACTTCTTGTTTGGTTGTGTTTTCAGTTATTTTGGCCACTATTTTTTTTTTTCAATCAGATCATATTTATTCTGATTTCTTTAAGATAGAATGCTTTTTTTTTTTCTGTACTGTACTTAGTTAAATGGAAATGTGCACAAACATGATATGCTGCTTTCTCTAGATGTGCTGTGCGTAGAGGAATACTGGCTTGGTGAAATGTGTTTTCAATTTTCATTTTGAGACATTCCTATCATGCGAAGATTTACTCACTGTCTTTGTCCCAAGAGATGAAGGAGTTGCACTGCATTATCCTAATGGACTATGTAATCTGGTCTTGCACTGACAACAGCACACATGCTGTAAGAGTAAGGAGTGAAGTATTCACTGAATGAGCAACTAAAGAGAGACACTTATATTAGAACTAACCCTCTGTGAGATGATGCTAATGAGTGTTTAAAGTGTGATGACTTCAAAACAACTCTTATTCAGGCTAGTATTGAGACATCTTAAGGTAAAAAACCCTGCAAACTCTACACCTATTTAAGAAAGGTTTGTGTCTTTATTTTTTTAGTGTATGATATCTTTCTGTACCCTATTGGAAAGTCATGAATCATTTCTAACGCATTTGACCAACTGGATCCCCATCCCTCACACTTCTGCAGTATTTTAGGGCCCACACCCGCAGAGGGTCAGGTCAGAATTGCTGTTGATTTCAGTGCAAAAGAAGAAATTCTATCTCAATTTTTAAGCTATCAGGGCTCCTTAAGTCTTTTTTCTTTTTAGTATAAAGAAAATAAATGGAATTTGTTTTACAGCATGAATGTGAACATTAACTGGGCTACTCTTTAAATGTTTGTCTATATTAATTATGAGGTGTCAGTTTGCTTTACTATACTACCAAAGATTTAGTTCCTTTTGCAAGAAGAAGCTGCAGCATAGAGAAAAACGTGTGCTCTGCTCAGCATTACTTCATTGGTAAGAGTTCTTTTTTGGCGACTGTTCAAATTGCACTGATTTCCACATGTTTAGAGTATTAAGAAGCAGCCATTAGAATCAAATTTAAAATTAAGGATTGCACATGAGGGTTTTTTTTTTTTACAACTTTGTATTTATGAATTAAACCTGCAGTTAATGAGATTATTAATTAAAGAAATAAAGAAATTTTCTTAGATCAAATGTCTTGCTTCTGTGATTGATTTCTGAGACAAAATGTTACCAGACCTGCTTTTTCAAACCTGTGTTTTTCAATAAAACTCTACTTAGAAGCTATATACTTTTTGTTTGCAGATAAAAATATTTTATTTATTTTTTTCTTTAAACCAGAAAGGAGGCCTGAAGTACATTAGTAGTATCTCTTGTATATAGTCAGTTAGTTCTTAAGGTATTTTTGAGGGGCAGTTAGACTGAGGTTTCAAAATAAATAAGACTATTAATGTGAGTGTAAAATGTCAAACTAATCAGAATAAATAAGAGAATGCAAGCAGGTGTTTACTTCCATGGTGAAGTGAACTCATTACTGTAGCACTGAATAGAACTTCAGTTAACAGTTTTTACTGAATGGGTTTTAGTGTAAGTGTGCACTCAGAGACCCTCATTTCTATGGGCAAGGAGTGGGTTCCTCATTTTCCAGAGAAGGGCTGGAGGAAGGCTCAGGACAGGAAAAAGTTTTCAACAGCTCGATGAGCAAGTCTTTTCCCTTGAAACACTTTCCTGCCCTCAAAAACTAGTAGGGACTTAAACCTTGCCCCTATAACATCTTCCACAATCTGAAGCTGGGCTTGGGTCAGAACATGTATTACAAGTTATAAGGAACAAGACAAACTGCATTTGGGGATTTTTGCAAGCATTGCATTTTAAAACTGTAGAACTCTTGCAGTGGCTGCCCTCGCCTCCCTGGAGCTCAGTGCTACCCCTCTGCACTGCCCTGCAGCTTCCCAGGCTGGCTCCAAGCACACGGCTGCAGCACAGCTGCAGGGATTAGTTGGGAATTTCACTTAATGGGGATGAAGGGCTGCCTTCTGGGGCAAGCTAATTAACAGGATTCTGTGCTGGTAATTAAATAGCAGTTTGTTGAACGTAGCTTGTTTGAGATCTTTGGAAGGCATAACAATTAGCAGGCAAGGGAAAGGCGACTTTGCCCCAAAGCTTGTACCCAACCAGTTGCTGCTCCAGCTTAAAAACATTTAAGAATGAAAGATCATTCTCCAGTGAAGATGTATTTGACTCATTTTGGTTTGTTTTTTTGCTGCTGTCCTTCAGCAGCTCCTTTTCTCTGCTGTAGCAGCTGCTGGTCCCTCCAGGGGCTGTCTCAGCCCTAGGGTCTTGAGACCTCCTGCCTCACCTGCTGCTTCTGCAGCTGCTGATTTTTTTTTTTAATTATTATTATTATTCATAACTGACTGTAAAATATCTGCTCTAAGAGACTGCAAAGCTTTGGGAGTTTTGTTTGTGTTTTTAATCTCCCTGTGAATTAAGTAATCTCTGGCACGCTCGGTGTTTCTGTGTTGTCTTCCCAAAATGCTGTTCTTTCCCAGAGTCATGGTGGTGTCCTCCTCGGGTCACCACGGGGATGTTGCACCTTGGGGATGCCCAGGTGACAAATGAGTGCTGGCCCATCTGCCAGGAAGCCCTCTCTCCCTCTCACTGTCCCACTGATGTCCCTCCTCTGCTACTCCTGCACACAGCACCCGTGGAGCTCCTCGGCAGGAGCCGCTGCGCCTGCATGCACCGAGATGGGCTGCGGGTGTGTTGTTGTTATGATGTCTCACTCCTGGGCTCTCTCACTTGGTGCTTTTTTTAAGGAAAAAAAAAAAAAAAAAAAAAAAAAAAACAACAAAAAACTGCCTTTGTGAAGTAGATCTGGAAATGTGAGACGTACCAGGATTAATGATTCTGCTCTGCGGCGTATTCGCACCCTGGAGATGCTCCTGGAGTTTTGTTTTGGAGAGGAGCGGTGAAAAATAGCGTGGTGGGAGCAGGCGTGAGTGGCGGAAGTGTTTTTGTGTTGTGCAACGTGCCTGAGCGATGCTGCCTGATTGCTGTGCAGGAATGCATCAGAACATCCTCAGTGAAAGCCACTCTGTGCTGTGGGCTTTGCTCAGCCTTCTGTGTGCTCTTATTTTAGCATGGCAGGCTGGGGACGGGCTGGCACGCTCTCCTTGGTGATAATTAAGGAACTCAATACATCAGAGCGAGGAGCACAAAGGCTCTGCAGGGCAGGATGGGTGCAGTCAATGCTCTGCTTTTGCCAGGTGATGGGAGCACAAAATAAATCACTTTCTATGTTCCCCCTGTGGCAGGCTTGGCTGGAGGGGATGAAGCTTAAAAGGTAGAACTGGGTGAGAAGAGTTTCCACTGGTGCTGCTGCCACGGAGGCTCCATGAATAAGCAAATCGGAGCGGGCTGAAAGCAAAGCCCGAAGTAGGCATCATTCATCATGCGAGGGGGCCTGGAGTTTGTTCCAGCTCATAATGTGTAAGGGAGAGCAGTGTTATGAATAGGCATGGGATGAATCCCCTTCTTTTTGGATTGGGATCCTGTGCAATAAACATGCAAGACAATTTGTATAAAATAGTGAGGATTCTTTCCTAGAGAAGTCATTTAAAGCTGTATTTGCACATCGGGGAGTAGCGTGAAGGAACTCTGAGTAGTTAAATTTCCATACGAGTGTGTAAGGGGCAAACAAGGTGCTCAACAAGGTGGGGCGAGTAAACCTGTGCCACGCCAGGCTGGGTTTTGCATTGGGATTGCCACGACAGGAGAGAAAGCATCGTGCCCCACTGAGCGGTGCTGGTTCTGGGGCAGCATGGGGGAAACAGGCTGGTGCTGAGGGTGGTGGCGGCACAGGGACAAGTCTGTCGGGAATGGTGACGGCCACCCAGGAGGGACGGATGTGTCTCAAAAGCTTCATGGCACTCCATGGCTCCGAACTGCACCAAGCGCTTTCAGCGTGTCGTAAGTGGAATCTGGGAGGGGAAGGAACGTTCCTGAATGTCTTCTGGCCACAGAACCCTGGGGTCTGGAGCAAGAAAATGCTGATCCAACATGCATCTGCACTGCTGACCCTTTGCAATATTTGAAAATAATATTTGCTGGTCAGAGAGGGTGGCTTCCAAGGTAAAATCTGAAACAATCCTGTGATGGGCAGCGCCCATGAGTTCTGCACGCGAAGTCTGCTGGCTTGCTTCTTTCTCTTTGGTCTTATTTTTTGGGGACTCTTGTTTTGTTTTGCCTTCATTATTTCCCAACCAGCTGTTAGTCACCCTCCCCTCCCCGCCCCGCAGCAGCAGCTGCACCGCTTCGGCTTCGCCCATCAGCTCCCACACCCTGTGGCTGCGGATGTGGCGGGGACACTGGGTGTCACTGCCTGGTACCGGTGTCCCTCCTCTACTTTCTCACAGCGGGACACCCGTTCTGTGACCCCTTGGAGACCCAGATCTCCCCCAAATCCTCAGCTGGGTGCTGAGAGGGGTCAACCCAAGCCAGGCTGGGAGCTGAGCTTGTCCTCTGCAGAGTGGGAGATACCTGGTCGGGAGCAAGGGCAGTGCTCAGCCCCAGAGCAGGGTGCTGAGCTGCAAGGCCGTGGCAGTGACCACGGGACCTGAGGTGTCATTAGGTGGTTGGAAAAAAAATACATGTTTTTCCTGTTTATTTATTTATTTATTTTTTTCCTGCTTCAGCGGAGTCCTCCCTGCAGTGGCAAGGAGCAGAAACCTTCCTTCCGCCAGCATCCAGACCTTAATCTCCAGGATTAGGCCTCCTCTGATCCTCCTGCAGGCACAGGATGAGCCGAAGCCTGGAAGAAAAGCCCTTTTGACAGCATGGCTTTGCCGGCACACCTCATCGGCCTGCCAGCATGCCACGGGACGGGGAGTGGTGTCTTGTTTTGGGTGTCTGCTAATGCTGGTTCTCCTCTGGGCAGGGGGTGCTGGGGGCTCTGCTGTGCACCCACGGGTGCTGGGTGGCTGTTGGTATGTGGTGTACATGGGACAGGGGGTTAGCACTGAAAACGTCTCAGAGCTGCAAGGAGGTGGGAGTGGAAGTTCAACATTTGCAATAGTTTTACAGTTCGGAGCCTGCAATGGCTTCCAGATTGAAGTATGTTTTATCTCCTTTTTTTTTCCCTCCCCCCCCCCCCCCCCCCCCCTTGAAATAAAGGAGCCATTAGAGATGGTCCGTAATGTGGAAGACACATGTTTGTGTAGTGTTACCATTTATATAGCCGCAGTCTGGACAGGAAGGCCGCTCGTCTTCCACAAAGAAAAATGATCTCTGCTGCTTGCGCTCCATCCTGGGGCTGCCTTTGAAGGCTCTTAGGTTCTGGACACGGAGCATTCGGTAATTAAAAACTTATTTAATCTCTACATTTCGTTTGACTTTATAGATCCAAAACCTTTGCAGCTCAGCAAGAAAATACCTGCGGAGTTGGAAGCAGCAGGAGCTGCTCAAGCTGGCAGCGGAGCTGCCATGAGATGGCAGTGCAAGACCGAGGATGGAGCGAGCAGCTGGGGCTGCAGGGACCAGCTCGGCTGCCCTCGCCCTGCCAGGCTGCAGAGAAGCACCCTTCCTGCTGGAAAAAAGTGCCAAGGAAGAGAAAGAACTTATGTAAGGATAACTCTGCTATTAGTCAGGGGAGCCTGTCACGGAGCTTTGTCTGGACTGGACTTTTCCTGCTTACACAAAGCGCATAATGCTGGAGGAATTCACGTATAAACAGTGCGAAGAAAGGGGGGAGGCTATCCGAGCTAGGAGCAGCCGTAAGGAAATGGATTTTCTTGAGCTGTTGCTGGCAAAGCCAGAGAGCCTTTGATTTCTGGGGGTTTCTGAGCATAAGTGCATGTCAAAAATAGTCACGGCTTGTGCGCTTCTCCCCTTCTCTGAGCACACACGAAGCTTCAGCCCAGCCTGGAAGAGAGGAGGGAAGCTCCCGCGGCCTCTCCCGAGGTCTGCGCTCCTGCTCACGCCCTGTAAAGGCACTTTTTGTCCTGGGGGTGTGATGCAACCCTCCCCAAGTCACCTCTGAAGCCTCTGTCACATTCGTGACCTCCCTGACACCGTGAAGGAGGAAAATGCTCTTGAAAACAACTTTTACCACCAGCTTTGCCCAGAGCCACGTGGGAAGCAAAGCTACAGCTGTGATTCCTAATTAATTGTAATTAGAGAGCACAAACCACGGAGGACTCCTCGTTATATACCGCAAGGGGCTTGATTTTTAGAGCTGGACTGAATCACTGCCTTCCCCCCTCCTCCTCCCCTGCCCAGAGAGAAGTGTTCTCAGTGCTCCGACAGGGCCTTGGCTCTGCCTAGAGCTCCCAAAGTAAACAGCGGCACATCAAATAGCTCTCTGCCGTCAGGAGGAAAGAGGGGGATGCGTCTCCTGGGCTGTCCTGCAGCACCGACAAGGTCAGGAGCGATTCTGGTAGCGAGCAGCACCGACGAGGTGGTGCGGCAGCCTTCCCCACCGGCGGGCAGCCCGGGGCTGTGCCCCATGGCACATGGGGCTTTGGGGGCTGAGGGCAGCAGCAGGGCTTGTCCTTGGCTGTGGGAGGGCATGAGGCAGGGCTGGGAGGAGCTGGATGGGTTGCAAGAAGGATTTTTAATGGAGTTGCTTGCTTGGAGTTTAATGCTGCTTGCACCCCCAGCCACTGCCCACCCTGTGGTGCAGTGCAGAGCCCGCTGCCTTGCACGGTACGGCGAGGTGAACCCTGAAACCCCTGCCAAGGGGGTGTTCTCCTGGGCTGGCGATGGGAAAAGGGCTTTGGTAAAGGGCAGCCTGGTACCGGGACCCAGCCTGTCAGTGCAGAAGCTATTTCATGGCTGTGGCAGGCTACCTGAGCTCAGACACTTCATTGCTGCTGGAGGGCTGCCTTTTGGGAGCACCATGTTGCAAGCAGGACCTGTTACCCCTGCCCATTACATAAAATGCAACAAGTAAAAGCAGCCCTTTGCACTTTATCCACGTTTTTTCAAGGTCCCTGGTTTACATTCCTTTTTGTTGTTGTTGTTGTTGTTGTTGTTTGTTTGTTTGTTTGTTTTCTTCTGTCTCCCCCATCCCATCAAAGTTGTTTTCATGCATGCTGACCATGCAGAGGTGCAGTTCTAACCCCGGCCTGGAGAAAGCCTCTCTCCTCCTGTTCTCCGTGCAGGCTGAGCACCATTTGGGCACTCTGCATCTGGGCGGCTCCGCCGTGGCCTTGGGAAAGGCAGCGCAGCGTCAGGCTCAGCCCAGGAACCACCCAGCAGCCAAGGCCTGGTGCGCCTCGTGCTGCCCTGGCTCTCCGAGGACTGTGCCTGCTAGGAAAATACTCGGGCTTCAGCATCCTGTGAGTGACACGAACTTTGACTGATGGCACTTAGCGCAAATGGGCCAGCGGCCACGTGGCTGAGCCTCCTAATGCCACTCGGGATATTTTTGCACCAATTCCAGCCTATTCATCAAAATAAAATGCCAATAAGTAAAGCATTACGATGCTTTCAGAGGGGAGCGTGCAAAGGAAAGTAGGTGAATTCTGCCCCCAAATGGATATTCAATCTTATAACAAGCATTGTGTATTAACAGAGAGGGAGCTTGGCTCCTCGCCACGCTGCGCTCGCAGCCCTAATGCTTTATCCCCATTAGCTTGCGACTGTTCTCCTGCCTCGGCTGCATGTGGACGTTGAAACGAAGCGACCTGCCGCGAGCTAATTGGGATCTGTTTCATTAGCCTGCCCTCTGAAAATGGTAGCCTGCGTCCAGTGGGGAGATAAGAGCAGGGAAGGGGGTTCCGTGGTAAATGGTTTTTAAGAGTGTTTTATTTTGTCTTTTTTTTTTTTTTTTTTATTATTATTATTTTTCCCCCATCTGTGCCCTGAGCTCCTGACTGTGTTCTCCAGCTTGTTCTCCACAACACCGAGGACGCAGCGGATGTCCTCTCCTATCAGCATCACCTCTCCTGAGCTTTTTTAAGGGGCTGCTGAGAGGCTGCCTGCTCCCAGGACGTGGTGCTTGTCCCAGACATCAGCACAGGCATTCCTGGGCACCGTGGGCATGGCGTGGGGGGGCTGACAGCCCCTGAGGGACAGCAGAAGGATGGGTCTGGCAGAGGGCTCCTGCAGCTGCTGAGGGCAGGGAGCTGCTGCTCAGGTGAAGGATGCTCTGTCGGTCCTGTCCCCCCACCGCAGCGAGGGCCCGGCTCATCACACCCACATCTGCGGGTGTTTTTTTGGTTAAACCATTACGAATGTAAATGATCCTGCTCAATTACAAAAGCCTGCATGAACTGGCATCTATAAAGGAAACTCTGAAAGATCTCCTGGCACGGCGCTTCTTCAAATATTTGGAAGCTTCGCTGAGTCTCCTGAAACAAAAGCAGGCGCAGTCACCTGCAAAGAGAGCAGGGGTGGCCGAGAGCAGCCCCCTGAAGCGGGCTGGCCACCAGCACGCACCCAGCACTGGTAACTACTGGGACGGCAACTGGGTGGCACAAAGGGCGAGGAGGGATGGAGGAGCTGCCTGCCCTGCTGCGCCAAACCTGCGGTCGGTGTCCTGGCCGCCTGCATGGAAGATGTGCTAAGCATCTTCTTTGCTTCAGTGCAGGTTTCCCTCCTGATATTCTTGCTTTCACCCTGCTGCGCTAAACTGAATTTAAAATTTTTGCTTCTTTTGGGAAGCTAGTTCTGCAATAAGGTGCCCGGTGCAATGAGGTGCAGCTGTGCTGTGCCAGAGGCTGATGGGTGCTCGTGCCAAAATGCTGTGTGCACGGTTTGGGCAGCAGGATGCCGGTGGAAGTGAAATGAATGGCGAAATACATGGGATGGCCTCCTGGACACAATGCAGCAGTGCTTCCAAACCAGGAAACTGTTTTATTTCAGTTTTGATATCTGCTATCAATTGAGATTGGAAGTATTGATCCGGGCTGATTGCTGGGGACAATCAGAAAGCGGGAGGGTAATTGGCTGTCATGTCCCTCATCGATCGGACAGTTCGCAGCCGCTAACGTTATTTCGAGTACTTTGCAGCGTCTGCTCTAATAAGGAAACGCAGCATTTAGGTAACAGAGTGGCTCGGGGGTGGGTGAGGCCACTGCTAGCCAACACAGCACTGCCGTAGCCAAATGGAAAGGTGGCAAACGGGAGAGTGAGAGGGAAGGAAAGCGTGGATTTGTGCTTGTACCATTGAGATGCCGCAGGACCAGCCCTCTCGCCTTGCTGTTTGGCTGCAGCAGATATTAAAGAAGACAAAGAAGGCGCTGCACGCAGGCCATGTGCCAGGAGAGTGTGACCTTGTCTGTCTAGGTTGTTTGAAATGTTAAAGCAACAAATACTTTATACCATGTGTTCCACCAGGGCTCGCTAGCAGCTGATCCAGAAAAACTGTCCTGGGAGAGGAACAAATTGGGAAACATCCCAAGTTGCTGCAATCAAATCCACAAAAAGCTCGTATAAAATTTTTACATATAATCAGAAGGATGGAAAAATTACCTTATTCCCTGCTGTGCACTTCAGATTAATATAGCCAAACATTATTCAGTCCTAATACTTAATGGTGACCATGAAACCTCTTCCAGTACTTACTAGCAACAAGCAGATAAAATGGCTTTCTCCTAGAGGACATCTATCTGTTGCTGGCTTGTAATAATCTGCTGCGTGTGCTGTTGGATTTTCATAATCCTGACTGCCTGACATTCCTGCTCCTCACCTGTGAGCTCTTTTTGGTGGGGACTGCTCCCTGCGATCAGAGGTCCAGTGAAATCTCATGGGATTTAGCTGATCAGTGAGAATCCTTTTCAGAAACACTCTAAGGAACCCGAGTGGGTGCAGGGATGAAGGTCCTAATTTTGACTACGCAAAACCCCAAGCTTGGTGGTCCTCATCCATGATGGGGGATAGCTCAGGTGCTCTTCGCCCCAATGGGCTGTGCTGCTTTTCCCAGTAATGACACCGGCTGCTCACAGATACAAGCAGTGTGAGAGCAGCTACAGGGATGCTCTTACTTAAAGCTCAAGCCCCTGACAAGCCCTGCTGTGAAGCAGGACTTGGCAAGCTCGTTTCTAACTACCAGTGACTGGTACCAGGCATTTTGCTGGTCCATAGCATTCAGCTCCCAGCACTGCAGGTGTCAAAGCCCATCCCAAAACAGGTTGCATTTCAGTCACAGCTAAAGCAAAGCAGAGGGTTACCATGTATGCAACTTTCCCCAGACATTCTCCACCTGAAGGTTGTGTACAGGCAGATCTGGAGGATTTTGTGTGTTTGTCTCAGATTTCCCAATGTCTGGCAGCCTGCTGGGAGCTGCCAGATGTCCAGAAACGCTGACCTCGCCCCCTAAGCATGCACAAGCTCTTCCACCGACGGCTCAAAGCAAGTCCAGCACCCCAGGGTCACCGTGTGTGTGCTGCTCAGCACCTTTCAGAGCCTGTACAAAGCCCAGGAGATTCCAGGGTTCCTGCCTATGCCCTGCCAGCGGTACAGCTGGCTATCTATGTGATGAATCCCTGTCCTGGCATGCAGCACTGTTTCTTTGACATTTCACAGTGTTTCAGGAGCAACATACTGCTGAAAAACCATATACAGGAAGAAGCTAATGGATCTTGTGCATGTGCACAAAGTGTTGACTGAGCTATACCTGTCTGAGCCTCGCCCCTGCTGCTGGAGCACTCACGCTAAGCCCCAAAGTTGTCTTCTTGCTTACAAGTGAGCTGCCCTTGGCTGTTCCCAGACTTCCTATTTCCTTCAGATGGCCAAACCCCATTCAGGTGAGCATTGGACCCTTCCCACCCCCAAAGTCACCCCACTGACTTGCTTCGCCTTAGCTGCTTGGTGCCGCTGGTGGAACCGACCAGCTGGTGGTGGCGAAGTGCTTGCACCTCGGGGTGCAGCCTCTGCGGCGGGCGGCAGGGCTCGTGACTCAGCCACGTGCGTGGGATGGTTTCTCATCCCACCCAAGTTTCCCTTCCTGGGAAGCTGGGTGACTGCACCGGGGTGTGTGGGCTGTGCTGCCCCCCGGGGAGTAAAAGCCAAAGCGTGCCAGTGGAATGGCTGCGGTGTGGGACAGCCCGAGCATGGAGCTGCTGTGGTGGAGGCCTCCGGTGCTGGCTGAGGGTCATGGTCGAGTTACTGGCTCAGGTTGCGGTTACTTGTGCAGGAGAAACAGGAAAGTTGCTGCACTAGATCGGGTCAACAGCTCGGCTGAGCTGAGGCAGTTGTTTCAGAGAGGGGGAAGTCCTACCAACAGCACCCGTGAGCTGCTAATCCCAAACTGGTGTGAAAACGGAGGTGGAGGAGTGGGGTTCCCTCTTCAGATCGCTTCTGTGAGGGTTGCATGCATGCTCCTGAGTAAGGAGCACATCTCTTCCCATTAGATCGTCTGGAGGAAGGGAAGGAGGAAGAGAAATGCTGGCTGAACCAGCAGCTAGCACTTAAGGGCAGAAAAATAAAAAATAAAATGTCACAGCATTCATTTGCACAAGATAAGAAGCATTTCTCCTTAGCGAGTGGATATATTGCAGGAATATATTGCAGAACAAGCAGAGCAAATGCATGCCACAGCTTAGCGAAACAAGAGTTAAACAACATCAAATCATTCCCCGTGATGGATCATTAAGAATGTGGAGTCTAAATGTGCAGTAAGATTACAGCATCGTGCAGATGTTCCTATACTGGCAGCTTATTTTGCATATTGCAAAGTATATAGATAATTCCTGGTAGCAAACGCATGCAAAGTCTAGCCCGTCCTATGGTGAATGCACATTTGGATTGTTCTACAAGGTGAATTTTGTGGGGTGGAAAGGACTGATCTAAACTGCTGACTTGGATTACAGCTGCCTTTATCTGGCGGCAGGACTTCCCTGCCTACGACCTCGCCACCTTTGCCCAGACAGAGTTTACAGGAGGGACAGACGGACGGTGAGTGAGACGGGTTAAGTAAACAAGAGAGGGGGACGAAGTAAGTGAAGGCTGAGGATTTCTATTTTTTTTTTTTTTTTTTCCGTGTATGATATTGTAACAAAATTTAAGGCAACATTCCTCCTGCTAATTAGTGTTTCCACGGCACTGCAAAAACTACAGCTGTAGGAAGAATTCAGGAAAAGTAATCAGCAGCACAATTAAGCAATCTGCCATAATGACAGAACACAACATTAGGGTAGAATAATCAGAAACATATATATTTTTCCTCCTTGATTTTCACATCCCACCCAATGATTTGCTTGTGCAGGGTGTATATAAAGTGATGCCCGACAGAAATGCCCGTATTTATCTGCCACAGCTTGCAGATTGTGCTCCAGTGAAGATGCCCACATTAATTCTTGCCAATCGCTTACAAGTGGCATTGCTTTTAATGTATTTTTTTGAAAATCCAGTGTTTGATTTTTGTTAGTCCTGGTATTGACACCCTGATTGATGTTAAGAAGGGCCCAGCTCCTGTAACGGGAGGGTGTTAGTCCTGATAAGGAAGCCTGGTGCTGATGTCCCTTGTTTCTGTCAGCCATCCCCCCCTCATAAGCGGATCAGGGAGGTGCTGTGGTTCACACAGTGTTTCTTCAGCCTTGATCTCCTGTTCACGAGAGGAAAATGCCTACACCTGTGTGCAGATGGTGAGGGGACAGCTTGACCCGCTTCACCTGCGCTGGTTTCCCAGAGCTCTTCAGGCCTGGGGAGCCCAAGCGGCAGGTAGGCACTGCCTCATGTGAGGGTGGGTTTGAAGGTGGAGGTTCAAGCATCTTGGTTTTCTGCTAGTTGAGATCAAGGCTCATTAGCCTGAAGCCAAGGAACAAGATGGAGCCTCCTGTGTTGCTGTGGGGAGGTTGGTTCTTCCTGGACTTTGCTTGTAGGGGTTGCTGGGGGTGGGAAGCGGTTGTGAAAGGGCTGGGAGCAATATGCGTGTCCTGGGGAGCTGAGGGGTTTGTGGTGGGACTCGGTGAGGTTTGTGGTGGTGCTTGGTGTGTAGCTGGGTGGTGATTCTGGAGAAGCCTGGCAGCCCTTTATTGGAGGTCATGGTCCTGTGTGGTGTTGTGGGGCTCCAGAGGTCTGCTCCATGGGCGTCAGGGGCTGTGGTTTGGTGAGGGGGCACAGAGCAGCTTTGTGCAGGCTGCTGAAGCACACGGGGCTGCTGCTGAAGGTGACGTGGTTGGGGTGGTTGTGCTGGTGCCTTGCAGTCATGATTCCTGCCTCTTGTTCACAATGAAGTTCTTGCCTGTTGGTGCTACTTATGGAAATGGCTGGATGATTCTAGAAGGTCTTGGGAGGAGCAACCTGACTTCCTAACCTCCGGTGCGAGGGTGGGCCTTAGGTGTTTGAATTTGTGTCTGGTTGATAAAAAAACATCTGTCAGAATGAAGCTATAATATATAAATATGTTCCACCAATGAATCTCTTCGCTTTGCGGCCTATATTACCTAATGAAATGGCAGTTATAACATTATGTATTTTGCTAATTAAAACCTCATGATAATGTCATAAGATCAGCTAGAAGAATGGTACCTTTATAACCTAAGATTTGTATTTTGGGCTTAAGGAAAAAATTTACAGTAAAAACTACTGAAGTCACCTAGGACTGAAGGATGGCAGGTGTGGATTCTAGCTCCTTCAGGCCCTACTGAAGATCTCAGTTCCATTTTGTTCAGTTTTCAGTATTTGCTTTTACGTGGCTAGTGCAGGTCAGGTATCTGGTGGCCAGATTCTGCTATCACTCAAGCTGGTGAACAGTCCCACTACCATTACTGCTTCCAGAAGAGCTCTTCTGAGTTCATAGTTGGTGTTCTGCTTGGTCCCGTTTCTTCTGGGAGACCATCCCCACCAACACGCACAGAGTTGTTCCTCTCTTTCTGTGTGCTTGTGCACGTGGAAATCAAGAGCACCATGTCCAGAGATGTGCCTGCAAAATTTGTTCATGAAATCTGAAGCCATGGAGGAATGCTGGGTTAATTTTTCATCTGAGTATCAACTGAGAGTAATGTATACCCCAAATTAATGCAGACAATGCCTAGTCTGGTCGGCAGGCTCTCTGTATTTTTGAATTCTTTTCTACTAAAACTCAATAAAAACATGGGGGTGGAAGGTGCTGCTGGGAATTTGCTTTTTGTTCTGCTTAAGTGCTGTATTTCTCAGCAGTCTTCAAGTTTCTCAGCATGAAGATATTGTTACCTCAGAACTACCGTGGGTTTAACACAATTCTCAATTTGCAGGCAAATGGATGTATTGTGTTGGGGCTTATCCACAGAGGACTGTGAAACTACAAATTACAATCCAGCTGCATTTTCTTATCTGGATTTTTTTCCCCATGTGCCCAGGAGTCCTCCCCTCTACACAAGTAGAAGGTGCAAAGAGAAACTTGAGTGAGAAAGCAGAGACATAAGCCCAAAGGGATCCTGACGGCACAGAAGATCCTGTCCATGTCTTTTGATGCTGTTTGGATGGGATGGTGTGGCTGGTGCCTCTCTGGGACTGGATGGAGCAATCATGTTTTACGTTAGCAGAGGATGTGATGTCCCTGGATTTATTTATTTTTTTTCTTTTTGTGACTGCCTGGGGACCTTGTTTCTGTAACTGTCCCTAAAAAAAAAAAAAAATCAAGGCAGCCAGAGGTAACAGTCAATACATCTGCAGCAAGTCTCTCCACCCAGGAGGAAGGGAAAGAAGAGGGCTACCCTTTCTCTTACTAATTATGGCAGTGAAATAGGGGATCCACCCACTCAACTTCCTCAGCTGTTCTCCATCCTCACCCCCCTTCCTTGGAGGGAGTATGCCATCAGCAGCTCCCCAGGGGAGAGGCAGCACTCAGCAGAGTTTGAGACAAAGCTTTCCCACCTCTTGCTGGGCCCCAGCCAGGTCTCAGAACCTCACCCACCTTGTCACAGCTACAAGGTGGGTGTCAGGTTGGGTACCAGAGCCCCGTGCCTGCCAGGGGACACCTGGCTTGGATGCAGTGCTGGAGGGAAGGAAGCCTGTCTAGGCTTGCTGACAGCCAGGGCAAGCTCTCAGCCTCGGTTCTTCAAAGCAAAGGGCTGTGTTACCTGATTCTGGTGACGTCTGGGACACCTGCGAAGCAGTAACAGCAAAAACTCAATGACTTCATGGTAACACTAGGTTTATGTGCTTCCTTTAAATGGCTGTGGATATACAGGATGCTGACAAATGGGAGGTGAACTCATCATTTAGTTTGCCAGGAAATAAATATATCAGAGTGGCAGTACTTTTTTGGGATTTTTCACCATTTGAGGGTCGCTGGCCATTCTGCGTGCTGGCTCAGCTGAGGCAGCAGCAATGTCCATGTGTTCTGTCAAAGCACTTTACTTGTGACAGGCAAAGTGCTGCCCTGAACTGGAAAACCATTCAGAGCAAATAAATGCATTAGTTCAATGCAGAGTATCTTATATTTGATACACACCACTTCCTAATCACTTTACTGAACATCTGGATTGCCTTGAAATGAAACCAGTGCTGGCGTCATCTTCAATTTGGACATGGGATCCATTTCTGGAGCCTTTTTCCAGGAGAGGGCCTCTTGGATCTCAGTGTCATTTAGGTTGGGTCCTACAGGTCTAATCTACAGCAAATAAAATTAATGGTTGCTTCAGTATTAAAGGGGAACAGAAAGTAGTAGGCAGGAGCCAGCTGAGCCCTTTGGTACTCATAGTATAAATTGTAGAATCGCATTTAAAAAGTGCAGATGTTACTGAAGAGAGGATGCCCCTTTGAAACTGGGCCTTAGGGAAGTACCCAACACAGGTGTTTTCTCACAGAATAAATGCTTAATAACTAACTGCGATTGTTAACGCGGCATACAAGAGACCGTAATTAAACTCAGTGTGCCGGTAAAAGATGTGAAAGAACATGTAGCATGCGAAGACACCGGGCTGCTCGGAGTGTGGTGGAAAGGCAGAGCGAAGGGGATGACATAACGAGGGGGAGATGCACCCGTATGGCTGCGGGCTGGGCTCGGCTGAACAACAGCAAAAGCTGTTTGCAACATCTTTTTGTCAACATCTGTTTGTCTTCGAGTTTACGAAAGTGGAACAAATCTCATTAATTTTTTTTTTTCTTGCCCTGGAATTTTGCACGATTGTTTCTGTTATTTTGGCAGCCAGCACGATGCTGGAATGTTTCACCTTTTTCCAAGTTTTCGAGCTGAGTTGTTCAGTTGAGGTTTGTCACATAAATCATGAGGTTTTACTTCTGCTGCTAGCCAAATTATAATCCTTATATCATAAGCCTTTTGTTGTTTATTGTTTCTTTTTCCTTAAAGCTCCAGCTTCTGGAATCATGAGAATGCATGAAAATCTCTACTTCTGCTTTCTGTCATGTGTTTGTTTTTCCTTGAGTTTCTAGCACCGAGAGCTGTGGAGAAACTTTAGGGTGTCATCTGAATTTCGAAAAGACAGAGAATTCATTAAATTTCTTTTCTTTTTTTTTTTTTTTTTTTTATACCAGTTAGATAATTTTTGGAAACTGTGACTCATGATTTCGAATGCGTCGATCTGGCACCGCCGCGGCTCCCACGTGACGGGGAGCGCTGGAAGGAGCCGCGCGGGGCTCGGCCGCGAGGACAAGTCGCAGCACAGCGAGCCGGGTGTGAGTCTGCGGTGCCCTGGTTGCTCAGGATCCCCGTGTGGATGCACGGTGTGCAGTGCCTGCCCCTTGGAAGGAGTCTCAGGACGTGTCTTTACGCGAGGAACATGCGGTGTGAGGTTCGGAGCCCCTGTAGGTGACAGCCAGAGGTAGCTCGACAGTTTGATGCTTCAAAGTGGTTTTATTAGCATGGGCACCGCTCTGAGCTGCTGCCGTGGAGGTGTTGAGCACCTCCAGGCTGGGATGTGTGTGGGGAGCTCTGAGAGGTGCTGTGCCCCCTCCTTGGGTGACGGAGCTGGCTTCTTGTAGCTCCCATCCCCTTCATCTCCACGGCTCGCTTGTGCATCCTCTGAGCCCGTTGGAGGGGACGAGGGTGAGGACCGATGTTTTTTCTGCTCAGCGGAGGCGTGCTCTGCGGTACCCCGGGGCCATGTGTGGGAAGGTGGTGACACCCGTGTGACCTCTGGGGGACTTCCTGAAGCCTGGGTGACTGCACTTACCATGGAAACTCTCCTGCGGGCTCCCCACCTCCAGCAGCTGGTTGCCACGGGGGCGGCGAGCATCAGGGGCATGGGGACTGTCCTAAACACCAGCGGGGATCCCTTTGGATGAGCTTGGGACAGCCTCGGGGGAGCAGTTCCAGCTCCCTCGGGCTGTTCACATCATTGTGGAGCAAAAAAAAAAGGAAAATAAGACATCGAGGTAGACCTGGCAAGGGGGATCATGGAAGAAAAGCCTCTCTGGGTGTAATTCAGCCCGTGAGCAAGGCAGAGCCCTGTGCTGACTGCATCCGAGGCCCAGGCTGAGCAGAGGGCACGGAGCCGGGAGGGGAGCTGTGCCTGGGTGACGGCCTGGCCGAGGTCTCTGCCCCTCAGGAAGCTGCCAGGGATTTGTGTGTTTTCCATGCAGCACAGACAGGATGCTGAGGGGTGGGAGAGAGACAGATTTCCTTCTGCTGTGAATAGGCTGGGGGTGGGGTACGGCGGCTGGGATTTAACCCTTGCCTGCTCCTTTCATCTCCAAAAGGAAGCAACGTCTTAGGAAGCCGTGCCAAGAAATGGCAGGGATTGGAGGCACAAAAAGCATGAGGTTGTTGGCACAGGGGTGATGCTGTGAGTTTTATTACCCTACTTCTCTTTCCCCCCCCAGGCGCGTCTCCCTGGCTCTGGTGTTGGTTTTTTGCTTTGAAGTTTTTGCTCAGTGGCATCGCTAGGACCAGAGGTGCCAAGGGAGAGGCTTACAGGACGGGACGTTGCTTTGCATCAGGTTGTGGGAGACAGCTGTGGATTGGGGGGCTGGGAATAATTGCCCTCAGAAGTCTGGGAAAGATGGGATTTCATCCATCTCTTAAAGGGAGGGAAAAATCTGAGGAGTACCTCCTGAGATCCCACTGTTCAACAGCGAGGTCTCTTCTGCATCTGTGGCAGTCACTAACAGGATGACCTGGAGGAACAGCTACCACCCATGGCCACCACCAAACCCGAGCCCTCAGAAGTGTTGCAGAGACAGGAGTTGAGTGAACGAAGCCCTTTAGGGCGTGAGTACCTATAGACGTTTGGGAGAGGTGCCTGCTACGAGGGAAGCCAGGGCAAATGATGTTGTTTACCGCACCAGAGCAGTGGAGAGTCCACATGGCTGAAAGTTGGCAGCCGGGCTGCAGGTGTGGTGAAAGAGCCGTGTTTTCTAAACACATTAAATACTTATTGCTCTGGCCTTTTGTAGATAAGGATCGGCTTTGACTTTAAAAGAAATTATAGCAAAAGTGCTTGTATATGGGAGGATGAACGCCTGCTTCCAGGTTGGGCTTTGTGGAATAGAACTTCATAAACAAAATATTTGATGCGATTAACCGAGTCAGAGGGCTGGTGGAAATGTGCCTCAGACTCTCACAGTATCGGGGTGGAAGCTGTAATGCGTCTGCCAGAGAATTACCCTGCGCAGGAATAAACAGCCAGAAGGTTCTTGGGTGTGAGGATTCCCATTTAAATAATTCCTGCTCTCTGAAAAACCCACAGCAGAAATAACAACCTCCTGAAAGTCAGAAATTTTGGTGAGATTCAAAACGCCGTCTTTGCTCTGCAGATGTTTGATGTGCAGAGATGGCAGAGAGCACTCGTGCACCACCGAGAGCCAAAGAGTTTGTAGGAAAACATCTGGTCCTAGGCTGAGCAGATAAAGGAGGCTTTCGGTAGCTCTGATAATGCCTCTGCCTCTACGGCTGTGCTAATTTCACCGGGAAAAACGGTCCCGCTGCTGACCTCGCTCAGTCTTATGGAGTTTGGAGGTTGGAATACAGCAATAGCAGCCTGCTCATCCCTATGGCAAATGGGACTTCAAAACAAACTTCAAAATAAAACCAACAAAAAAAAGGGGCTGATAATATAGGCCAGAATATATATATATATTGAATGCAAAGTGTTTATGGTCTGAAACGGTGTGGCTAGCAAAGCAAGCTGAGCTTCTTGGAGCCTGCTCCAAAAGCTGACGGAATCTCCTTGTGCCATCTATTCTCTGTTAGCCGAGTTTGCTCAATCTCAAGCTGATGACAATGGCAGTAGCTTTTGCTGCTTTTGGCAAAATAAATAATGCAAAAGGGAGGATGAGGTCTACGGGGAGACTTTTTGTGTTTTTTAAAGCTAGGAGGTTGGGTGCCGGCCTGGTTTCAGGGTTCATCGTCAGCCTGGGCGAGGCTGGACAATCCACTTCACCTCCATTGGGCTCACGTGCTGCTGAGGACGGGAGGCGAGTCCTACCACAGCTGATGTGTGAGGGCTGAGTGAGAAACTGGCTTGTGGTGGTTGGGAGTTGCCTACTGGGGCTGCCTTGTGTGTTCTGGGGGAGATCTGTGCCCTCAGAAACTGGCCAGCGCGGTGCTGAGCTCTCAGTACAGACCAGGCTGGGCAGAGGAGCTCTGGAGGTGTGGGGGCAGAGGGAGGCTGAGAGAGGTGGGACACGGCCCTGGGGCTGGGGACACCCCCTCGGTGTGGCTGGTGGGCTGGGCAGCGGGTTTTTGGGGCATCCCCGTGGGTGCCATCCCTCCTCTGCTGAGGACAGGCTGTCCCATCCACACCTGCCTCCGCTCCCAGGCTCGAGCCGAAGCTCCTGCCCCGTCCAATTGCTCCAATTAGCACTGTGGTTTGTTTTTCTTTATTAAGAAGGGTGCTTGAGACCTGCCTGTTTTTGAGTCCAGCTCTCTTTAATCTGTCCCTACCATCATTGAGGTTAAGTGAGCTCCTTGCCCAGCAGCTCCTTTGGCAAATTAGAGAGAACCGTGGAGACACTGCCAATAAGCTTTCCACCGTGCAGATCTGGCCCAGCAGAGCCGGAATTAATTAGGTCATGCTGCCATATGCAATCAAACCTGAGGTTTGACCCAGCTCCTGTGAAAGCCGGCGGGGCAGGGCCGTGTCTGGGAGCTGGACAGGAGCTGTGGCTGGGATTTGGGCAGGCCAGGGCGGAGCTGTGCCCTTCATTTTTGGGGACCGGTTTCATTTGTTTGGGAAGATTGATGTCTTCCTGCGGGAGCTCTGTCTGTGCCGAAGCATTTAGAACAACATTGCCAACGTACCTTGGGGCTGGGCAAGGTGATTATTTCAAGATTAGGTGTTGAAATCAAATAAGTTAATCATTTTACAAGCTCAGAAGAAAATACATTTATTTCACTTTATTTTACTTCTTCGCAGCAGCTGTGTGTAACTCTTGTCATCTGCTGCGTAACGTTGGGCTAAAATCTGACAGTTTTCACCCAATGACTCTGGCTTCCTTTGGGCCTGGTCACGGTAAGGTATCCGTTCGGGGGAGGCAGGATTGTTCTGCTTGGCCCTTGTGGGCAGTCGGATGTCCGCCTGCGAGCGGTGGTGGTGGCCCACACGGACCCCTCCACATCACAGCCCACACTCGCAGCACGGAAAAGACCGGCACGCTACGAGGGGAGACTCCTCTTTTGAAAAGAGGCTTTAAATGATGTCAAGAACCACCACAACGATATGGTTTTTACATAAATAATAATTAATTACATGTAAATCAGACTTTTCCCCACCCCTTCCATTAGTACCGTCTTTGCTAAGCTCTCTGTCTTGTTGCTGTCCGCTCACTTTGACTAGTTGAATGGCAGCAGACATCATTTGCAATGCTAACGTCAGATACGGGTCAAAATGGACAAGGAAAACACAACCCGGGGTTTTATCAATGCAATAACAACCAATTCTGTCTCGAGATGGCAGCGCACTGGGGCTTAACCTCTTCCCTGCCACGCAGCAAGAACCACCGGGAATTTACTTTGCTGGTCTCGTCTGCTGTTTCCAACTTGATTTCATCTCTCCTTCTCCCAACCACTTTGTTTTTCCCCCTCTCTCCCCTTTCCGCTGTTTACTAGAGCATCTGGTAGTGTTTATCTCCCAGGACACAGGGGACTGCTGCTTTCATAGATATGTAACCAGAGAAAAAGCTTTAATCTTTGTTGATGTTGGACCTTTGGATTAAGAAAGTCATAATAGTGGAAAAGTTGGGATGGAACAATACTGAGCCAAGTATGCTTCTGAGACGGCATCAACAGAAAATCCTTCGTGGGAGAAGCTGCATCCCCTTCCCAGCTCAGCTATGGGGAAGGGTCTGCAAGAGGAGGAGATCATCCCACGGGATGGGACCAGTCGGCCTGCTGGGGGCTGGAGGAGCAGCACATCTCCATGGGGACTTGTGTGCACCGCAGCAGGACTTAGAGCAGCCCCAGAAATGGCAACGTGATGCGAGAAACCCATCTCCAGCTCAGCTCACTTCTCCTGGCAGGGCAGGGAAGGAGCGGCCCTGGCCTTTGGCAGACGGTGCGTGGCTGGAGGTTTGAAGCCTGTGGGGAGCAAAGGCTCTGCTGGCAGCTGGAGGAGGAGGTGTTGTGAATTTCTCTTGCTCTAGAGAAGCACTGGGGCTTTCTGCCTTTAAAGATGCCAAGCCTGGCTGAATTAGAAGCCGTCAAGGTGCAGCAAGGAGCAGAGCTGCCAACAGAGGTGCAGGAAGCACTGCAGCAATCAGGTAGCACAAGGCAGGCAGGTGTCTACCCGCAGAAGCGAATGCAGGCCTGTGGTGCTCACAGCGAGGGAGCTTTGTTGCTCTCCCTGGCGACAAGGCACTGTCCCAAACCTGCGGCAAGGTGAGCTGTGCTGGAAGCAGGCACGTGAAATCCAGCTGGCCGCTGGTTTCATGGCGAGAACACGTTCAGTCACTGATATTGTAAGCACTTCACAAATTTGTTAGTAATTTTTTTATGGCAGTAGCATTTCGTGTAATTCAGGTTTTAAACTCGATGCCCTACTTCAGACGTGTACTCACTCCTATTTCCACTCCTGCCAGGTAAGTTGTAAACCTGGCTGGGACTCAGCAGGAGAAAACCCCGCTGGAAAACCATCACTTTGGGTGATGAAGCTGCTGAAACGGAGCTTAGCCCACAACTTTGTTCCTGCAAAGGCTGTAATGAACCGGGCTAATGAATTACCTGAAGTCATCCTGGGCTAGGTACGTGGCAGGCTGTCACCCAGCAGCATGTCAAGCCGGAGACGCGCAGTCAGGCTGTCCTAACCTTTGCACCTTCTCCCGCTAACTAGTGAACTAGTTCTGAAGAAGCCCGGGCCCACGGAGTCCTGCAAACCGAATGGTAAAATATTAATAAGCCAAAGAGGAGATGACAGGTGTCACCGGGGCTCTGCGGCAGCGCAGTCGTCGCGGGAGGCTGCCGCTGGCCTCCTACGCCTCCAAACAAAGGGAGCTGCAAAGGGGGCTCGTGCTCAGAAAATTTCACCCAACCTCTTTTTTTTTTTTTCTTTTTTGCATGCAAAAATGCAGATTCAGCAGCACCAAAATGGTTTGTGCACACATGCCAAACTTGTCATTTATAAAAACTCAAAAAAGCTCTGACAAATGCTGAAGCTGTTAGTTTTGACACTTCTGACATGAAACACTTTGATTTTTCATTTTGAAACTACTTTGTGTTCAAAATGTCCTTTAATTTTATTTTCAAGCAAGGGGGTGTGTGTCTTTTTTTTTTTTTTTTTATTCCCCTAAAACTCAAAATTGAAATCTTTGGATTGACTCAAAATGAAATTGTTCTTGGATTTTGGTTTCACCAGCTTTTTTCTTAGATGGTTGAGTGTGGCTTTGAGTAACTTTTTTTTTCTTTTTACCCCCAGAATTGCCAGTTGGTTTACCAAGGGCTACAGAGAATTTCAGACCTCCTTGAGGGACGCAGCACAGCAGAATACATACGTATATATTTTTTGGTGGCTGTCAGTTGTAAAAGAGGGAGCCTCGCTTTCTCTTTCCAGGAGACGGAGTTCATTGTGTGTCTAGCTGGGATAAATAAGAACCTGCAGTTCTTCTCGCTGCGGAGGGTTTTGTTACGTTATCTGTTGAAACATTCCGCTATGTGTTAGTAATGTGAATGATGATTGTTCCTTGCTTCTCAGCTCTCCCTCCCGGCTCGGGAGCTGGGGGTTCAGGAGACACCTGGCGTTGTTGACAGAGCGCTGAACTGGAACGCCGCGCACTGTGACAGGGCAAGCCCAAATATTTTGGGAAGAGTCCTTGTTATGTTACGCCAGGGGCTGGTAGCACGGACGCTGGGACTGCTTTGCTGCAAGGCCGAGCTGCTTACTGCTTTGTTATTGGAGAACAGCGTGACCTCCGGCGTGGGGTCCCCTTAGGAGGGTTGGACTTGGGCATTTCTTCTCCTAGGAGGTGCCTTCCCAAAGGTGCTGGGTCGCAGAAGAGGCCAGGAGTAGGAGACCCTGAAAGGTTTTATTCTAGGAGTCGGGAACTGGAGAAAACGCATTCTCTTCTATAAGAGAATAAGAAGTGTGGTCCCTAATTGTAAGTGAAATAGCTGGGGAAGAAGAGCTTGTATTGGAGTATTTTTTTAAGCATGCTTTCCCTTCTGCCAGGCGCTGCCTGCAGCCTGCCCCTTCCCTCGGCTCCCTCTCCACCCCATCTCCCCGGTGCTGTGCCCCCGGCAGTGCCCTGCGGGTGTCCGGCGGCTGGCGTTCCTGCTGAACGGGCTCGTAGGTCATGGGCTTCCAGCAGGATGGGCCATCTTCTGGTGTTTGCCAGTTCACGTATCACACATAATTGCGTTCAGGAAGCAATAAGAGTTAAATGACATTAATTCCCATGAATATTCATTTAGGATCTGTACCAAATTCAGGCAGATTAATAGTCCAACGCGAATGCAATGGCCGTTCACGGCCCCCACAGGAGAAAGCAATCTGCAGTGCCTGGCAGCTCGGGACAAATGGAAACGTGCTACAGGAGGGTTAGCTCTGGGCGGCTTCTGACACCCTGGTGCTTGGAGGGACCCCTCGAGGAGCAGAGGATTGGCTGCCACAGGGCAGGACAGCGATTTCGGTCTGCTGCTTGGCTCTGAGCAGCGGTGTGAGGCCAAAGGGTGCTCATGGAGCGTCCTCCTGGAGCAGAGCAGGCCGTGATTCCCACCACAGCCAGGGAAATGAAGGGCTTCTGGTCCGGATCCCGACTTCCCGTGCGTGATGCAGAAGGCAGGACAACATCCCAGCGCCTACACAGGCCCTGTTGGAGCACCGAGCAGCCCTGAAACCAGCCGTGCAGCCCGCTGAGGCGTTCTGCAAACCTCGTAAACCAGTGACTAAAAGGGGAAGGACTGGGAGGCCTGGCTCCGGGGCCACCGGAGGTGTGGCGTGCCAGTAGCGTGGAAAACATTCCGACTTTCAAACAAGTAACACCTATAATTACGGAGGCGTCATCACCTTCATCGTTTTTTTAGCAAACAAGCTGGAGTCGTAGCCTGCGTACAGCCCTGCCAAAATCTGCTGAGCGTTTGCTCCGGGGATGGCTTTGCTTGTGGGGGGAACAGCGAGCGGCTGTCTGCAGGCACCTGCACAGCAACAGGGCCCTGAACAGCTCCGGTGCCAGCAGCAGTAGTGGTGGGGAGGGAGCCGTCCCCATTTGGATCCTGGGGGGGATGAATTGTGTGTTATGGGTGGAACTGAAAAAAGGAGACGGAGGGATTTCCAATAACCAGTGTTTATTCCAGGACGAACACGAAACTCATGATAAGAGCAGGAAGGGGGAGTTTTAGAGGAGTTAGCTGAGGATGTTCATCTCTCTCTGCTGCACAAACAGGTGAAGAAGCACGCCCGGACCACGACGGTCCCCGTGCTTCAAGCCCTGCCGTCGTCCTCGCAAATTCGCAGCGCTTTTTCCCCCTTGATGACGGGAAATAGGATGAGTTAGGCCTCGGTGCCCTGCCACGGCCCTGGTTCCAGGTGTACCTGCTGCCGGCTGGGCTCCCCGGGCCGGCGGAGCGGCTGCTGCCGAGAGGTGGCGCCGCGGCCCCGGCCCTGCCCGGCCGAGCCCCGATGGGGACGGGGGGGG